>WOVY01001231.1:35000-497500 GCA_013436015.1 Rhipicephalus annulatus
CGCGGACAGACTGATGGGCACTTTACCCCACTCATCATCATTCAGTCCATGTATATGCTGTCATTTTTTATTTTTTGTACGGATACCAGGAGATGCTGTGAAACAAGTTATTTTAGGGCTTAAACACCTTAGGTTCTCGGCGCGTCGGTGTGCTCGCCTGCTGATGCTTGCTGCTGCTGTCGTGATGGTGCTGATGTCGGAGTGCAGGAGAGGCCACCACCACTTCAGCACTCGCCGCGGGGTGAGAGAGAGCGAAAGGCGAGCGTTATCTAGGGAAACCATAGATGGATGGAGGGATGAAAAACTTTATTGGGGTGGAATCTTTTCAGGAAGCGGTAGAGTTTCCTAAAGTTAACTAGATGGGAGTCTGGCGCTGCGATCGTTCAGCGACCATGGGGATGATGGGTAGTACATAGATATGCATATTTTCTTCGTACTTGCGCGGGGCGAATCGCTCTTGTGGTTTCGTTTATTGCTGTGTTTCGGCCTTGTTTCGAAAGAAGGAAAGAACACTCTGTAACTTCGTGACCTGATGTGAAATGGTAAGGCTAAAAGATTAAAGTTGTAAAGCACAAATGCTGAGCATTTATCAATTGTTGTTTCGTGACAAAGCTGCTTCAAGCCACGCGTAGCCAAAAGAAACGTAAAGTACGAGGACTATACAAATCCGTGTACCACCCATAATTTTCATGCTCGCTCGCTGAAGCGCCGTGCGTTGAAGATCTCATAAACACAAGCACCATATTTCCCTGTAGTGTATATATAAGAAACTGTGTGACGGAAACGCTCTTCCTGTGGTGAACGTTAAACTCACTAGGAACGAGGACGTGCCCTCACCCGCGATATACACCACAGACGCAGGCAGTGCCTGCTAGCGAGTTTCTTAATCGCGCGGAATAGCTGTTCATCGGCTCACCTATACACACGCGTCGGATCAGACCTCCAACGTAGTGCCTGTGGGACATTTCTTTTCTGTGTAGTTGAACAATAAAGATTCGCAGCGCGCACATTAATTAAAGTGGATTGTGGGCCTTTGTGTCTAATTGGAACTAACAGGGGGCTCCGAATAAATTCATGAACACTGCATGCTTCTCTCCTCCCCATGTTTCGAGTTAGTGAAGTGGAACTCCCCTCCCCACCCCCTCGTTACATGCAGTTCCTTTGTATATCTTTTTATTTTAATGAGTGTGTCTGAAACAGCCAGGCTACTGCGCTGTTGAAGACTGTCATGACATTACCTGTAGAATCAAATGGGCCACAAAAACGACGTTCACTTAGTCCCGCCAGCACTGTCAACCCCGAGTGTGACAATGGGGCACTCTCGGGAGGACTCATGGTCACCCCCGAGGCATTCGCTGCTCAAGCACATTGCTTTCTTTTTCTACTATTCCAAAGGAAAAGTACTCACATGTCACAGTGGTCGGTATAAAAGGTGTTGGCGTCGTTTCCTCGGCTAAAAAGCAAAACAAAAGAAAAAAACAGAAATGGTAGTAAGGCAAGACAAACAGCAGGTGTTGTAGATTAGGCGAGTTGGTTCGTCGTAATTGAATTGGTGCAGCGCATCACGTTTCTTCTTTCCCGCAATACGCTATACCAGTTCAAGTACGACAAAAAGCAGCCAACCCATTTTTCTTATGCTATAAAAGGGGTTTTATTACTACAGTCAGTCCGTGTGCGTGATAGCAGCAAGTTCCTCACTATAGTCGGATCCAGCTTAAGTAGTTCAAGGAGGCTCCACCCAGGTAAACAACGAAGTACACCAAATAAATAGTCCTACTCACACATTCAGCAATGTTCTCTGAAGGCGGAGTTAACCAGCCATCCGGCTTATGATGTCAAACAGAAGTGTGTGCTCATTGGTGAAGCTGTGTGCGTATCCGCCTTCTAGGAGAACATTCTGCGAATTTCTAAAGCTAACAACAATAATAATTGAGGTTTACGGTTCCAAAACCACGATATGATTATGAGAGGTGCTGTAGTGGCATTTCCGCCTCCATCGACAATAGGGCCACCGCGGACGGGATTCGATCGCGCGACCTGCAGTCAAGCTTCATGACCTCTAGACCACTATGACGGGTATCTTTAAAGCTTTATCGAGATATAGAATAAATTCGCCGAAGTGGTCGGCAACTATTAAGTTTCGCCGCAAAGTTATCAGGTCAAAGACACCCTCAAAGGACAAAATGTTTTATTTTTACCGATTTGGAAGTGCGAGAATACTAGCGGGAAGCGTGACAAAAGTAGGCAAAAGAACCGAGTGCACGATCACAGTATAATTTTATCTAAAATATATTACATACTGCCTCAAGAGAGAAAAAGGCATACGTTCAACACATTGTGATACTTTACGGCATCCTTCTCTTTTACTTATTTTATTAATTTTTGTTACATGTACTGTTGTCTTTCATTCGAAAGATGACAGCGTGCGATAGAATTGCGACAATAGGTACATGTAATAAAACAATAAAATGCGAGGAATAACCAAGTACCATGTGATATGCAAATGTAGGGTTCTAAAACACATATTTCAATAAATTCACAGTCTGAAAATGCTTATTTCAATGAATTCACAGTCTAACATAATACACAATACGTGTTGCAGAGTAACGCAATAAATACAGTAAAACGAATATTAGAGTGCAATAAAAACAATGGTTTAAACGAGGCATAGTCCAAGACAGGAGATGTTTACGAAGCAATAATTTAGAGACAGAGATAACTCTTTATTGAAAGGCAGAAAATGTAGCCAGCGTGTTAGATCACTGACTTGCTACTCTGCTAGGGAAGGCGATAGGGGGCTTCAAAACCGAAACTGTAGGCGAACCTACGTCACTAAATCTGATGCTTTTCAGTTGGCTAAAAGACTTGCTTCCAAAGAAAAGAAGAGGCTATGGAACCTGCCGACACATCATTATGCTTTCTTACCTACGTACATCTAAGAAATAAACTCCCATCCAGAATTTCTCGACACCTGAAAAATCTCTACCATCGTCCCCGACTGAACAGTGTGTGGAAACAGCTTACAGTATACCGCAACGGTCAAGCAGAAAGTCCATACTGCAATAACTGTGACTCCATAAAAACGGCAGGACATAATCTGTTTCAGTGTCGAGCATACACCCGTGAGCGTGTACTTTATGAGCATTCTATGTATTTGCTAACCCGAAGAACTATGTCAATGGGCTATGTCTTGGGCCCTTTAACCTGCTTCACACGACAGAGGCATGCAATGGAACTTGATCCCGTATTTACACAATATCAGTCAGCTCGACAAACTCTAACGACACTTGCGAAACTCGTAATGATCATTGTCTCAGCTCATGTGCCTGATGAAGCAATAATTGTAAGCTCACCGCACTGGCAGTAGACGCGCATCTCGTAGTTAGCGCAGGGATCTCCGTACTGGTCTTCCTTGAGGCAGCGGAGTCCGGTAGCGACCGAGCAGAGCATCGAATCCCCGGTCTCGTTCCATGGTACGTGACTGTCGACGGTGCGACACTCGACGCGCACCATGTTATCCACCGGACAATGGTCAGCGTGTGCCATCAAGATCTCAAAGTCGTTGCCCCGCTGTGAAACCAAACCCGTGTGAGACACGTTGTTCAGTAAGCCAGTGGGGAGAAGCGTACTGATACCTATAAGCAATCTTTGTTTTAAATGCGAATGCATGTCTTAGTTGGGCTATGTCAGGCGTCCGTCGGGATTCGTCCACCACCCTCTCACACAGCAACAGCTGCGGGCGCGTGCACCTATCTTCGCCCTTATTAAGCGGAGCAAGTGGTGCGAAAGAGTGTAGGAGAGGGTAGGTGCAGTGCTTCGCCGCTCCTTCTATCGCTGTTTGCTCTGTCTCCTCCCTGCGCCACGCTCTCCCGTCTGCTCGCGCCTCACTTTCGACCGTTCACTGGCTGGGTGCCTCTCAAGAACAACTGGAAATGTGTTCTCGAGACGCCGCTGTGAAACGCCAACGCCGAGCCAAGAACGCTGTTTGTTTTGTTCACTTCGTAGTATTTTTTAACCACGCACGCTAGCTATTTGAACTGGAAGCGCATACCACGTTTCTCGCGAAAAAAAAAAACGCCACGCGTGGCTGCACGGTGTTAGAAAAAAAAAGAAAACAATATTAGCCTAACACTGGGTTCTCACGTGTGAAACGCCGTGATTGACACTACGCAATGTATTCGCATTTACTCACGATTTCGAACGGAGAAGTGGGGGCAGTTTTTAAGGAGGAGAGGAGCGGGTATTACCAGCAACGACTCAGCCAGTTGGGGGAAGGTTGTGAACAACCCCTCATTCGAGCTTTATTTTTTTCAGTTTTGCGTTTGTACATATGCACGTATACATACAAACACGCGCACTAACATACGTGAAGTGTAGTTAACCTTCCCTCTTTCCGGTTCTCTCTACGCCCCCCCCCTCCCGCGGTACAGTGCTGTTGAGGTGACATCCACTGAGAAAGAGACGGTGCTGCACTTTTCCTAATTTTAGGGGCAAAGGTACTTATGGTTTAGGACAGTTCATCCCTCCGGCATAGCCATCACAGCATATTCACATTACATACATACATACATACATACATACATACATACATACATACATACATACATACATACATACATACATACATACATACATACATACATACATACATACATACATACATACATACATACATACGTACGTACGTACGTACGTACGTACAGACAGACAGACGGACGGACGGACGGACGGACGGATGGACGGACGGAGAGACAGACAGACAGACAGACAGACAGACAGACAGACAGACAGACAGACAGACAGACAGACAGACAGACAGACAGACGGTTTGCCCCCTCATCATTATTTATTCCATGAATATGCTGCAATTTTTTCTCTCAAAGGCATATGACTAGGCTCCTAATTAGCAGCCAGATTTTTGTCTATTATGTGAACCCGAATGCACAAAACACCCAACCTAGATACCTTCATTAATTTTATAAGCCAATGCAACAAATGTTTTTAATTTGCTGGTAAATATGCGGCAGGGGCAAACATATTCGATAAATATAATAGGACTTCAGCATGCATCTAAACGGATATGCTTCGATTTCCATGCATCACTGAGTGACTGGTCAACTAGAAAAAATGTCAGTACAACTACATTGATAACAATATAATAGCCTTTCGTAAATGAAATAGACAACCTGAAAATTCTACATTTGCTATGCCGGCCTCATAAATTAAGTGCACTCACACTTTGCTAACGCAAGTTCTACACACCAGCCCACGTGAACGCCGGATGTGAAAGTTAGTTCGTCAACGTGGCTTTTTCGGCTAATTAGTTATTTGCTTCGAAAAGTGGCACGGTCTTAATGCACATAAACTAGAAAGAAACGACAGGGACGCGTACCATTTCAAGGTGAGTGGTCCTTTGAGTTCGGATGTATTTGTACTGTTATTCTTAAAAATAAGCAATCAGTTGAAAGTTAGAGCTCGTTCTGCCATCGCTTTCTAGTCTCTGTTTGGTAGCACCATGCCACTTTTTCCAACAGTCAGGTCCCTGTTTGCGGTGTTCAATTGTAAGGTACATGACGTTAGATCAGTACCTGAAATTTAGGTTCAGACATGCTGTACCAGTCGGACCATCCGCTCTGGTTGCAAGTCTTCAGCTCCAAGGGGCATGGTCGCCCAATGCACTCGACTTTACCTTTCTTGCAGTAGCTGCAAAGAAAAGAAAAAAAAGTGATATGATAAAGACGCATAAGAACCGGTGGTATTTTCTTGATCGCTTAACAAGTTGTCACATTTTAGTCAATTTCTGATGTAACCTGTTTTTAATCGCGTGACATTTCACCAGCTGCTAAAGTTTGCGCATTCTTTGAGATCCAGTTCGTTCACTGTGACATTTCGCGTTCGTTTGTTATAAGGAGGAGGAAACAGTTCACTTGTAATTGCACTGCCCATATCTACACTTTTTTTCCTGTATTGAGTACACTCGGCAAGAATGAAATAAAATAGCAGCTTTTGGGAAGAAGGTGTCGTGACTACTTTTGAAGTTTTGACCATTACAGGCCTTGCAAGTCGCATGTGACTGGTGATGAGTGACATTTATGTTGGGGTGTAGCGTGGTTGGGGTGTAGCGTGTTGGGGTGTATGGGCTTTGGTATGACACTGTATTTACAATAGCTTATAGGCCCCTGGCTTCAGCATTGTTGCGTTGCACTGCACGAGACTCACCGGTAGCATGCCCGTGCTTTGCCTTAAAAAAACACATTAGCTTCACACAGTTAAAAAAAAGTGAACCGGGTGGGGCAATAGCTCGCAAATTTCACAAGCCTAGATCCACCGACAGCCTGCAACATCGTAATTCTAATCTTGCGAAACGCACTCACTCGCACACATCAGGCAGCTTATGCTGGTGTTCGAATCAAGTATGTCTTCATAATTATGACGAGCTATGTCAATCAAATCCTACATAGCAGGGTAATATTCGAAATGAATAATCAATAACTAAGGTAAACTTTTGTGTTCTCTCCTGAAGCGTTAATAAACGCAAATTGTGACTTCAACGTAGAAATCTCTCTTTCGCAAGGAAAGGACAATCTCATCCAGAATATATCGTGATATTGCGCACAAATTCCCTCTCCTGCGCTTTCTTTACAATGCATTGCTGTTGTGCAGTACCCATACAAATTTCAGGGTAGTTTCGCTTGCTTATTGGCCCAGCATTGATCGTATCATAATGATTTAATGTTCTTGTTTATATTCCCTCTAAGGGCCTTCCGCAAATATGGTGAAAAAAAAAACTGATTGAGGGAGAAAGTAAGCAAAAGATACGACAGGTAGTGAAGTGAAACCAATGCATAACAAGCTAGCCACAAAAAACTTAATAACAGAAAAAATGGAAAGAGGTATGACACTTCCTCTCTTTATGGGCACAATGCAGTTGCATTATCTGGGGTAAATGCGGAGAGTTATTTTCTAAAGCATGCCGAGGAATCCTATTAGGTCTTCCCTGTGTTATCAAAATATTCGGAAAAATTCGGCCTCTCCTTGATGGATTTCTCCTAATTTATTCAAGCAGGCACGTTCTAGGGTGTCATGCTTCTAGCGATGTTCGGACAACCTCGCAATTGCTGCGATAAGCTTCAACCATAAATAATGCACATCTCGGGTCATGACAGCATCCGCAAATGCCATTCCCGTGGCAAGTAATATCTCGAGAAACAGGTGATAAATTGAATAAGTAAACACCACCCTCGAACAACGCACGGGTAAAATATAAAAGCTCCAGGTGCGGCTTGCTTGTTTGCATTTATTCTAACAACACCAACCCTGATCTCAGCCCCTCTTTGTTAATTTTTCTTCTGCTTTCTTTGCATGTTTTGGGTGCAAGTATCTTACCACAGCTGTGCGTGAACACAACGTTAATTCGAAAACCAGGTCACAGGAAAGGGCAGACAATCGACCCGCGTAATTGAGCGCAGCGAATGTTGCCGCGTGTTCTACAAAGGCACGGCCTGGGTTAGTTTCGGTTATGGGTGCCTTTCAGCACATTTCAGTTGATTCTTGATGCGGATTTAGGTAATACCGCTATACCTTCGGCTTCTCGTACATAGCGCACGTTTCTCATTAAAGCGGCCATTACATGTGCTCCCAATCACTTGTGGGTTTCTGCAAAAATAAGAAGTATAGGGTCTATTATACCTAAGCAGGCATGAAAATTGTACCGAAAGATAATATTTTAGTCCCAAATAAGTCACTGGCTGTAAGCCCCGCCCAAAGCCGGCGGCCACCTTTCTGCCATGGCATGTGCTGGAAGGTTTCAACCATGAAGGAAGAAAGGAGGGAGCATTATGTCACACCGAGTGCGGTCAAGTGAAGCCCTCCCTGCGGGCCCAACACGTGACCAAATCGTCGGAACGGGCGGTAGGATTCAAAACTCTCGTTAGTGTTCCGTTTCAAACCTCCTGCGTGAGCCGGCCGGTCTGCTCCGAACAAACACATTTCAGATAAAAGCTACTGAGCGCCAAACTTTGAAGTCTCGGCTAGTCTGGTTGCTTGCGTGATCTTGATGCAAAAGGTCACGAGTTGGGCCGACACTGCTGGCTTGAAATGGGCTGGCTTGCGAAGGCTGGTGGCGTGACGTCATGCTCCCTCCTTTCTTTTAGATGCGGAAGCATCTTATACTCGCGCCTTGTAGTGCGCCGTCCGCGCCGTCCGCACCGCTTCTCGAACATTCGACAGCTGACGCGCGCGCATGCGCCGTCGCGCCGTCGCCCACCATCTCTGCCGCGCGCGCTTCTCCTTCGAGAACATTCGACAGCTGACAGCGCATGCGCCGTCGCGCCGTCGCCATCTGTGCCGCGCGCGCGCTTCTCCTTCGAGAACATTCGACAGCTGACAGCGCATGCGCCGTCGCGCTGTATATATACTCAAGGTCGGCGCTCGCTCGCTCAGTTGCCGCTCGTCCGTTGGTTTGTACGGCGCGTCGACGTCCAAGGTCGCGGTGAAATGAATTCCAACGAATCCACAAACACAATGATCGACGTCCCTTCCACCGGCGCCGCCCTTTCGCATACGTGTGTACGTGTTCACTCATTTAACACCCCCTCCTACAACCACGTTAACCAATTTAGCCATCGACCCAAGTAAGTCGCAATTTAACACCCCATTTCACAACCACGTTAGCCAATTTAGCCATCGACCCAAGTTGATTGATTGATATGTGGGGTTTAACGTCCCCAAACCACCATATGATTATGAGAGACGCCGTAGTGGAGGGCTCCGGAAATTTCGACCACCTGGGGTTCTTTAACGTGCGCCCAAATCTGAGCACACGGGCCTACAACATTTCCGCCCCCATCGGAAATGCAGCCACCGCAGCCGGGATTTGATCCCGCGACCTGCGGGTCAGCAGCCGAGTACCTTAGCCACTAGACCACCGCGGCGGGGCAAGAAAATAGCCTTAATAAATTATCTTTGAAAAATTGTCAAATATGTGTAGTACCTACAGTTGCGTCTGTAAAGAAAGATTTTTTAACTGTCAAATTGTAGATTATTATTATTATTATTATTATTATTATTATTATTATTATTATTATTATTATTATTATTATTATTATTATATTTGGTTTGTGTAGAGGTAAATTGCAAGGCAGAGGAAATAGGGAGGGAACAGTCTGAAAAATTCCTCATAGGGGCACAAGGTTATCCTGTTTCTTCGGTAAGAGGAGACATAGAAGAAAGGAAGACAGGAGGAAGAAAAAAATGAGAGAGAAGAGAACACCCGTAAACACAAATAAATAATCGCACGGAGAACTGTCTGTAATTCAGAGGCCAAGTCTGTTTTCTTCAAGAAAGTTTACAGGGCTTAATGGGGCTGGTCACCCCTAGCAACGGGAAGCTGCAATCACACATCTGTCGTACTCAGTAGATGTACAGAATTTTCATAATGTTTTCTGGCTGATAGTTAGTGGGCGCATGTGTGCTGTGAACACTTGCGACGCCTGTAGTGGTCAGGACGTGGCCTGATGTAATGAATACCTACATTTAATCTTCAAATGGTGCCACAGGATCACGTCTATAGTTAGAGGATAGCAGTAATTCCTTATTTTCATAATGACACAATAATAATGAGATAATAATAATGAGAATGAGAATAATGCGAATGAGAATAATAATGAGAACTGCAGTCCATTTGTTCGCGCATGCGCAGAGAGTTACCACAATGTCGCATGAAACACAGCTAAAAGTTCATGGACTGCTCAATGGGAGTAGCTTACATGACTCCTTTTAGCTGTGGTAAAGTGTACATAGGTCAGTCGGTAAGGTGCATAATGTTCATCTTAGAGGGCATGATTCTTCTTTGAAATGCTCAAAGGCATCGCATCTCGTGGTTCATTGCAGAGAGTGCGGCTGCTATCCTCTTTTTCAGGATACTGAAGTGGTTTTTCGATCTAACAAACAATTAACTAATAAGTTGACGGAAGCTTTTCACATAAGAAAAAGAAGATAATAATGCGTCAATCAGCATTCGGTTTTACTGCACCATAAAGAGTTTGCTTTTCTAGATTATGTTTCTGGATAATTTTTCTGCTTTTACACTGTGTTGTCGAGGTGCAACGGTTGTACTATTTGCCTGCACACGCATGCGTTGTTTAAGATCGCCTGCTTATATATTCCTCTTTTTCCAATAAATCGTTTAGTTACGAGAAAGCGCTTGTACTCTCTTCCTTTCTGTTTATTCGTGCGCTTGAAAGACAGTTATACCATGCATATAACTGGCCCAACTTTTGATTCTGTTGCTATAGTGTTTGTTGAAATACAGTTATATGCATTTGTTCTTTCCCATAACACCGTTTCAAAAAAAAAAAAAAAAGGCTCGCACTGTTTCTCTTCTGATGTGAAGTCTCTGCGCAGTGGCAACTGAAGAGGTGATGGACGGGTCACTGTGTGAATGTATACCCGAGTACGCCTGTGTGAGAGAGCTTTAATATTGAATTCCCATTAAGATTAAATGGCCCTGTATGAACGATCTACAGCGAACGCGTATCAGGCGAACATGCAGCTGATCCAGTAAACACATGCAAGTACGCACCACGATTGACAGGGATTGGGCGTGGCGACCCTCTGTCCTTCCTTGTAGGGGACTCCGCCGACGTTGCAGCCGGTCTCCGGCGGTATCTCGCAGTCGGCGAACGGCACGCAGCGGCGGTCCGTGGCATTGCGGTGCAGTTCGCCCGTCGGGCAGCGCGCCGGGGCGCAGCCTTCGAGACACACGGGCGCCGCCTTCGGGCAGTTGGTCTCGGACGCCGGGTGGGCGCAGTTCGGGGGCTCGCAGCCACTCACGCACGCCGAGTACTCGTCGCACGTCTCGCACTGAACCGCTGTTGGGAAGGTGTAGAAAAGAATACCGTGCGGCATACTTGTTAGAATCATTGCTTCTGTGCTGGGTGGCCAAGTGGTTGCAGCAATATCGAAACGAATCGATGAAGGAAAGATACATGAAGACAGTTGGTGACAACAACTAGTGTTTCATCGGACCTCTGTGCATAATAAATTTGTGCGGCTATTCAAAGTGAGGAACTTTTGGTCAGAGACTACAAAGCTTAAAAAAATACAACGAAATAGGTCACTTGTCATGAAGGTACTCACTTTCTTTCCGTGTAAATATAGACGTTAGGGACACAAAAATGAAGGGCACGTATTGTATCAGCCCTCCACCAGTCGTTCTGTCACGGAAAGAAATCGACTATCTTCATGAAAAGTGTCCAGCTTTTTTCAATCTTGCTTATCCTTTCTAATCTATGGCCACGAGTTTTTACCTTTAGATAGCCGCATCTATATATTCTGCATAGTTTAACTAGAAGGCCTGTCGTTAGTTAGCAGTGTTTTCGTTTTCATTTCTATCATCCGTGCGTTCAAATTTGCTGCAACCACTGGACGCGCATACTTGTGTCTGACGCGAGAACCATGGCGGCTTGGGGTAATCCAGAGGACATTATGGCAAGGCACAGTAAACTTGCACTTCTCAATGGATTTTAATGAGAGCATCTCTACCACCAAGTGTGATTGTCTATCAGCAAGGGTGATTTCCCGCCCTCAAAGCAACAAAGTGTCGGCAAGTTTTCGGAGATTTTTGCTTGTTCACCTTTACGAGCCTTTAGAACCTTCGAGTGTGGGAACATGCATGACTCATGAGCATCGTTGCTGCGGGGTCAATCATATTAAAGTTCCAAGATAAAAACTGTGAATTTACATTCACGTGTCCATCTTGTATTGTTTAGAGTAATTAAGAACTTCGCATTGCAAACTATTATTTTAGAGGAGCAGGTGCAGATACATTTAATTATTATGTGGGCTTTAACGCTCAAAAACCACTATATGATTATGAGAGACACCGTAGTAGAAGGCTCGGCAAATTTCGACCATCTAGGGCTCTTTAACGTGCACCCAAATCTGGGCACAGGAGCCTACAGCTTCTTCGCCTTCATTGAAAATGCAGCCACCGCAGCGGGGATTCGGTCCCGTAGCCTGCGGGTCAGCAGCCGAGTACCTTAGCCACCAAACCACCGCGGCGGGGCATGACCACACTTAGGCACGAACCTTTTCTGAAATGCTCCTAATAAGAAATTGGCCCCGAATCTGCATGTTACACTGCAAATGTCGTCGAAAGATAGCCTTGCGTCTGGAGAGAGTGAAGAAAACATTTATTTGATGTTATGTGCAAGGAAATTGGTGAACAGTATTCTGGAGGCGCTGCATTAGAGTGCCTCGAGCGTGTAGCGGAGGCGAACGAGCACATCGAGGCACGTTAAACCCGAGTGCCATCTGGCAGTTATCTTCGAAAACGAAGGAGTGCGCGCCCGCTGAGAAAGATGCGTGCCTGTCTCGGAGGTGATAAAGTGTAGAAGGCAAAGCGACGGACAGGTGCCACCACCGTGTCGCCGTAGCAAAGCGCTGGAAACACCTTTTTGACCATCGCGTTGCACTGTCAGCGAAGCGCAATAAACGCTACAGTCTTTAAATTTACTTGCGTGCGCCTCTTCAAGTAATAAGGCACACATACAAAACATCGACGTGTTGTTATTGCACCTCAAATATGCGCAATAATTAGTTTTTACTTGACAATTGCTGAACAATGAACGCTGAATTTTGAGCAATATTGGTGGGCGCTGCGAATGGGGTCAGCCATTTAGTGCCGTTTGAGATATTGTTGAGAGCGGACAAACAGACAAATGTACAGAGAGACAGACATACCAAATTTTTTCCGTCGAAGGTCTAAAAAGAAAGTAACGCTGTTCTTTCAAGAAATACAAAAGGTCTTTCAACACTTAAAAGTGACGTTAGAGTGACGAGCAAATAAGCTTTGCACGTTGAGTCTCGTCTACGCTCCTGTCACACAGTTTGAAGCTGTTATCAGGGGAAGTTTTGCCGACAGCCGTCAATGAGACTGTCCAACATCGTTTACGAGGTTTTATTGCTGGAGTGAAAATTCCAACAAATGTATGAAAAGACGAAGGAAATAAATGACAGAGAAAATGAGAGAACTACGTACTACGAGTGAAATGCTTTTTTTCAAGAAGCTGTACTCACGGCAGAGTTCCTGAGAGCGCCAAAGAACGCGGACTCCCCTCTGGGCGCATTCGTGGGCGTACGCGGACAGCGCGGTGCACAGGCACTCGCAGTCTCCGCCGGTGTCGCAAGAACACGTGTCCGACACGCAGCTGCAAAGACAGACAACGCAGGCCGTTGAAAATGCGCAATAAAGCAACAAAGTCATGCAGAATCATGCACTCGTGGGATGGGGCAATGAACGACTGCGGACAAAATACAACATTCAACAGGCGGACTAATGCAAAGACCAAGGATATTTTAAGTGCTCAGGAGAGGAGCATCGGCGCGAGGATATTTTCAATAGAGACTCCTTGTACAGCAGACTACTTTTTTAAACTACAGTTCCTCAATTCGTAAACTCTTGTCTTGTTTCGTTTTTCATGCGGAAGGGGAGAGCTACTGCTACTGCACATCTTTTGTCAGGTATACCTGTGTTGTCTGAAATATCCGCTCTTTTAGAAACAGAAGTTCTTTATACATTGTTTTCTGCCATTTTCTGTGTGCCGTAAAGACAAGATACTGTAAATAACTGTCACTGTTCAGTTATTCAGTGCTTCTGCGCACACGTTGAAAGTCGCTAACAGTCTACACATGTACGGTATGCGAAATGACGCCGAAATGCGCACATGGCCGTATTTATTTTTATTTTACAGCACTGCAGCTTATCCCCGCCGTGGTGGTCTAGTAGCTAAAGTACCCAGCTGCTGACCCGCGGGTCGCGGGATTGAATCCCGGCTGCGGCTGCTGCATTTCCGATGGAGGCGAAAATGCTGTAAGCCCATGTGCTCAGATTCGGGTGCACGTTAAAGAACCCCGTTAAAGAACCCAGTAGCTGGTGTTCGCAATTTCTGGAGCCCTCCGTTACGGCGTCTCTCATAATCATGTGGTGGTTTTGGGACGTTAAACCCGACAAATCAATCAAGCACTGCGGCTTATCTTGAGCATGTGTTCAATGCGTTGCTTAATTATAACATTGAGTTTGACTAAGATACTTCACCTTATGCAGAGGGAGAATGACTGATTCACCGAGGTATCGGAAATATGTAATTCGACCGCGAAAACACATCAGGACTCACCGATCGTAGAATGGTTGCACGTCAACTTCGCTGTGACATTCGCGGAAGGGTTGCTCCTTCAGTGCTGCGCATCGGGATGCTGCCCACTCTCGCCGCTCGGGGCGTTGCAGGCACCCGTGCTGCGCGGGTAGCGCGGGCGCGCAGTAGCTGTGCAGACGCCACGAATCCACGAACTCTTCGGCTTGTGGCAGGGCTGGTCCACCCGACGGGGAACGGAACTCGTCGGTGCCATCACCGTTGAAGTTACCGCACAGACCGCTGAGCTACGATGGGGAAGCCCGGTGGGCATAAATTTATTAAAACCGAAGTGGTGACTTAAACAACTGGACACTGCATTATATCGATGAGTGCTTGTTATGAATAGATGTGTGTTTTTTAGTGGCGTCAACCTGGGCTTGGTGGTTTGTCATTACTTGTAAACTGCTATGCGTAAAGGACGCAGCAGGAACACAGACCCACGGTGCCATCCATATGTGTCTCTGCGTTCTTGTCTACGTCGCTTACACGCAACGGTTTAAGAGCTATGTGTCGCTATAATACGAAGCAGTATGTAAGTTCATATAGTGCGGGCACAACTAGATATGTGTGCGTATGCACTTTTTATTGCAATCTGAACTCCTGGAGCCTTGCTCTAATTTACCATGTTCGTTTTTTAACTTGTTCTAGAGCGTTATATAATTTTTATCTGTTCATACTTTATTTTCGGTAACCAGTCTGTTTTTCTTTTCGCTGCAGAAGTAGTAGAAATGTAGTACCCGAGGTAATCTAAATCTTCACCTCTCCACAGCAAGTGAGTTAGGACAAGACAACGCAATATTCTCGCTACCTAAACACTTCAGCGGTTATTATGCGTAAAACAATATGTAAAGGGGTAGAGCATGTGATGTGTAATTCGAAGGTTGCGGCTTCTAATCCAACTGAGGGAAAATAATTTTTGTGGACTTCAATTCGTTTCAATTCACTACAGTTCGTTCAATTTTTGCATTTCAATTTACGCAAGAAATACTCGACTACAGATATAACTCGCAATCAGTGTTTCCTCTGCTTTTATTGACCTGTGAATTATTATTATTATTGTTACTTGATTTACATATACGAATACTTAAGGACACAGAGAAAAAAAGGGAGAGAGCAAGCTGGAAACTGGCACCTGCAGGGGCACTACGCCTGCTCACACTTGCGGGAGGAGGGAAGAAACAGGGGAAATGAGGATAAGAGGGGAGAAGGAAGAAAGAAGAGAGGCAAGTAAAGAAAAAATGACGAAGGCTTAGACAAGCAGAAGTAAAAAAAAATGCGACTATAAAGAGATGGCCAGGTCCATTGGGTCGTAAATGTAGGTAGAGCCCAATGGGCCTGGTCGCATCGAGAAGCACGACCTCTCGGAAAAAGGTGATCATATGGGGGCGTGCACTTGAGAATTTATATTCCTTAATCATCAAAGCCCGCTAGGTAGCAAATGCGAGATAGTGCATCATGAGATGCGCGTGTGTTTTCGCAGCAGCCACAAGCACCACACAAAGGTATGTCAACACGCCCTTGACGGTGTGTTACCAAGCAATAACACATGTATAGGAACGACGACGACGACGACGACGACGACGACAACAACAACAACAACAACAACAACAACAACAACAACAACAACAACAACAACAACAAGTGTTCCGAGTGTCTTTTACGTTCATATAAAGACGAAAAAACGTAGAACACCGCAGTGTATGTCTTTGAATAAATTGTGGACGTCTTACAATTCTTGAATATCTTCAGGATTTTGCTGTCGCGTCTTCAAGTAGTGGTTGTCTCATGCTCAGTAACGAAATGACATGACTACACCGTCACAGCCCGGAAGATTCGTCGAAGGGATGAAAATTATGGTTGAACAAATTATAAATACGCTCACTGTTCAAGAAAGCACGAAACACCGTGCGACTCTGCGCGAGAATATGGGCCTATTTCGCAGCCCTGGAGGCTCCTATAGATGAGTGTGGAATGCGAAATCTATCATGTCAACAGCATCAAGGGCATGTTTATTTTAATTACAGAGGGCTCAAAGTTCTTATAAAACACCTTGAACAATGCCATGGTGATTACGCAACTGTGAGACACTTGACTCCATAACTTTTTTTTTGCGGGATACCTGCTTCTTCAATGTCAAGCACGCACTTTGAGTTCTAGTTCTGACGCTATAGGTGGATTTCACATTTGATGTTTGCTCCATTCGCGATGTGCTCTCTTCGAAGACCATTCGCGATCTGTCTCCCACTCTTCCTATCTATCTATTTATTTTAATACCTCCTTATCATTCCCATTATGCATCACTAGTGCTGAGGTGTCCTCCAGTTAGATAAATAGTTCTGGGGTGCAGTTTTTTCTTCACTTCCTGTTATTTTATTGTAATATACATTCACACAGATCTAGTTTGTGTGCTGAGTTGCTTTCCGCTGTCACTTTTTCTTCGTAACGCCGGGCAAAGTTTTTCGACGCTGCACTGGGTGACGACAATAATATTCCAATGATGAAATTTGCTACTGCGGGCATATTTGCACCTGGAACCTTCTTTCAGTGCGCCAGAACTACCGTATTAGAGGTTTGTTAGGCGGTTCTACGAATGCCTAACGCAATGACCGCATGTTCAGTGCAGCTGCTCACGTATGCGGCGTGCCAAGTGGGACGCGTTTAGCGGGCGAGTATGCAAACGAGCTCGTTTTGAGCGCGTACCTTTCCCGCCCACACCGGTCCGGCGACTACGTAGACGCGAGTGTGCTTGTCCCAGTAGACGCTCAGACTTCCACGAACATAGACGGCCACGAAAAGACCGATGCTGCGGACGCTCATAGCACTGTCGCCGCTTACGGGTGGCACCGGGTGGCCCTCGGTCAGCACCAGAGGCTCCTCAGAACCTGGCCATGGCGAGAGAAGTGAAAATACGCTGAGCACAACTTCTTCAAAAGGCAGACAATCGACCAGCGTAATTGAGCGCAGCCAAAGTTGCTGCGTGTTCTACAAAAGAACGTCCTTGTTCGGTTATCGGTCCCTTTCATCACTGAAAATATTCTTCAAAGAATACTTTCAGTTAGCCTCTTTTTTTGGATGTGAAGCAACTTATGAGTGAGGTAAATCCGGTGGTGTCTACGCTTCATTGCGCCTGAGCCTACTCTCTCTCCCACGCTCCTCTTTTATGTAGGCGTTCGGTCGCCCTCTCACCTCTCCCCCACCCACGCTGTAAACCCACTCCCTCCTCTCCCTCTCCCATTTTATACAAGCGCCTGCGGTCGGTCGGCTTCTATCATCGTCACTTCACTCCCGTTCGGATGAGTGGTAACTAGGCACTAACGAAATTAGCGCACAAACACAAACTAATGATAACACAGAAACTAAATACAAACCGCACACAGTGACGGAAATACCGAGTGAATGTAAATGGAAACGGGGTGTGCACCCCCAGTGCTGATTCGCGTCTCCTTATGGTTCCATTCAGGGGGAGATGGTGTAATGTTCTTTCATTAAATAAAAGGCCAAGTCCTGAACAGAAAATGCGCGTCCAAGCATGAGTGCACCCTGAAAAAATAATTACAGCATGCATTTAATAGCAAGTTTCTGTTTCTACTGCATCCTGATATTACTACACGTCATGAGATTCTCGTGTCACGTGCCGGCGCAAGACATCGTGATGTTTCCACTACCACTCCTCACCATGTCTCCGTCAGTGACGCGCACAGTGGCAATACGCACGCAGCCAAATGAATGTTTTGATAATGCACAAGTGGGCAATTTCAGGCGTTTTGGTACCAGACGTCGCCACAACTAGCCATACTGCAGTGTGGAGTCACCAGTATCAGTACTGTGGCCTTATGTCAAGCTAGTGTCGATGTCTGAAGGTCCACACATCTGCGAAATTGGCTTTCATATCAAAATAAAATTTATTATAAGCGTTTGCAGGGTTTCATGTTTGCTAAGAGCCATTTCTGTAGACAGATATGCATGGCCGAGTAAAGTCGTCTTCAAAAAATGGTGTCAGTCCTTTTTTAACTTTTGAGGCTGTTCTGAGGACGCATTCGTATTGCTACATAACACATTCAACTTTCACATGACCCATTAAACTCTCAAACACGCATTATTCTTTCGAATAAGCACGCTTAACGTTTACATAACTTATTCAACTTTCGCATAACCAAGGTTAAAGTTTCGCGAAAAGGCAATATAGAGATGGAATGAGAGTCACGAAAATATTTTCTTAAATGAGTGTCATTCTGCGCAATTTATTATAGGTCATTTAGTGTTTAGGTGTATTTTACTATCAGTCTAAGATTTAGCTCAATAAAAGCGAGTTGTATAGAAATTAGCGACCTAGGTATTCTTACGGTAACATGCCGAGCATCCCAACCCATCCTTTCATTGGAAGACATCAAATATGCGCCACCTTCTCTGCTCCCACCATTTTCACAGTTTTGTTGATCCGGTTTATTCACCAGACGAGCGCGAATGAAAACAATGAATGCATGTGTGTTTAAGAAAGCGCTGCAATAGAAGCATGCGTGTGCATTTCTTCTTTTTTAGCAGACTTTCAGCAGCGATGTTGAATTTTGATATATGACCAAGCAAGGGCCACTCCAATTTACGTACAATTATCCTTCACCATAGGTAGGTAGTTGGGTCAGGTGGGGGTGGGGGGGGGGAACTCTTGTTTGGCATATTATAGTAATTGATTCTAGGAGGCTCATTTTCATCGTAACACTTATTCATGTTAGCTGCTTCTTCGTTTTCGCATCTTTAACTTGCTTTCCTCTGTAATGTGTTTATTTGATTGTCCCCTGTGTGCTTGCTTGTTAGTTGCGCAGAGCGCAATCGAGTTTGCGTTATGGCATACACTATGGCACAGAGGATAGCTGAGCAACCCACCGGCGATGACGGTGACTGTCTTGGCGCAGGAAGACTTGCTTCCGCAGGGCACGTTCTGCACGACCACGCTGACGGTGTCGTTGCCGGTGAGCCGGCCCTTGGCCAGGACGTAGTCGCACGTGCCGCGGAAGTCGAACGACACCGCGTCGAAGGTGCGCACGTGCGAGTCTCCCCAGAGGGCGCACGTGCCAGCGCACTCGTGCTGCGTGCACAGCCAGCGGCCGCGCTCGCACGTGCTGCGAATGCACGCGCACAAAATAAGTGCGTGAGGTGCCCGCGCGCCTACCTCAACTTCTTTTAACAGGCTAAAACGAATGTGGCCACGCGTAGGGAAGTACAGTGAAAATTAAGAACACGTCGATAACGCGTGACGAAAAGAAATTACGAGAAAGAATGTAGGGATAAATTAGGATACCGCTGAATGTTTTCAGGAGAGTTATGATGGGCGAATAAAGTAGGGACAGTTTCACTTTTAAATTCACAAGTTCTCAACATATAGTGAATATTCACTAAACATCAACATTAACCAAGTTTTTGAGTGACTAATATGAATGAGAAAACTGTGGCGTATGTCACGTATCACGCTTTTAACTGGACTTGTACCGCATAGTAAATAACTAAGAAGCAGCTCGTTTCGTGTTGAGTGTGTGAAGAGCTTTCATACTTTCGGCGGTCACCTTGCTGCTATTCGTCTATGTCCCAATATAGACTTCCAATATAAACTTAAAGAATTCACTTTTGTTGTAGCGATTCATGGCCCGAGTTGCACGTCGAGAAACGCTTCTTTTACAGCTTCAATAGAGCATGTGATTGTTGAAAATTTTAATCCCCACTCTCCCCTTTATGTCACCTTTAGTAAGCGCCTGTGACTAAAAGCTTTACCCTGCTACACTCTCTTTCTTCGGTCCACATTACGTGCCGCAACGACACACACCCTCGAACAGAGCGCTAATCCAGCATTTAGGATAGCTACGCTCGAGCAGTGGGAGGCTGTGCTGCTGGGAGCATGCTCACATGATCACCTATGGGTAGTCTGGCTGGCCGAATACGCCGCCAAGACAGATGATCGGGCCACTGCCTGATGAAGTGGCTAGTCTCCCGCCTTCCTTGACTACAGCAAGGACGATATAGCTTTGTCGTCGTCTTCTAGTCGAACAAAGTAGCTCGTGTATTCCGTGGCTATGTTTCCTACGAGTGACTTACTTTGTGCATTTGTTTCGGGTTTCTCATCTTCGCAAATATCTTTAGCCATATAGTCGTACAGCTATCGATGCTTCGACACTCGTGCACTGACTTCCGCCGCTTTTGTTGTAATGCAGGGTTTTATATTTAATGCGAAAACCTCGTGCGAACGTGGGCTTGAACGGAAAGCCAGAGTGAGGAAAGCGAAACAAAAGTTATCGCGGGGTGTGTAGCCATTACTGTACATTTTAATCTCATAATGATGAAAGCAAATCAATTCAGTGATAGTTAATTAGTGTACATTACATTAGGTTCAGTCAATCAGTGGAAGTTGGAGATGTGCTAATAAAAAATTTAAAGAATTTCTTGGGTAATTATCATAAGCTATTAATGTGCACTAGTTTGTGCACGTTGAAAATCAATAAAAACACTGTAAAATGACACCACTGAATGGTTCTCACTTTGCAGACATGTAATGCGAATTTTAACCAGGTGTAAGTTCTCTATAGCGCAAGCGATGCCTCTATTATGACTTTTACGCTCACGATTTCTCCACAATTCTGCAACGCTGCCCAAATCTCGTATTTGTACTCGCCAAAGTAGCGACAGGCCTGTTGTAAACTTTTTTTTCACAAATGCGATGACAGCGAAGTGCAGTCTCCTCTTACTCGAACAGTACTCATTAGCATTCATAAATACGCGCGTCGGATGTTTTTTTCTTTTCACTCGCATTGTGAGCCACGCCTAGCGTGATACCCGCTGACGGGCTTTGCGCACTTCTTGGCGGCTGGTACGCACCACTGATTGCATTCGATGTCAATTTTGTCTCCGTCGGCGTAGCTTCGCAGTCCGTGCTGGCAGGGACACGAAGTGGGAGGAACGCAGGATCCAGTCCTTTCGTCTCGGACGAAACCCTTTCGGCATCTGCGGTGGAAAAGGCAGAGTCGTGTCACGCGTACGTCCCTCGAGGCATGTTGCCAGGCAAGACGCTAACTTCTACACCTTATTTCATCGTCAACATTTTTTGCACGCTCGAAAATTCGCTTTCAGTCATGTTTTTCGGACAGGAAACAATGTTTTCCTGTGCTCGTGAGTAAACTGTGCCCTCCGTCTACATATGGGACTCAACGTTAAATCTTCGTGGTTGACGTGCGAATGCAATCTTCCGAGACAAATGAAGTTAGAGGCAAATAGTGTCGTTGAACTGAATACTTTGGCTGGTGTCACATACGTACTCTTTGACGCTTTCGTTACTGCTTGGCCTGTTTGTTTTGTATATTCGAAAAATTCGAGAAGAACAACGATAACGTCTCGGCACTGGTCAGAATAGTAACAAACTACAGGATGACAAAGACTTAAAAAAAAAACAGTCTTTGCATTCTCTTCTTCCTGTGGTTTTCATTTTTCTTTTTGCAGCATGACAGTAGGTTTCATTCGCTCCAACAGTTGAACGATTGTGTTAATAACATTGTAGTATTTATTAAAGGGAATTGAAGTGAAACAGCAAACTAGCTTTCTCTGAATATCTATACTTTTGACACCGTATTTGTTAACATAACCACAACAACTTTATTTAATGCAAAAATAAATGCCAAAAGTATCATCTTGACATTTCTCGCAGACAACAACGATGCTAAAATCACGAGTTTAAAAGCACCTTTTTGCATACTTTTTTTTACATTTCCACAGCGATTATACCTGAAACTTGTTATATTAGGCCTCTAGCTTTCTCTGAAGGCTGCATTTCATTTAACCTATTGAGGACTACGTTGGCCCAATAGACACAATTAAAATCGATCACGTCATGGTGTCTGGTGCGGGAAATTGAATGTCCCGCGACCCACCCTAACTTTCTGCACGCGTATTCTCTAGCTTATCATGCGCATTCTAAGGCAAGTGTGATGGTGTTTGAGTATTGCGAAAGATAATAGTTTTGTTTCTTTGGTGTCGGTAAAAAAGATTGCATGAAGCTGTGGAGAACAACTCTGTTGGGAAGAAAATCGTAGGTGCAGGACGATGCATCAGCGTCCTGTCTTTGCATCTGTTTAAAAATGAGTATGCTTTAAAATGAGGTTGTGACAATAGATATTGCTTTTTTTGAGTTATTTGTAAATGCACGCACGCGTGAGGGTATCGGAAGCTAAGCACCGGCTTGATAAGTCTGATTGTGAGTATGCGCTTGTCCGCGTCTCTTGAGTCATCGTTCTGCGCCTACGATGTCTTTGCCAACTATGAACCTACTAGCCTGTGAGCAAATGTTATGGAAGAGCCATGTTACCCGAGCGAAAAAGATGGTCCGCAGTAGCGGTGAAATGTGGGAAGAACTCACTGGCATCCAGCCTGGCAGACGTCGACGGCGCAGCTTCCAGCGGCCGGAGGGCTGTGGAGTGACGCGCAAGTGGCCGGACAGTTGGAACGGCACTCGGTGTATTCCTCGTTTGTGCCGCACTCGCTCGCCGGAGGCACCAGGATCACTTCGTCGGCGCTCGCCGGTCTGCACTGCCACTGACCCGCCAGGCACTCACTGCATTAAATAAGCGAATATCATCGTAATATCTGTGGGACGTTGCAAAACCACGATATGCTTATGAAAGATGCCGTAGTGGAGGGCTCCGGAAATCTTCATCATCAGGTGATCTTTAACGCCACTGACATGGCACGGTACACGGGCTACCATATAGCTTTTATCGAAATGCGACCACCGCGGCCGGAATAATCTGTAGGAACATGAAATTAGCTTAGCTGTAGGAACATACTGTCAGATGAAGAAATAAATAGGAGAAAACATACAGAAAGAAAGATAAAAGTAAGGAAAAGAAAAAAAAGGAAGGAAACAGGTAAAGGAAAGAAGGACAGGAACAGCAAGAAAGAAAGCAGGGAGGTTAACCATGCACATGCCCGGTTTGCTACCCTACGCTGGGAGAATAGGAAAGGGGAGTATAAAAGAGAGAGAGAGAGGGGAAAGAGAAGAGAAAAAGGGAAACACATTGTTGGTCAATGGGCTGACGTGTATGCAGTGGTGGCACTAAACAAAAATTAAAGGCGTTCACATAGGCCTGTAGTCCTTAAAAAGCACAAAACGGCTTTGACTGCCTTTTCAGCCGACGAAGGACAAGGACGGTGTTCCAGCAGCATCTGCACAAAGAGTGGCCGATTGTCCAATTGTCGCAATGCATCAGAAAGCTTTTGTGTCTCAGAGGCAGATCAAGGGCAATGGCATAGCAGATGGTCGATGTCTTCTTCGGTGCCACAGACGTCACATTCCGCACTGTCAGTCAATCTAATGTGGGTTGTATATGCCTTTGTGAAGGTGACCCCCAACCAAAGCCGACAAAGAAGCAGGGATTCATGTCGACGAAGTCTGGATCGACGTCGACGTTCCTGTCGAGGGTTTATTTGGTAGAGTCTCGTAAGACTTATGCTTGGGGTGTTCCACTCCAACAGACACAGACTACGTGCCAGGTGACGAAGTTGCTTTCCAGCGTCTGTACTTGACAAAGGGATTAGAAAGATGTGCTCTTTCTGGTGGGATGTGCTAGGCGCGTTTTCTGCGGAATAATTGCCACTGATCTTACAATAACCAGACACCCACTGAAATTTGACCTCGTGGCCTGTTTCTGTGACTTGGTGAAGAAGCTTGACAACCTCGTATGTTAACTGTTAGTGGCAGCCTCGTCGAAGAACTGACTACATGCTCTTTAAAGCCAGTCTCGAGTCGGAAAACACAGTCCATTTACTCGGTCTCTAGGATTCGATGTGCTCTAGGGTGCCACGCAAATCCGCAAGTTCTGCCGCCATAGACGTAGTAACGTGTGACAGCTTGATTCGCAGGGTGATTTGTCTAGCTGGTGTCACCACTGCACCCCCAGAACTTAAGAAGCTGTGGTATAACCACCGGTGTATATGTACACGTGGTTATTGTACGTTTCGTGGAAGAGGTGTAGGCCAAATTGTTTTAGGGCTGAAGAAGGCAATTTTGATTTCTTTTGTATTCCTGGGATCGTAAGACGTACTTGTGAAAGGGGGAGGCGCCACGAAGAGTACACCGATTTCTCCCCAGGCATAAAACTTGACGTAAACGGTGCACGATGCGCACAGAAAATTGCACGAAATTTCGTGCGGGGCCTCCTCAGTAGCGAAGCTCGCCAAGCGGTAGGAAGGGTTCATGGCATGTTGCCGGTGGTACATACGGATCGGTTCAATTTCTGCGGTACAGCCCGCCTGTAATATCTAACGCGTGCAAAACTAACCTGCGCACACTAGAAAACATTCAAGCCCAAGCTCTTAGGATATGCCTTCGATTACCCCTCTGTGCATCGACGGCTGAAACCATTGCCATTGCACAGGACTACCCGATCATGAGACAGGTAAAGAAAGAGCAAGAAAGAAGCAGCTCGCAAGATAATAGAACCATGCGACACCCGATGAAGTGGAAATGAGCCAGTTAGTAAGTCACCCTGTGTGATAACATGAATGTTGTTTCAACTGCGTTGCGATTGTGATTAGACACGATATCGGGGCTCTTTGTCACTGTGGTGCCTTTCGCTACAAACTTTTTTCCTTCAAATGAGATTACTAATAACTGAGATACGTAACGTGTACATTCATTGTAGTCCTGAAACCCATGCCTGTGTGGTGGCCTACTCTGTTACGCATGCGCGAAAATTTCGCTACCAACTTCCTTCGCGTGCTTTCATTTTCGTATTTTTTTTCTCACACTATCGCGTTCAGCACCCGTGATCCGTATTCCCAGTAACGGCAATCTATTTATGGCCTTGCGGATTTTCGCCAGTTATCAGCAAACCTTTCTTCTCTTTCAAAAGTGAAATAGTGTCAGCTGGGGAAAATGACACCATGCGTTGCATGCTGACGCTGCGCATAATTATTTAAAAGAAGTGTGAGGGCAGCAGTAGAGAGCACACGCGGACATGTCTTGTGGACCTAGGCATGCGCAGATCATTTGTATGTCATAACTCACGGTGCGTTCCGTCGTTCCTCTTCACAGAGAGAAAAGAAATATTAACATGTGAACAGCTACGTACCAGTGCTGATCGTGCCTTCGCTGCTTGAATCCTGCAGGGTACTCGTGTCCGGCGAACAGACATCCGCACTGGCTGATGGGCACGCAGCGGCCTCGGCGGTCCAGACTGAAGCCCGGATCACAGGCGCACCCTTCCACGCAGCGTCCTCCACACGACGTGTTGCGGCCGATCAGCGCGCAGCTTGAGTCGCACACCGGAGCGCAGCTTTGGTAAGTCTGGCCGTGCTCGCAGTACACGCCTGCGGACACACAACGCCATTTTTATTGTGCTAGCCATTACATGCAGTCGTATACACTCGCTACGTGTTGTTGCCGTTTGTGCCGCCGTCATGCTCCGTATAACCCCTTCAGCGGTGGTCAACAGAACACCCGTAGGGGGCGCGTCACGCACCGCGCGGTTCCTCGAGTGGCCTGAAACGTGGCGTGAACAATTGTGCAGGAGATTTGGGTGGACAACTAGAGGTAATGTAATTTCATTATTCTGCGTGTTGCTGCAGAGGATCACTTTGCTGGAGACACTGCCATCTTCGTCTATCGTTCGACGTGCAGCGTTCGAACACCAATGTCAAGAGAAATATTCTTCTTTGCTTGAAATGAATATAACCAAACAAGAAACTGGGCATGCATTCTGCACCCACTATTTGATAACCTTCCTACAAAAATTGAAGCAGACTGCAGAATAATTAGACATAATTTTATACTTATTAACATTACCTAGCGAATATCGCACATGCACTGTACTGCCTCATTTCCTTTCCTGAGATGTAATATAAGCAGTTATAAGAAAACCAGTAATCACACAATTCTGATTACACAACACGTGTGTGGTTTAATGCTTTCCACCCACTGCAAAGTGCTCATCTATAATTCCTTATCGTCAACAGTCACATGCAGCAATGACAAAGTGCACATTATGCCTTACAGATGTGTACCGAGTACTCCACTTATCTGCAAAATACAAATAACGGTGTAGTGGGTGCTGTCCCACTTCACAAAGGTAAATTATTAAGGCGTATTTGATGCCTTGTGAGAAGTCAAAACTCCTAACAAAGTTGGCCTGGCCTCAACAGGAAGCGATGCTCAGAATTCGCATAACGCAGCACCGTCGCAATCGGCGAATTTTTGTAATCTAAAGCAGGCTTGCTTGCTTGAAAGGAACGTTGGTCTCTCTTGTCTCACGGAAAATAAATTCCGGCTACTCCAGGGGCCACTCACCACACACGGGCACCTGGGCTCTCCAGTCGATCACGTGACCCTTAGAAGAGCACGCATGCGCGTAGTGCGAGAACACGGGGCAGAGACAGTCTCCGGAGTCAGAGTGGCAGCCGCACGATGCTTGGATGCAGAGCTCGAAGAACGGGTCCGGGTTCACCGAATGGTGGCACGCTGCGCCAAAATCGTGGATGAATGTTCCGTTTACTACATCTGCACGTCGTACAGACGCGCAAATAACACGTGGTTTCTGTGCCAGCAGATCTGCTTTTCACATCCGTCAATGAAATTGAAAAATTTCCCCTGATAGAAATGAAAATGCTTGACTGCGGCTTTTTTTTGGAATAGCAACTAAGCGGCGAAGCTGCTATATAGGAGAAAAAAAAAGGCGTATCCAAGAATGCAGTGTTCTGCTGTGCGAAACACGCCGGTGGTATTTTGTAATATATATTTCTCAATTACATGCCTCTTCCCTGTTCTTTATTTAGAATAAGGCGCTGAAAACACGGAGAAGGCTTCAATAAAAAAAAACATACCATTCATTCCGCTCGCAGTGTGCACAATATTTTTCAGAGACATAGGTTCGAGCTCTTAGTTTCACCTGAAACACTATTTAAATAATCCATGTTATTTCACACATTATTCACACTGTAGCATTTTCACGGGTCGTTGTATACAGGAGAGCCCGCCAAGCTGCTTGCCCAAGGCTAGAAAGAGTCATGTAAGCGACTTCATGAGGTCAACGAGATGACGAACGATGGTTCGGTTCCTTCTTCATGGAAGTCCAACCAGGAGCGGTCGTTCACATATAGATGCGCTCTACACATAACGAACTGCCACCAGCGGTGAAACACGACCTATACTCCTTAGTACCAGCATGCGCCCACAGGAGGCACTTCTCATTCACGCCGTCACTACTTGTGAGCCTTGTTGTGATGATTTACTTTGGCCGCACCACAGGCAACTTGGTTACTTAGCAAGCGCATATTTACTACAATTACTATTGATTTTAAAATGCTAGTCTTGCTTCGTAAAACATTAGAACAGGTTGCTATTGCAATCATTGCTTCGCTTTTTTGGCAAAACTGCGACTTTGTTTCTAAAAAGTAAGATGATGCTAGGTAGTTGCCTTAACAGGATATCACGAAAAAACGTAATATGGCTAGCAGGCTTGCCTAACCTTCTTGTTGAAATTTTTTTCTTAAAGATCGTGATGAATACACGAGTTATCCATGTACTGTTAAATTGGAAATTGTTTAATCAACATTTTCTTGGCGACTAATTCAAATGCCATTATCTGCGCATGAGAAATGCAAACATTTCCTTTGTCAATTCTGCCGACTTTGTATTCGAATACATGCATGACATACCAGTGAATGCGCCCTGGTAAAGCTGCCTGCAAATGTGCTTGCTCTCGGGCCAGAGCAAGGTGTCTCGGTCGCACTGCGTGGTCACAGCTTCGACGCTGGCACATTCGCCGTCGGCCCACTGCTTTGCGAACGATTCCACCTGCACCCAACACACAACGTTTGTATTTATCCTACGTCTATTGTTATTTGACTGCCATTCCAACCTCATGCAACAACCCACACAGTGATATATGTATGATAACTTATGGTGTATTTTGGTTGCTGGCGAGAGTTTGGTCTCATTGCTATTCCCTATTCAAGTAATAGACTTGTGAGATATCACGCAGCATCTTCCGAAACGATTGTTTAGGGGTGTGCAAATACCCTAAAGCGTATACCAAGCAGCAACTAGTATTTAAAATGAACTCATCTACACAAGTTTTCTTACTAATTTATTATTTTAATTGCACAATGGCAATATTCATTTGATGTAAAGATATTACATTGATTACTGTCATAAATTTTTATTGAACCGATTTGCAGATGGCATGCCAGTTATCATGTCCGACAAACATCTGGTCTGAATATCCCAGAACTAAACTATCCGTTTTGGTGCAATGTTCATTCGATGAACACAATCACCGCTGACACTGGTCAACGGGAAGGTTTGGGATAACTTCGTCTCAGTTGCACAAATGTTGAGGGCGCGAGAGATAAACGCGGAATGAAGCCCGACGTTGACAAAAAAAAAAGAAGCTCGCTCAAACTGACCAAATTTCTTTTTACGTCCCCAAACCACGACATGATTATGAGGGACGCCGTTGTGGAGGGCTCCAGAAATTTCGGCCATCTGGTGCAATTTAGCGTGCCTTTACATCACACAGTACACGGTCAGACTCCCTCAAGAAGTATATTTCCAGCTCAGGGCTCACTCGGACTCACTCACTGAAATTTTCCTCAGCCACTCTCAAACATAATAGGACGGACAAAATTTTCAAAACACACTCAAACACTCACTCCGACACGGTTCGGTCTGAATCTGAGTGAGCCTCAGTGAGCAGACTTCAAAGCGAGATTGTCGACCTATGGACGAAGCTAGGGGGAACAGATAAACACTTGTCTATGGCCCCTCACTTCATCCATTGTTTACTTCTTTGGGTTGTCAATACCACAGCTCAAAAGGCCAGCGCATGCGCACCTGGTAGTCGATGTCGCCTCCGGGACACAAGAAGTCGTCCTGGCTGTTGTGGTTGAATGTGCCGCACATGCCCATCGTCTTAGTGTAGAGACCTTCGTCGGCAGTGAGGACGAGACGGCTCTTGCCGTCCGTCAGCAGCGTCAGGCCTTTGGTCTCCACCTGGAACACAGGGTGGTGTTTGCCATCCTGTCTGATTGACAACAAAATCAAAACATCAATATTCATCGCGTGGCTTTTCTAACCTCGATAAAGAAGGACGTTGGCTTCGTGATTGTGACATTCGGAAGCACGGCGGGAAGGGACGTCAGCTCCCGGGCATTGATGAGAACCTGCATTGGAAAGGAAGTGGCCAGAGAGAGAGAGAATGAAATGTGCAATCGAGAAAAACGCGAGGAGGTTAAACAAAATTAAAACTTCCAGTTTTCAATGCTTGTTTCAGGCAAAGAACGTTTCTAAGAGCCATTGAACACCAAACTTGTAATTCTTTTCTTTCTATAAAAAACCAAGTTGAACCCTTTATTTATCCATTACCAGCGTATAGTTTACGTCCAGTGCACGTCGAGTGCCTCTCCCAGCTATCTCCAATTTACCTTATTTTGCGCAAGCTGATATCATTTTATGCATGAGAACGCATCAGATTGTCTTTCTCTTCATTCTGCTGATCTAATGGTGCACTTGTAAGTTAATTGAATTACACAGAGTCATTTCTGCACTTCCTTATTTAAGGTTAATAGGCATAAAGGGATTGGGGCATATAAGTTCCATGTTGAAGTAAGACGGCGAATATATAGTCAGTGAAGTGGACGTATGTATGACCGCCGCTGCACGTCAATTGGTAGAGAATCGGACAGGTTATCCCAAGGTTGCTGGTTCGGTGCCTGCCAGCGGCAAGTTACCTTTTCATCCACTTCACTTTCTTCTCATTCATATCGCAATTACTGCAAACAACGTCCCCAATATTTTTGTTTTGATTTCTTGTATCCCATCTAAATAATATCGTACTGAAGTTAGTAATGCACAAATAATATTGAAAAAAAAAAGTGGTCAGCTACTTCAACAAGCCATATTTAGCTAACAAAGAGCTCTCACCTGCAGCTGCTGGTTGATGGACACTAGGATGTTCTCTCCTATCTGTACGTGTATGTCTCCCAAGCAGACGGCGTCCTTTGGTAAACCAGCGCAGACATGCTTGTTCTGGATTACCCGGATGCCTTCCGCCTGTAGCAGGATGAACCCGCAATGACCGCGCGTCTGAAACCGTCCGCCGTCAAAGGTGGTGTAGATGCGTCCCAGAAGCACCGAGCATGTTGCGTCACAGATGGCCTTGGTGCACTGCCAGCGGCCGTCGTCACACACACTGCACGGAATCGGTATTGCACGATGAAACGTCAACCTTACAAGATGCTACAAGTATGTGATTGTTAAACAAAAATCGGACCAAAAATCAGCGTCGGAAACCTCTGGGCCTCTTAGCATGCTGTGATTTACTTGAAACGTTGTATTTTCCGGTAGTTTTATAACGGAATAAAACCCCTTGTTGATCACTCACTCACTCTCTTTCTTTCTCTCTCTCTCTCTCTCTCTCTCTCTATATATATATATATATATATATATATATATATATATATATATATTACTTAATGGGAGTAGTATTTCAAGGAGCCAGTTTGTCTTCATCACATATGCGTTATAACACAATAAAAGCGTTGTCAACAATGATACATATATTTGTATCCCGCAAATATTGAGAGTGGTCCTCCCTTTGTTAGGGGATGAGCTTAATTATTCAGAATTTTTCTTGGTTACATCAACGGCCTTCCCCATTAGCATCTAGACTACGATGCCCTCTGTAGTTTATCTGCTTCAGTGTCTCGTGAGCATCGCGCCTACAGTAGGGAACCTTATGCACAGTGCTTGCGACGCTTGTTGGTTGGGGCTTTTTTTGCGAAAATTGCAAACCAAGCTGAATGTAGCTGTAACTACGGCCTATGCAACCCCTATGAAGTCGTCTTTCAGAGACTTCGTCTTGGAAGAACACCTACCAGAGATTCCATACAACTTGACTTCCGGTATTAGGCGTCTTGATTACAAAGTTTTCGATCGTGGCTGTGACAAACCATAAGCCCCTTTTTGGTCTCCTGAAACATTTGTATTTACTCCTCATTTGTAATTACTTGAGAGAACCTGTATATTTCAAGCAGCTGTCACACATGCAGTGCGGCACTAGCTCCGTTTCAAAATGCTTCTGCCTTTCCTCAATGTTCTGTGCACACGCGTTTTTCACTTACGGTTGGCGTTTTTATGTGTGATAAAATGTCTTCAAAGCTTTCACAGATGTCGAGAGCATCGGCAGCCTCTTTTGGGAAAGTTTCATATTATTGTCAGTTTCCCTTCGGCTGCAATGAATTGGGATGCTCGAGTCTAATACACAACGATCCGTGTTGTACACAAAAAAGTTATTTTTAGCTTATTACTTTCTATGTGAACACCGCACGTATAGCGTTTCAAAGAGGCACGTTGACTATCAGGAAAAAAGTCGTGGGACGAAAAAGAGTTCACGTATCTCTTTAAAGAGAGATAAGCATGTGTCACGTGTAAATAAAAAAAAAACAACTCCGTGTTTTTTTTAGACTCTATAGGTGTCTTGCGCAATAAGGACACTATCGGTGACCGTCAAGCTTAGCCCACCATGTGTTGCAGTCTTGGTCGACCTGCTCGCCACTCTGGTACTTCCGGTCCCTGTAGGTGCAGGCGCACTGTCTCGGCTCCACGCAGCGGCCGCTGTCCCAGAGCAATCCTTGGGGACAGTGGCAGCCCGAGGCGCATTGGCTGAGCACGCATGCCGGCTCGCGGTCGGCGCACGTGGCACGACAAGCAGGACCGCACTCGTGGTATGCACTACCACCGTCACATGTGTGGGCTGGTTGGACGAAAAACGCACGGAGAGAAATTAGTCGAGCAGTGACGGTGTCGATATGTTTTTCTTTATTGACCTTTGTCATGCGCATAGTTTATATAGAAAATTTCGAGCCAACATAAACCTACAACATCACTAACATTATGACTGTAAGGTAGCATGAAGCAGAGCTGTAAGAGCGCAAGTTGTAATATATGGAGTATCGTAAAGAGGGAAGCGTGATGGCAACCATGTGTGTGAGTATGATTTTATTTTCTTTTTTTGTGTGTGTATGGCACAAGCAGTCAATTTTTTGTATTAAGCTATGACCTAATAATGTACCTTGTGCTGTAAGCTAAGACACGAAATTGGCAATGGCGCGAGCAGCACTCATTAAGGATTATTTGGCATCAAGCGTGTACGGTGACTCATGCAATGCTGGGTGCGAATAGTATTCTTCCGTCTGTGCGCTGTACCTTTTGTAGCTTTCAACGCGCTTTGGAGCCGCAGTCTTAAATCACAGTTCTGTGACAACGCCACTGTACAGTGCAATGCTGTCACACGTAACGTCATCGCACTTGTCAGCAGTTCTGAGTAAATACATATCCAACAGCACAAAAGTGTAGTACGTGCGCAAGAACGTTAGTGGCCCTAAAACACGTTCGGGCGTATCGGCAGATTAGCAGTCAAGAGATAAGTGAGAACAGAGGCTTGCAACGCACGGCAGACTGTGTCTCTTCTCCACGTTTTCTTGAGGTCGACGCCGAGGCGCTGGCATTCGCGGAAGTACTCGTCCAATGTGGCACACTCGCAGCCCGAGGGCGAACGCCTGTCGCAACAGTCCTGTTGACAGGACTCGAAGAAGCGGTTTGGTCTCAATACCTGCGCAGATAGGGAAGCCATTAGGTTATTGATCAAAGGCCAACTTTTTTTCTTGCTATGGCTGCTCAGCGACGACAAGTAAGAGTGTTCGTTCAAGAGCTTTGTCGGCGCGTTTGAATTTTAATTGTTTTATAAAGCATTCTTCTGGAATGTCGATGTAAGGTTACCCATCAACATTTATTCGTATTCAAGAGAAGGGAGCGCGTTATTTATGTCTAAATACAAAGTGGAAATCACTGTGTATTTGCTTCTTCTACATGAAGCACCGCCATTGCGAAAGGCTTTCTTTTTTTTTCACTATGATGTTCTGATAAAGAGGGAAATGATTTCCTCACTTTGTGGCTTTTAGTTGACCTATTAAGACATCACGGTGAAGTTCTCAGTTCACAAGACCCACATCACAAAACCGTAACAAAAAAGAAGGAATACTAAAAATACACAGACCAATTCAAGGCTGGAACTACGATCGATTAAGTCGTAAGTTACGACAATATGGTTGCCTTTACATCGTGTCCTAATGGTTATGAGCCTCCTTCACACTACGGGCTAATCTTTAATATGCTATAAGGAATAAAATCGAAAGAAGATCTGATTGAGAAACAGTGGCCTTCAAGCAACCTTTTTTTTCTCTTTCTTTCCATTTTTAAAGCTCCACCACTCATGGCCATGATGTTAGGTATGCATACCAGTTTTTTTTTTTCAGAGCGGTTAATAACCTCACCTTTCGTTTCTATCCTGTCCCTACCTTCGTTTAGGCAGCGCGTGCTCAGAAGCAGCATTTGGACCACATTGGCTCTTTACCGTTAAGGCCGTTTCACGTGACACAAAACGCGGCGATTTTTAGGCTGTGAATTCGGTCACAGCGGAAAAAAGGACCAGCGGTCAGCGGCGAGCGACCAGCATGCTGAAAATTTTAGGCTGTGTTCCCAGCGGCGGAGCGATTTTTCCGTCGGGACCCGTCTGAATAGCGCCGGGTCGACCAAGCCGTAAAAAATGTTTCGACGCCTTTGTTTTAGTGATGGTCCTTCTGCATTTTTAACTTAATTTAGAATGAAGTGTTCTTAAGGGACAAAACACGCGCAATTTTTCTCACCGTTCATGAAAAATCAATAATATAGTAATGCATAGGTACCGTTACATTAATTATGAAAAAAAATGTGCTGTGTTTTCCACAAAGAACAACAATGGATACTTTTGCTCGATGCGCTGGTCACAGAGCCAAAATCACAAAGCATTTACGGCTCATGTGAAACAAAACCGCCATTAGTGGCGGTTGCGAATAGAGCGAATGAGGCACAGTAGACGATTTTTTTAGCTGCAATGGCGGCATGTGAAATAGCCTTTAGGCGGCACAAAAGCAAATCACACCAGTAGTATTGCCTCATGGCTTGCATAGCCAAGTCAGGGGCTGTGGGTGACGAACTGACGAAATAAGCTCCAAAAGCTTGACGTGTAAAACGATTCGAGAGGGGGGCACAGCTATAACTTGGGAGAAATTTCACAAATATGGACCGTAAATGATCGACATTGAGCGCGAACACCGCAATACTAGCGTTACCTTGTGGCAATCCCTGTAGATGTCGTTGAAGATGATGGAACAACGGTCGAAAGCTGTCAGGGATACATTCTTGTCAGCGCTGGAGCGCACAGCGCAGGCTTCCCTCTCAAGGCTACTGTGGATGCAATCTGTGGGACCATCGAGAACGATAAAAGTGAATTCCTTTGCAAGACCACCACATACACAGTGCACACATTGAACCCATTAAACAGTACCCACAAAGTGAAGTGACAAGACGCACTCAAAGGCATATGATTACACAGTCAGTATAAGTATATCTGGACGTGAATGCGTTTAGGTGAATGCTTTTACTAGGTGAACGCTTTTACTAACATTTCAGCCGTGGCACGGACGAAGACTAGGTGAACGCTTTTACTAACGTTTCAGCCGTGGCACGGATGAAGGCCGTGCCATGACTGAAACGTTAGTAAAGGTAGAGGAAGGAAAGGCAGGAAAGTCAACCAGGTGAGCATCCGGTTTGCTATCCTACGAGCATCCGGTTTGCTATCCAGGGGAAGGGGATAGAGGGATGAAAAGAGAAGGATAGAAAGAAGAAAAAAAATGGGTGAGCCTAAACTAGACTACCGCGTTCGATAGTAGTGAATGCAGGACTTCAGGCATCTCCCGTTCCACTTTAGGTTGTATACAGCTTCTTACCTCTCTCCACCACCCACGATATTCCAAACTCTCGCGGTGTGAGGGCGCTTCTGGCGTCCAGGAGAGTCAAGTCGTTGGACGGCTCCCCATCAAAGTGACCGCAGAGGCCACACGCGGTCTCGCGTAAGGCCGGTGTCACTCGAATCTGAACGGACTCCTGCACATGGCACAGAGTAGTGATCGAGTAATTCCAAGTAAACATTTATATGTGCGGTACGTATCTCTGTTGTAAATGTATATAACGAATGGAAATATATATATATATATATATATATATATATATATATATATATGTATATATATTGTTAAGGCGTTTACTAGCCGGCAACGAGCGAGAATATACAATGGCGACAGGCACAGCCAAGCACGGGCTCTCAGCGCGAGCGGCGTCCTTGTTGGGTAGCCCCACTAGAAGGTACTCAAGAGTTCGACCCATTTCAGCGTTCGGGGGCCTCGCTACATTATATATATATATATATATATATATATATATATATATATATATATCCATGCACTCCGAAAAACTGAGCTCAGGGGGGAAATTTCATTCGGTTACAACTTTACTTCCAATTTTGAGAGGATGATTCTGCAAGTACATAGTTTAAGTAAGCGTGATTTCTCAGGTGCTGGCGGCTCAGCTATTGTGTCCTTTGCCCACATTCGATCACGTCGTTACACAAAATATTTTGCACACGCTGGCTTTCCAGTCTTCTATTCAATACAAATCATTAACTTTTTTGCTCTGTGGTGTGGTACAGGTACGAAACGTTGTTTTTATGGATTATATTTATATTCATCCATTTGATGCTCTTTACCGCACGCATAAATGTTTTTTTTTATGTTGTAAAAGCTCGCATACCTGTTAATAAGTTTCGGCGAACGCATGAAGCTTATAGCAGACCAAGATGCGGCCACGAATCGAACTTGCTATCTCAAGGAAATATGATGCCACAACTGTTTCACTGTCTCGGTAAGCGTAATGTGAAGGAACAAACGATTCCCTGCAATAGATGGCACGTGAATGCCTACCTCATCAATCCACACAGTGTATCCTTGTGGGCTTTGTAGAACGAGGTACTTCCCGGCGTGCTGCGCGCTCAAGCCAGGAATAGCGTCTACGAGCGGTTGGGCGTCCTCTGGCGGGGCCTGGCCCAGGGTTATGCTCACGCGCTCACCGGCTCCTGCACCAACCAGGTGCAACGCTCGAGTGCAGTTGGCCGCGTTGGGGCAGCCCTCGGAGTGCTGGAGTTCGACTGAGAACTTCGCCGGGGTGTCCGGTTGGGCGCAGTCTTTGAGGAGGACGTAGCGGCAGGTGCCCGCGAAACGGAACAAGGTGCCATCGAAGCTCTTGAACTGGAATCGACCCCACGTGCTGCACACACCGGTGGACGCTGGTGGAAGCTCTGCACGTGACAGAGTGACAGAAGTAGTGCTGTATAGTGTTTCATTAGTAGAAGACACCTAGGAATATATATCTCGTGTTGAAGCTGATCATCAAAGAGCAATCTGAGCGACTTAGTGCGCGAGCGAGCAAAGAAGTAAGCCAGTCACTTGGTGAATGAATGCATGACTGAGCATCTAGGAGGAGGAAAAACAAAAGAGAAGGCGAGTAGTTTAGCCAGGCCCCTGCCTGGTCGGCTACCCTGGGCTGGGGAAATCGGAGGGGGAGTATAGTAGATGAGAGAGGAGAGAAGTAACCGAGTGACTTATGGTTTAGTGAATAAACGATTTAATTAAAAAGAAATAATGATAGCAACTGCATGAAGGAAGAGAAAGAACTTGTTAGTGAGGCAAGTTTATAAGAAACCTAATGGATGGAAAGAAATTTAAATAAGGCAGGAGCGCATAGGAACATTCAAGCCCGAAGATGATTAAAATCATGGAACAGGGGAACAGGGTCACTAGTGCCGGTGTGGTCCCGTGTTCAAATATTCTCCTTTATTTTGAGGGTTAAGTAATTCGGTGTTGTTTTGTTGATCTATTAAGTCAAGCTAAGCTAGCACAGAAATCCCGCTTGTATTTTTGTAAACAGATTCTGAAACTTTCCTTTGAAGTCATACCTTTAATTTCTTATTAAAGAAGAACTGTTGTCGCGGTTGTTTGCATAACTGCTGATAATTCTGGAATCTAGTCTGTTGATATCTTGACACTTTGGCATTCAATCTGTCACTCCTAATGACTGCGGATCACAAAGTAACAGACTAGATTTGAACAAAAATCGAAGGCATGAAGGAGAGACAAAGTTAGGTGGGCAGATGAGATGAAATAATGTGCACTTATAACGTGGCAGCAGGAAGCCCAGAACCGGGTTGATTGGCGGATCATGGCGAAGGTCGACTGATAATGACGCTGATGATAATGATGACTATAATTTCATTTAGATACGATAACATGAAAAGTTGGGGTGTGTTAGCGGCTAAAGGGGTTGCTTGGGCGTGTTGGTACGGCGTAATGAAAAAGGAACAGTGCGAAAAACAAGAGACCAGATAAAGAAGTACACATACAGCGCTCTGTATTTGTACTTCTTTATCTGGTATTTTGTTTTATACGCTGTTTCCTTTTTACTATGTGTTCCAATAGGGCTGTTCCAATATCAAGAAATGTTTTAGGCGGAATAGAAAATAGGCCCTATAGCTGCAACCACAAACAAAAAAATTCAACATTTTGCGGTTTACACATTGACGATTTCGGAAATATAACCTGAAAATTGCCCAGGTAACTTTCGTCCTACTGTGAACAGGCGTAAATCAAGTATAACTACCGCTTGACAATAGGATGCCTGTTCCAGACGATTAATAACATTGTAGGTAAACTTTAGGGGGATCTGCTCAAGAAAAACCTTAAAAAATTTGGGACAATCTTTTCTTTAATCACATGGCGGGAAAAATGATGGTGCACATAGTTTTTTGAACTTTCATACAGTTTCAATCAACATGGCAATAAATATGGTTACGTACCATTTTCACCGGGAATCTGAAAAGCAAAAAACAGGAACGTTGTCAGTAATCAATATGGTGTCGAAGAACTTCAAAGCTTATAAAAAAATGTTACAGAATACAACTTTAACAATTCAGTCAATCGAACAATTATTCGGCATTTATTACAGTGTCAGCAATGTTAGCAACGTGAAGCCGAAAAAAAGATATAATGCAGATTAGCATTTTTTTTGCCCGATTCTTTTTCTCGTTTTAATAATCATTATAAATACGTGATAATATACGAGTTATTTATGGTTACTCAAAGCTGATTGATTACATTCGCTTATCAGAGTGATTGAGGGGAGTGTCGTGTATGGGGGTCCCAGAAAACTTCTGGCTACACGCCTAATTTTTCGCATAATGAGGAAAGTTGCACTTTTGTTTGGGAAAACAAAGGACCGCTAGAGAGACAGAATAAGGATGAAAGAAAGGTAGGGAGGTTAACCATTGCTGAGCCTGGTAGGCTATCTTGCACTGGGATAAGGGGAATAAAAGTGAGAGAGACAGATAATGAGAGCTAGAATGTGTTAAAATTCTAACCGAAGCACTCGCCATATCTGTTTACTTTCTGTGAGATACAAACCTCTTCTGGTGGCAGGTCGGAACCCTTGTCTGTCAGCGAATCACTGACCAAGTTTTTTTTCGTGGTGACTTCTGTCACGTGTCCCTCGAGATCGAGTTGCTGTTGACCGCCGTGCTCGGAGCCCACCGTCACTGTCTGCTGACCCTGGTTCAAGTCTCCGTGCGCTGACGTATTCGCACGGGAAGATCCTTTGTAGTCAGTGAAGGATCGCACATGCAGGCAGAAAAAAAAAAGCAAGCGTCAATAATGGAAGCCGAAAGCATACCATATTGCTGTTTGCCGAAGCCAGTCGTTGCAAAATTTTAATTTCGTTTGTGTTTGTTGACTCTGAAAACGTCATCTGCGGCCTTTATCTCAAGGAGGAACATTTTATATAGATAAGTGAGAAAACAGGCTTGACAATATATCTGCATGCATATGTCGGAGCAATACTGCGATTCGGTCAAGTCAGAGCATATTCATCTTGAAGTATTTGCGCAGGCACACGGATGCAAAGATGAGAAGCATAAATTGTCGCAAATTTGCACCTGTCTTTTACCTTACCAAACATAGATCAAGCAACACGCAGATTAAAGCAGAGCCTTCCCGCTCTCTTGAGGAGAGAGGCCAATGCAGGCGTGATGTTCGCAAGCATTTTGTTACACTGCCATAGCTCAACTTCAAAAATTTGTGACAGCATACGAGTTAAAAGAAAAAAAATGACTTCTTGGTATCTCTTCTCTCTCTCCTTTTCCTTTCTTTCTTAATTAATACGCAAAACACTCCTTCGAAACATGACAACGTGTGTGAGTGCTTTCATGTGGGTAAACAGGTGCTTATGTAGTGTAAACATTAGTACGATTAGAGCACCATTCATTTTTGCTTTAAATTTTTATACTCCCCGGACAACTGAAGGAAAAGTACACACGATATGTAGTTCTTCTAGATCAGTTTCTATGAAAGCAAAAAAAAAAAACATATTTTACCACGCTCGCTCCAAACACAATTCAGCAAATAAAAATGTGTCGCGGAGGAAGAAAAAGGGCGAAAGAGAAACGATTAAGATTTTGTCGATCGTAAAACTTTAGATGGAGCGCTGTCCAAACAAGCCTGAAAATTATGTTTGCCCAAGGAGCGATGGCTAAAAGCCGCCTCCTTGGGTGTCACGTCGCATATTGTGCGCCGGATCAGCATTGCCTTGAGCACGAAAACGTGTAGGCGTAAATATATTTTGACAGGCTTCAAGCGAGTTACGCAAAAATCATGCAGCGTGTTGAAAAAAAAAGAAACTTGCATGTCTTTAATGCCCTTATCCTGCCCATCTGTTTGCAGCTCCGGAATAGTCGTCGTAACACCTTTATGCTAGAAATTTAGTTAGATTATTTTATACTTGCGAATATATTTGTAATATTTTCTTCCCTTCAACGTTTGCGATGCTTCAAAATGGCAAGAAATGCAGTGGCACGTTTAGTGCTGTACATTTTTTTCTTACCCCCCACTCCGGCGCACTAGCTAAACTTGGCGTATTACTTTAAAGCACCACTACTATAGGCACCCAGTATTGCGTCGAGCGGCGTTGCTATTGCTGCCGCCATCACCACGAGTGGCGTAAGCGATAGACATGAAAAAGTTACCGGTAGATACAATTAAACGAGAGAAAAAAAATCGCAGCATATCCATGGAGTAAATGATAATGAGTAGGGCAAAATGTCCGCATGTCTGTTCGTCCATGCGTCCCTCTGTTCATCCGTCTATCTATCTGTTTGTATGTGTCTGACACTGCCGGTTATGCCTGACGCCGGAAAAGGTTAAACTAAGAGGAGCTTTGCCCCTAAAATGTAAAATAACACGTCGGGTTGGTGGGGATTCAAACCGAAGTCCTCTGCGTGGCAGTTGAGTGTATTCCCACAGACACTGGTGCTCTAAGCTGATTTGCAAAGGGACCATACACAGGCGCTAACCTACGTAACAAAAAAGGCGTGACAGAACACATGACAAAAGAGGAAATAACCAGTAATGCCACCGTGTCAACTACGCAACGAATGTGTGGTTCAATGCTTCCCACCCACTGCAATGTGCACATTCATGACTCGTCATCGTCATCAGCCACGTGCAGCATCAAGAGAGTGCGCGCAATACCATACAGATGTCTCGCTGGCACCTGGCTTACCAACAGAAAGAGGGATGATGGCGTAGTTGGTGCTGTCCTACAGCACAAAAAAATTATTTATGACGTATTCTGTTCCTTCCGGAAAGCCATAAATTTGGTGGATTCGTGAGCTTGGCCTTTAAGAGTTGAACGCCATAGCAATATCCTTTGCCTAATGTGTACACTTCATACACTTAGTGTATGCTTCCTATTGCATGATTTTACTCGAGAACTTATAATTTTGGATAACTATAATGTAATTGATAAAGTTGAAAGTGGCTTGTGACAGTGAACCTTTTCCATATGGCTGCATTTTGTGTATAATGGCTAATTAGAATGCTTTATACCACGGGTATATGCGCCTGATACTCGCTATGCCCCCCCCCCCCCCCTACGTGGTGTTAAAAGTGTGTGCCCTACTCAGTGGGTGGCGGGCTTTAAACCATGAACTCATTATGATGATCCCATATTTTAGCACCCGATGGCAATGTACGCTTGCCCCATGCGTTAGTACTGCGATAAGACATGTATTGTGAAGCATGTGTACAGGACGTGTGTTAGTCAAGCATGCGTCATTTTTACTGCATTTATAAGCAGTGAAAGATGTTTTTTATGTATTTCAAGGAGACGTGTGGCTGTGTGGCAGAACAACCGCTTGCCTCGCAAACAGCCTGGGTTCGATCCGCCGTCCGACCCAAGGACGTCTTTTGCATCTTTCTAGATTTGTCAGTCATGGATGAGTTGATAATTTTCCCCTTACAACCAATAACGCTGGTGCTGACACCGACGCTGATGCCGTGATTTCTGCGAAACGAGGTATTTAACGCTATCGCATCAACCTAATAATCAAGATGTTGTAAGTTTCTTTGCCTGTAGCCTCTAACGAAACAAGACGAGATTTTGAGCACTCATTGAGGATGTTGACAGTTCAAAGAGAGATCTGAATTTTTGTTACCTCGCGCAATTGAACAAAATGTCGTGCACCTCTCTCCATTTTTACCGATCTATATTCTCTGTGCCGCATTACGTTTGAGCATGAGAATATATACGCCACATACACTGATCATGGATCCAGGTTCCTTTGAATGGGCCATCGTACCCGATTTGCGCTCAAACTTTGTGTGGCGTGGTTTAATTCTTAGGTGTTCACATTCAAGTTCGCAAAATTTCAGCGTATAGGTCAATGATTTTGTTTCGGGGTCAGCTGCGCATGCAGTAGAGCTGTTCCGATTTTCTTCAGCATGACATTCGAACTTGACCGCTTCGCAGCAGCTGAAACTCAGGTAGAAGACGACGGCTCCGCTGAATGAAGCAGCACCTGACGTCACACACACCATAGCAAAATGGCGGTCGCCGGTGGTGGACGGGGATCAGAGCTGGTGGCTTCTAAGGTTCATTCTGCGATGAAGTATTCTTTTACGCGCCCTTTTTTGTGTATGTACGAGCGCAATTGACCCAATACTTCTATTTTTTGCATAAAATCGCAGTCCGGTAGGTGACTGTAGCATTCCTTTTAAATTAGAGTTAGTCCAGATTTATTTTAGGAACAGCGCACTCAGCAAACGGACGAATAGTAGCACATGTATGAGGGCTATTCGTTGCAATATTTCAGAAAGAAAGGAATTCGCAATAAACACAGTCACTCCTTTCTCGTTCTCTTCCCCTCTATCCTATGTTGCAGCAAGGTGGCAAGTTGGGCTCGTTGGATATCGTTCATGATTGAAATTTTTTGTTGAAGCGTACTGAAGGCAAGCGCTGTCCTTGTCAGCCTCTTCTGTGCGTCTGTCTTCAGTGCGCTTCAACAAAAATTTTCAATCTATCCTATGTGTTTACTCGCCTAAGGTGTGAACAAAGCAATTGCAAGTTAGAGCAATGGTTGTCGTTGCTTTCTTTGACGGGCTGTGTTTATTGCGCGATCCTTCCTTTCTGAAGGAATGAACGAAACAAGCAACTGGCTCGTTTTCCTCCTTCGTTCATGCGCGACTGCGCTGTTTTTTAAAGTTGTGCCTCTTAAGTTGATTTTTGCGTTCACTTCTTTTTTTATGCCTAGTGTGTGTAACTTACTCCAAGTTTTGAATCGCTGTACGTGCATTTTTGAACTCCTTTATGTTAATGTGAGCTTGAAAATGCAAAGCACATTAACTTTTCTCTTTAGCTGTTGATTGCAATCTACATATACTCTACTTCATATGTTAGCGGTAGTTGTAATTACACTTGTTGGCATTGTGTATGTTAAAGATATTCCCACTCTTGCTTGGGCCCGAGTAAATGCTGCAGTATTTGTAAACAACAAAAAAAGATTTACCAGGAACACACGGTGGAACGAAAGGTGGGTCCCAGACACCGGTCAGGCTGCACCGGTACACTGGTGCCGCTCCGGGTGCTTGGAATTCGAGTCCTGCGGGACACGACACCTGACAGATGGTCTCGACGTGTGTGTGGTTGCAGTGCCATGACGATCCGCCCGCGCCCAGCGTGTGACCGTCGCACAGGGTGATGGCTGCGAACGGCAAGTCGCGGTTCAGGGCTCTGTCGAGCACTCTATTAATAGCTTGCACGTGACGTGATGACACAATCGCACAGCATGGCTCCAAGTTGGCGGCGTGCATGACGTCAAGACAGCATAATCACACCGCTACTAACCTGCTTCAGTGCGATAACGAATTCGCCGGTCCGTTATTGGGCCTCTGTTCACTAATAGTGAAATAACTGGCATGTGATCTGCTGATAAAATTACTCTAACATCACAATGCTCACGTCCCACCGTGTTGGTGCTACAACGTAACTATTTCAGCGACGTCAGAGCAAGCTGTATGTAGTGGCTATGGTGGAAACTGTGTCACCTGTTGTCGGATGTCAGTCGGCGGACCAGTTTTCGAACCCAGTGAGATCGCTTGAAGAAACAAACATTTCCGTTCTGAACAAAAATACTTGAGTGATACACTCTGTATGTTTTAAGCACATTCAGCGAGACTGTTTAAAAACCTTGAGGAAGCTTGCATCAATCTTGCACTCCATGCATATTTGTGTAGATGTCTAACCCGGTAGCAACTAAGCTGTCACACAGACAAGCTTGAAGGTGCTGTTTTGTTCTCTACCATGGTCGCTACAGTTCGAAGGAAATGAAAAGTAAGAGAGCTCTCGTGCTTAGCTACAGGTGCGTGGTATTGAACCCCTGGTGTTCATTAAGAATGTTGTGAAATGAAGTTCTGGGGTGATATTTTTACTTGTTTTATTTTAATTGTGCAACAACACCATGTTAATTTTTGTTGCAGTCTCGTGCCATTTTTGGAAACACATTTGCCATATATAGAGGTTGTTCAGCGGCCTGAGTGCGAAGCTGTATTTAAGAGATCACACGCCTTTTCAGGCTTTCGCTTAGGCCAGCCTGACAAATATGCTTATTTCAGCTCAATTTAATTCGAACTACATCCTTCAATACAATGTGAATCATAAACATGAGACTGTTTCAGCGCTGAGAATTATATAATCAATGAATAAAGAAAGCTGCTATGTGCTCCAACTTCGCTCTTGGTGCGAGAAATGAGCCTTGGCTAATAGAGACGAAAAAATATCATACTCACGGTACTGGCAATGGTCTCCCCTGTACTGGTTGGAGCAGACGCACCGGTTGTTGCCGTAGCAACGACCCCCATGGAGACATTGAGGCTGACACACTCCTGCGGGTCCCACGAAGAGCAAAGAAGGGAGGAAAATGAAGGGGGGGATAGCTAGTGCATTTACACTGGAACTTGTGTTATTTAGTATTGGTTTATTGAACAGCATTGTGAGCATTCGGACAGGCCTATACAGGATGAGGGGAATAAAATGCACAAGTGTATGGGAACGATAGAAATAAAGAAAAATAGGAACACAAAAAAACGCAAAAGCACACTGAAAAATTGGCTAAAAACCCCTCTGGCTATCAACATTAGAAATTTTCTTTTTCTGCAGTGAACGAAAAAAATGCTTACAGAAATTGCAACTTTACTCAAACGACAATAATTCGATTGCAATTAGATATATTCAATAAATATCGCTCTACAGTATAATGCAGTAATGACATCGCATATTGAAAAGTATCGTACAGTTGAACGTGCCTAAGAGTGTTCATATGCGCTTTTCAAATACACTTAAATTTTTTTTATCAAAGCTCCTAACTGCATGAAAATTAATTATTTATTTGCCAATGTATAGTGGATTTTATTTGCCCATAGAAAAGTTATGAAAAGAAATGTTTAAACTTGTTTTTTGCATGGCCGGTGATTTGTAGCACTGATGATGTGTACGTTGAAAACACACAGAAGGGCAATATACAGAAAAGAACGATTTTGAAATGGTAGTGCTGCTTGTGATCTTCGTGTTCACAATTGTCGGCAACGTACAGTGCGCATTCCAAAATTCAGTTCGTAATGCGGGCAATTCTGTTTTGCTTGGACCAGTTGTCTTCTAACAGAGAGTATGAACTTCAAAGGCTTGCAATTAAATTTTTACATGTTTGTTTAGCAAATGAGAGATTTCACAAAACAGTGATCAGCTCTCTTCATTATCGTTTTATTTAGTTGCTTCCTTTGTTTAGTGCAAGATAGATCCTCATCGTGCGCATTTCCCATTTTAATAGTACATACGAGATCTGATAAAATGAATAGATAAATATGTGCAACGACCTTGCTAACTGTTGAGACTAAAACTTAATTAAAGCTTGTGATGAGATCCACTGTATGCTTGTCTCAGGATGTCTGTGCATTTCGAAGATGCGGTCTAAATAGTTCAAAACATTATAATATGTACAGTTTTGAAAATCTCATCTATTTCAAATCTTCAGTCAAACTATGCGATAAAAAAGCTGATTACGCCTATATCTTATTTATGCCTGGGTGCGCGTGCCGAGAGGTGCGGTTAATCTTATTGTTTACCGTGTGCTCAGATTTGGGTGCACGTTAAAGAACCCCAGGTGGTCTAAATTTCCGGAGCCCTCCACTACGGCGTCTCTCATAATCATATAGTGGTTTTGGGACGTTAAACCCCACATATCAATCAATCTTATTGTTTAGCTTTGTGGTCTGCATAACTACTATCAAGGGAAGAAATAAAATTCTTAGGCAGACACATCAGGTGACTCCCACGTACGTGATGCGCATGTGCACGCATTTTTTTATTGTGTCATTGTGACTGTTACTCGTTCGTTGTCTTTTGTTACCTCTAAGTTCTCTTTCTTCCCATGATTAAGCTCAGTTGGAAGCTCTGTGCCTGCGCATGCGTTCTCATTTTATATTTGTCTTCATCACACAGTTAAACTTTTTCAAAACTGTTACCGTATCCTCGAGACGTGCGGCTCGCTCTTCCTCCTCAGCTCTTGGTTTCAATCTGATGACGAAGCCTGACAGCCTCTCTAACCCCCTTTCCATATCTACCGACGAATCTCACCGAGCCGACTCTTCGACACTATGTACGATACAAAGGCGAATCCTCCTCTGTCGCCGCAACCCGGCGTCTTTGGCTTCTCCTCTGACGTCATGCCATGAAGTATAGCAACGAGAATACAGCTAATGTAGCTCTCCCTACGAAACTAACATAATTGCTTCTTAAATGCTTCGTAAAAGCTGTATTTAAAAAAATAACGTTGACGGCTTTTAAGGAATAACGAGCCCCACAAATTTTTCTTTTTTTTATTTATAGAAAGCACCTCGTGCGAGGGATTATGGGTCAGTTTCTAGCTAGCAATAGGAATACGTGCTTCATGGCGCTAGCCGCCCCCCCCCCCCCAAAAAAAAAGTGTTCCACGCTCACTCTCATGGCAACTAGCGTCACTGACTGACACTCCCACGTTTGCAATGCCCACATATACTCTATAAAGTGTACGGAGTAGCTTAGTTTGCAGAGCATCGGATGTTTCATTCGAACACTGCAGGTTCGGTGCCAGAGGCAAGTTACCTTTTCGTCTACTTTTACAGCGAAAGGAGATCACAACAAGGGTCGCGCACGCTGTAGTTGTCTGCCCCCGCCGGTGTGCGTAATCACTATCGTGTGAAATAAGAAAAAAAAACTGAGTTATTGAAAAACACCAACGACACAATGGGATTAGAGCCCGGGTCTCCTACGGGACAGCCCAGTATTCTACGAATCAGCCTCGCCGGTGTTTTTTTTTTAATGTTATGCATTCACTCAGCGACAATAATCGCACAAATATTGCACAACCATTCAAAGGCTTACATGCACATATGCTTAGAAAGTCCAGAAAAAGAAGAAAACTTCCCTAAAGGGTTAATAAGGATGAACACCTCATCAAGGTGGGGTGTGCCAGTCTGGTTTGAAATCAAGTTCTTCATAAATGTTATCTCTGCGATGTACCAGAGAAATTATAACACTGCTTTATTACCTGGAAAGATGTCATTCTCTTTTGTGACATCCTTCAATGAACTATTAAAATATTTTACAATTAATTCATATATCATACGTTATTTTCTCCCGACATGTCTTGATGAAGTGCCATTTGATAGGTCTTTTCTTATGGGACTGCGCAGTCTGTGGAAAACGCTCATGCAACAGTGTATACTGCAGAATCAACGACTGCTACAAGTATGCACTTCATCCGTATGGCTCTTCAAATAAAAATGCCGGTTCTTGACACACCGTTGCAAACTGGGCTTAGGAAGCCTTCAACCAAACATTATACAACGCGAATTGCGTAACGAGTGAGTAATCGAATGCCTCAACCCATTACAAAAGCTTCAAACATAGCTCTTCATTTTCGTCAACCACAGCTTAAAATGACACAATATTTATTCCCATATGTATCGGGTACCATGTTTATTCGTAGAATGATGAAGCATGGTAGAGTGATTTTTCCCCCAGAAGCCTTTTAGTAGAGCTTCGTTCATAAGCACTGTTGTATAGTGCTTATAGAAAAGCCACGCTACGCTTTCTTTGCCAATCCGCCAGAGTTGGTATGTGCCATAGAGGAATCAAGCCAAATCGAATGCCTTCCTATTACACAAAAATATTATTACTATGATTTATTGCGTAGTGGGTACTCTGCAAGCGTACTTGTAGCCATCATTCCAAAGAGTGTTTAACAAAGTTTAGGCTCTATAAAGGCCACTCTTTCAACTTTCGCTGTGAATCTGTGAATGTGCTGCGCAGGCCTGGTGGTTTTTTTTTTCTTCACATTTGAATTACAATTACTGCCAATACTTTTCTAGGCTTTCTTCTCTGTTCGTCTCACAAACAATAACGGGTCCTCATTATTCCCGTTCTTTCACGCGTAAAGCAGGTTTTATTAAAAAAAAAACAAGACGCGCGTTTCTGTCGTGGTGTACAAACCTGCCGCAGCCAACACGCTATCTGCATTGTATACACACCTTCACAATCGGGAAACCGCTGAAGTGGCGTCCACTGGCGTGTCGTGAGATCACAGTTCAGTGTCATGTGACGTCGCCCGTCGGGAAACTGGAACCCAGTCATGCAGTTGGCTGTGCACCGCCTAGAAGTCATGCGTACGAAAGGCCGCATGTGTTATAGCAACAGTACAAAACATTTGCTTCTACCAGACCCATGATAGCGCATTTTCTTTCTGTATGGATATTTATTTTTGCTGACATCCGATATGTATGCGCGTACTGAGCGAATGTCAGCAGTAAATAAGGGGGCCGTCAACACCTCTGTCAATTTCAACGGCGCATGACATATTCCGAGTACGCTTTCAGCTTTGACTTGGAAATAACCAAGACTACAAAAATAAGTAACCATGTCACAGCGTAAACTTGAGCAGCAAGTAGAAAGTGGTCGAACATATGCGATAAATGTCATAAGCAGTGTCGTATACACAACTCTAAGCGCAAAAATTTTTATAGGCTCGTCACATATCGTCTGATGTCACGCGGTAAAAAAAAAAATCTATCCCGTATCCGCAGTGACATGCTTGGTGCAATTACAATATTTTAGCTTGTTTTATTTTTTGTTGTTTGCGCAATGCCAAACTCAGACGGCAGCTCTGGGGCTCATCAGCTCCGTACGGTACTAATGATCACCGTTAACGAGGCAAGCTTATAACGCCAAACTACACTGATACTAAGGACCCTCACTGGGTATGCTCTGCTCATCTCCCCTCCATCTTCCTCTCACCCCTTCATCCCTCTCTCTCCTCCTTTTTCGCTTGACTTCACGCTTTGCTTGACTCGAGTAGATGCGATGGAAGCAACAGATGCCAATAGATGGCAACTGCTCGTGAACGCGAGCAAGCTGCGAAAGGGGCGGGGCGAGCCAAGCAGTTTGCGCAGCCGGCCACTTGTTTCAAACACGACTTCGAAGACCACAGTTGTAAGGTGTGTGACCGACGGCGGCGGCGTCAACGACAACGTTAAAGCGACAACGACGAGAGTCTGCTGGAGCCGTTGAAGTCGTACTTGGTGTGCGCATCGTGTAAGGATTCGTCCGTGCGTGGGCACATACCGTCGAGGAGCGTATAACATACGGTTACCGTTACCCGCCTCCACCCTCACGCCTACCCGAGATGAACGCTACCCGTTGAGTCCCAAACCAGACCCAATTACGCAGCAATCACTAAACCCCCCTCCCCCCCCTCACTCTGAGACATATTTACTCGAGTTCTCCCCGTGGGAAGATGCGGGAGGCTTTTTTTATTTATCTGTTGTGACTTTGTGTTTTTGAACGCGTGAAAAAGTCGCGCCTTTTTACGCGCACCTCAAACGCTGAGCGGCGTCTGCGTCCACATGAAACGCTGGTGGTGCGCCTCCGTCACTTCCCACAGCGTTACGAGACGCGCGCCGAAATGAATTAGCGTAGGGCAGGAGCTTCGCCTCCGTAGCTTTCCCTTCAGTGTTAAGAAAAATCGTCGCCAAGTATACTCGTGGAGCGCTGCGCCAAGGTACCTCGACAGCTTGCGACAGCCCGACCCCCTCAAGCGCTCCGGACTTGATATTGGCGCCGGTTCCATTCCTTCGCGGAAGGATGGGTCACAGCAGGCACATTTCAATCTCTCTTGTTTACTATGTGTGCAGAAGTGGTGATTGAGCGTGGACCGGTTAATTCACATTACCTTAATATCTATACAATACGCCATGAAACCCGTACTGATACAGCTATGCTGTAAAACGAGTGCACGCTCACGGCCCGGTCACAACAGCCGAGGTGGATGTTGAGACATGTCCTCGAATCCTTGTTGCGGAAATGGTACTTCAGCTCTATTTCTGTTCAGATAAAAACCAAGCTGAAAACAAGGAAGCCGCTTCTTGTAACCGCCACTGCAAAAGAACGGATGTGGTCGCGTCGGTGTGAACGATCGGGTGCGCCGTCGTCTTGCGAAAGCATGCCGGATGGAGCTTCACTGCTACTTCATTATGGCCACTCATATATGCCCATTCAGGAGCCACTTCTGTATGCCCTCGCGAGACTATGTGGTTAGGCCTAGATACGCCTTAAATAACACCCTGCTGTCAAGACCTTCCGAAACTCTCCTTTACTGACTGAAACATGTTAGAGCAAAGCAAAAGCGACGAACGCAAGATCGAAGACGAGGGCTGTGTTCCAATACTCACCATAGACGGCTAAATAGACAGCTAAATGGACGGCGGCCATCTTAAGTTCCATTCCAATTCTCGAAAACCGGCAAAGTAGACAGCTCCGAGAAGACCGCATCGTAGACAAATACGATGCAGGCTACTGTGCTGTCTAACAAGATGGTGGCTCAGCGAATCTCTCAGGTACATCAAATCTCGCCAGAATGGCCGTCTGCACAAAAGCATACGCTTTCCTAGACGCTCAATGTGAGTAACATTTATTTGTTTTTGGTTACAACTGTTACGTTTGTTTCTTTTAGCTTTTTTAGTCGACGCGAAGTGGCACATCGTCGCGTAAAAGCTGTCTAAACATGTTCAAATTCTCGGACAGCATGGGCTCGGTGCTGTCTTCTAAGCAAGCTGCGTAGACTGTCTACGTGCTGTCTAAGAATTGGAACACAGCCGAGGACACGTGCAACTTGTATCCATAGGTCGGCAAACTCGCTCATAAGTCGACTCACACATATTGCAAGTGAATTTAGTGCGACAGTCATCGCCCATCAACAAGTTCAAATCTACTTGCTCAGACTAAGTCAGCCTCGCGTATAGCCGTGAGCGAGTTCGGGTCAGTAGTATTTTGTCGAGTTAGCCCCACTTAGTCTGGTTGAGGAACATTTTATTAAGTCTTAGTTCCAGTGAGCCCCGCTAAATTATTGTTCAGGCTCACTCCAAGTGAACCCTCATTGAATTTTCGATTGAGCCTTCCTTATTCGTGGCATATGGTCTTATCAGCCAGGACCTTCCCCCGCGAACTCTTTTACGGGGTGTACTGGATAGGAATATTTCTTGAGTCGCATAATTCACATAAACGTCCTTGTTGGATTGCAACCACTGATAACTTGTATTTGAAGCTGCGAGATTAAAAGGCATACCGTAGGACACAGATTATGAAAGGTATTTGTGTTAAAGAGCACGAGGATCAGAAAGGCTAAACTTACGCTAGCGGACTCATGAGCCGGATCACTCAGGTTGAACTCAAGCTATGATGCTGATTCTGAATGAATCCGGTTGAATAGCATGTTGATAAGCTTCAGTCCAAGTGACCTCACAAGGCAAAGTGTAATTCTTGTGTGAGCCTGAGTGAGTTACAATTTCTTTTTGCCGACCTATACAGACAATCTTGTATTATCTGGCAAAGAAAGGTTCCACATATATCCTTATGTCATGCATGCGCGAATCAACCGTCATGTGTACATCAGTGGTGTCGCAACATAATTCACCTTCGGGGTCCGGCAAATGAATAGACGGTTTCCTTACGCAACGATCTGTTCTTTATGATGCGGCGATCTTCAAAAGTGAGTCTCGAAGAAATGTTACCGCTTCTTCCCAGAGTGATTATGCCCGAAAGTTTCGCAGTAAAACCACGTGCAGTGACATGGGCTGCTATATGTACGCCCTTGTCTTCTTTCTTTTTTGTTTTTTTCTATCTTCCTTTCTTTCCGTTTTCTTTCTTTTTTTTCGTTTTATCTCTTTCCTTCTTTTTTCTTTATTACTTATTTTTTTCTTATTTCTTACCTTTTCTTTCTTTTTCCTTACTTCTTTCTTTCTTTCTTTTTTTGTACCTACTTTCTTTCTTTCTCTTTATTTCTTTCTCTTTCTTTTTTTCTTTATTTCTACGGCATCTCTTAGAACCTGTATCGTTGTTTCCGGACGTAATAACGCGACACTTACTTTTGCTGTAGAGTCCAAACGTCAAATAATTTATGCTAATTTATGTCCTCGAAACACATCATCCTCGTGTTCTTATTCTATGTTCTTCCTAGTGCATACTTCACGGTCCCGAAACATTCGCTGAACATTTACGTTTGTACAAATTGAAATGGATGCGTGGTGCCTCGTCCATTTTGAAACCTCTCAAGTTTCCGCAGAAGTGCGGATCTCTTACTTCGTATGTTGAATACACTCACATGCTGTCCCGTTTCCTTTGGCAAGATGTTGACGCAGCATTGGGGTTTGGTGGAACGTCGCAGAATGCACTGGCTGTAAGAAAACAAATAAAAATTGAGTTTCATGAAAGGGCATTTTTTCTTCCTCTGGTTTCATAATTTTTTCTTCACTCCTGGCAGATCCATGAAAAAAAAAAACTTTCTTTGAGCAACCGTTCATTTAGGTCAAGCTGGCAGTATGCTCAAGTAGTAAAGACGACGACATATGGAAAGCCTCAGCACACTAAGAGAGGGAGAGAGATAGATAAGGTGTGTAATCACAATGTCCGTCTTTTTATTTGATTCTAAGGAACACATATAAATATATAAAATAATTCACAAAACAAATAGAAAAACGTCGCTTGATTCACTTACAGAAGGAATAAAAAACAGTCCCTTGAGACGACGCTAAAAATAGCAAAAGCGAATCTACGATCTCAAGAGCCTATAGGTTTACTCTGGCGTACTATTTCTTTGAGTTGCGATTACTTTCCCAGAAGACGGCACTGTTCATCCTTTTCCGTGTCCCCTTTTACCCTCTTGAGGAGCTTTCTTGAGCTCACGCGTTATCGCGCAAACCTTTGAACAAGTGACAATGTCATGAGGTGACGTCATCTAACATAAATTTAGTACCGTTCGTGTTATCAACGCTGAACACCGGATATTTTCTTTTTGTTACATAACGCCTTAGCTCTAGAAACAAGCGCTATTGTAAAAGTGTTCGCTAAAGCACTTCGTAGGAGTTCCATAATATTTTGCGTTAATGATTGAAGACAGCCCTTATTTTGTGGGCCTAGATTCTGGAGTAACCCTACGCTCTAGTGATACGTTACTAAATTCATTTCATCGGTAAGCTATCCTTTGTAGTGCACGAACCTAAATATTACTATGCTACTGCTGTAATCATAATCATGATTACATCCGAAGGGACATTTTCAGTTAAGCTTACATTTTCAGATCTTCTCGTCGAAGTGTAACACAATATGTAGATTTATATGTGAGCCAGTTCGTGTGCCTGTTTCAAGGGCTTTACGTGCACTCGGAAGCGTGTTAGCGGGTGGTCTGTACCGTTAAATGCGACTTTTGTGTAATTTGTGGGCAGTGTTGAACTTCACTCAAGCTGTTTATTATAAAGGATGGCTTGCTGGTCCCGTTGATAATCCATACCGTATGAAGCAACAAACAGACGACACGGACAAGCGTTGTTCATGTGTCGCGCTATTTTAGCACAAGAGTTTTATGCATGGGTCCACCGTTGCTCCACTGACATTTTTGCGGGACAGACCTGACGTTGTAAAATATATACTAACAATTTCGAAAAAAAAAAAGAAGGCAAGAATCTATCGAGCAAAGCCAAACCAGAAACTTCTCAATACGTTGTTGGGAGATTTGGGTGCACGTTAAAAAACCCCAAGTGGTCAAAATATCCGGAGCCCTCCACTACGGCGTCTCTCATAATCATATAGTGGTTTTGGGACGTTAAACCCCACATATCAATCAATGTACGTTGTTGGATAAACTGACGGCAAGCCATATATATACGCCATACACCATGCGGTGGTACTCAGAGCTCCAAAAGTTTAGCGCGTGTTCATTATCAGTAGTGAGATGGCGCGACGGGCTCACGTTGAGTAAAGCCTTGGGCGCGCTCTAAAGGTCGTCGCCTCTACGAAACACCGCCTCCACGGAGCGGAGGTCCCTTCGCTCGGTGCAGCAGTCGCGTTTACAAAAGGAGCGCGCTGCTGACACACCAATAAGGAAGAATTGTGACTCTTTTTTGCGCTTGTTCGTATACTTGTGCTCTCGTTCCGTGCGTATGTCTTGTCTGTCTTTCTGTTTTAACAGCGTGCTTTAAGTGTCGAGCTGCGACATTGGTTTGCGCCCGTTCTATGTATGCTAATTTTGTGCGTGCTTTCTGCTTGAGGTATGCGCTGCAAGTTTTGAGATGCCTGCCATGCTTAACGTGATTTTGCAATTCATTGTTGTTGATGAAAGAATGCACAATAAAGTCTCAACTACCTCAGTGAAGACACCGATCTCTGTATGGGGGTATCAGCCACGTTTATTGTGTTGTTCTTTTTGTTGTTGTTGTTGAGCTCATTAACGGGGCACCATAAATTTTTCGTTGTCGACGTCGTTGGTTGTAAAAACACCAATGTTCGTGAATGAGAATTTGTGATACATGTAACTGAATAAATATGTACAAAAACATTCGCTATACGAGTTAAAATTTAACTCAAACCACCATAGTGGACTAGTCGATATAGCACTCGACTCTTGACACGCACGTCTTGGGATCGAATCCAGGAGGCGGCAGCAGCATTTCTCATGGAAACAAAGATGCTTGAAGCCGTCCATTTATATTTACGTGTACGTTCAAAAACCCGTGGAAGTCCAAACTTTCGTGGCCTTTCACCACAGCGTCTAATAATATCTAGGTTTCGGAGCGTTAAGACCGTGAATAATTATTATTAAGAGTGTAACCCAGGTATTCTGCGCAGCAAGCAGGCGTTCAGCGACAAAGCCTTGCATAACTTGAAACTGCTTTGGCGAAAATAAAAGTGGTAAATGAACGTCGAGTAGTAAAAGGAGTTCCCCTAAATCATGTTCTGCGTGGCAGAACCATAGTCCCACCAGGCGTCGAAACATGTGCATTGCGCAACGAGTCGGTGGTTTAAAACTGCCCGCCCATTACAACGTGGCAACCTACGCAGATGTGCGTAGCACCTCACGGACGAGGAGTACGTGGGCACTTCGCAACCATACCTGCAGTAGGCATTTCTGAAATTTGAAATGGCTTATGTTACGTGCCAGAACGTTCTTTTTTTGCGGCATGGGTGAAGATAACGCGCACGCTACCAGATTCTGCTGTGGCGTTCTATTATATTTTAGTCTTGTCTCCCGCCATTATGTCGGTGCCAAGAACATGCAGTTAAGGCAAGACGTGTGCCACGTTCTACACGCTAGTGTTGCGCCTGTATCAACCTTTTTTTACGAAGTTTGCAGTCATTGCCTCATATGATGATGATGATGATGATAAGGATAATAAGAACCCTTACTGTTGCGAGACATTTCGATTCTCTCCATGACGGGACTCTTGATGCCGCCGGTGCCAGAGTTGTGGGACATTTCAATCCTTTCCCTGATTGGGCTCTTGAACTGTCTATAGCCATAATTTTTCGTTTTGACCCTAAAAATAGGAAAAAATGAAAACTTAATATCAACAGCAGCACGCAGAAACGCAGGGTTAACCCGAGAAACCGATGGGTGAGCGCCCCTCTAGCAGACCAAGAAGTGCATGAGAGCCGCTTCCTTTTTTTTTGTTATTCATCTGTTGGCAAACTTATTCGTAGGCCTTGTATTTGCGCATAAAACTCTCCTTCTTCCGAGCGTTTTTAATGAGGTCACATAGGTCTGAGCACGTTGGCATTCTTTAATGAATTACCTTTCTTCTTAGTCTAAATAAGAGAAATCTGAGCTTCCTTTGTATATTTGGAAGCCATAGGTTTCATCTTTGACGACGCCATTTTTGTATCAGTTTTTGTGCAAAAATGACGAAAAGCGAAAACACAAAAAAGGGGCAACAGATAGTGCTCTGCAGAAAAATAAAGTAAAATCTGAAGTCTACGTCATTGAGCCCGCTCTACGTGCTCCGGAAAGTTTTTTTTTACGCCTAAAAATCGTGGGTCACATGGTTATTAGGCCAGCGCCTCCTTCCCTTGCGCGCACTTTTTTATTTATCTTTTTTTTCATACGTAGGCAACGAAGAAGCTGTTGATTAATGAAGCTTCCTGGATATGAAGACGGCTACTGTAATCTATCGACGCCCATACGTGGAGACAGGCCTCCACACTCCCCTCCCCCTCTGCTCGCTATTTGACTTCGGCCTTATTCTGCGTAAATTTGCGCCCTACAAGAAGATACTTAGATAGCTAGCAGGAGAAGCTATTTTCAAAAGATCTTTTCTATAAGCGAAAGCATTGGCAAAGCTGGCCGCATGTGCCTGAAGTTGGCGATGGTAAATTTTACAGCAGAATAAGTATGTGAGCGTTATTGATAAGCGCATGCGCTATCATACGCGGGAAGTTGCGAAAAACGCCTCCTGATGCTCTGAAGGTAATGAAATTATACAAGCACATTGTATATAACGACGGCTATCGCACTGCGTTTTTGATAAGGATTATAGAGTTCAAATACGTGTGAAAGCCTTGAGCCGAGGTGGTGTTATACGACTAATCTAGAGTCCACTACAGCGTCATTACCAACGAAGTGGTGGTACCAAAAGAAGTACCAACGCTGTGTGGTTGCAAATCTATAATTTGTATGAATTTTTAAAATGTATAAAATTAAAAAGATACATTTATTTTTTATCTAGTAATTTTTGTTTTACGTTTAGGTTGCCACTGAATATGACACACTAATGAAACAAACGCAAAATTGTAGTCCCGTTTCATGTAGATAATGCAAATTACAGCATGTCTCGAACGTTAGCTATATCTCATAGTTTTAGTTTGAAAACCTGGTTTTTAATGTGGGTGCCAAAATTATTGGACGCTAACTACGAAATAAAGTCGATGAGGGTGGCGATTTGGGCTTTTTTGGTAGAGTAGCATAATAATTGATTGTGAGCGCTGTATTGTCTTGAATGGGCCTCTTTCTGTCCGTGTCCTTTGTCTTCGCTACCATCAATTATCAGCACACCAACTACGTCTCATCTTTTACTTGATAATGGCTAACTGAAGAACCAGCACACATGCAGAAGAACACTTGGAAATTTGTAGTTTTAACGTCCACTATGGAAAGTGGTGCTGTCATACACTTTAGCAGCTGTAATATTTTCGACCATCTAAAATTCTGCGATGCACGCCTACGTTAGAAGCGTGAGTGTCCTTGTATATATGTCACACAAATCTATCACCCAGCTGCACCGAATTGAACCCGGGGACACACCTTCAAGAACGTAACTTCATCGTCAGTTCAATAGCGTGATGAATCCTTCAGGTGTGCATTCGGAAAATTTGAGCTCAAAGTAAAATGGGAGATGACAATGAGTAAGAGGTGGACACCTATTCTAACTAAATAACTCAAGCAGCAAAGGAACCATATACGTTAGCATCAGCAAATAAAACCTGCTGCAAATAATTCCATACATCACGCAGCCAGCCTGCTCCTTTGGCCATGGTGACGATGGTGGTAGATTTGTCAACACTTTCACACTATACCCTACTCTGCAAAACTTAATTTGACCCTGCGCAGTTTCTTTTTGTTATCGCTGGGAATACCTGCCAAATTGCTAACTGTGGGCAGAGGCCTTATTATAATAATTGTTTGCCTCAATGTAGCGACTTTAATTTTGACAGCGCAACTAAAAGAGCGGACACAAACAAAGGTAGACAGACAAAAGAGTGTTTCATAGTGTGCCGTCAAATAGTAGCGCTATACAATCTACCATTATGTTTTGACAATACGCCCACTTTTAAACCTTAGAGAGTCTCAGTATAACAATTGTCTCGACGCGGTGTGGTATCTCACTTACCCTCGCGCGGCTTGGACTTCGTGCAAGCCGATGCCGCACACCAGGACGACGGCCAGGCAGATGGACGGCCGACGCATGGCGGCCATTCTTGGAAATGCCTCTGACCACCGTTCTTTCAAAAATCACGGTGTCGAGGCTCGAGCGTCAGGAAAGAAGTGAGGACGTCCCCGAACCGAGTCGGGGATCCCGAATGCCGCAAGGTCGGGGTGAGAGCCGGCTTTCTTGAACCACCATGGCCACGTGACCGGCCCTCTTCTAGAGTAGACGTCATCGGCCGCGCTCTCGTCAATAACCTATCTCTCTCTTTATCGCTCTCTCTCCAACACTCTGTTGCTTCCTTTGTGCGTGGTATAGTATAGTACGCGTTGACATTCTCCTGCCACATGCCGGCAGCGTTTTCGTGGCACGCAGCCGTGGCTGGCTGCCTCGCATATCTGGCGTTCTTCACGCGCTTCCTGCGGTAACGGGTAATGAGCTCGGCCGCCGACTTCCTCAGAGCGGATGCGACGTCCTCTCCTATGCGGCTGCCGTATCAACACCTCGGTGAAGCCTACGCCTTTTTTTTTTTTACACAACGTCTAGATCAGGGAGCAATAACAGCTTCGAAGGCTTTGTAACGATTTTGTTATTTTCTTTACTTTTTTGTGATCCTGAGCTTCCCTCTGGCTCTGCACATAATTTAAACAATATAAGCTACGGGATGGAGCTTGAAATCGCATGTTTCCCAACTCACTGCAGACATAGTGACGCGTTTGGTGACAGCGATACCGCCGCTATTTGCTAGTTTATGCTGATTGGGCTTTGACCTTGACCTTGTGAAAGCTGAATGAAGTGTGAAACAGATGCGCACGCCGAGTAAAATTGAAAGGCGTATATGTACATGGCAGATGTCAGAGATTGTGCTAAACATTTCTCATCATGTTTTCAATAGAAAATATTCCTTGGATGACATTTGTGCTTTGTGAAGTTTCGCGCTCAGTGGACAATTTTGTGTTAAAAAACTAAATGCGTTAGTGAGCCTCTGTCCCTTTGCATGTCTTGGCTGGCACAACAAATATGCACCGAACCTCTCCTTATATCACCATCATCGTTGTCGTCATCGTCGTCATCACCATCATTATCAGCTTAACTATGCCCACTGCAACGCAAAGACCTCTCCAATTTTCTTAAGTTTAATTTAATAAAGACTTTTTTAGCCAGCCTCGCCGCAGTGGTCTGGTGGCTAAACTACTCGGCTGCTGACCCGCAGGTTAACCGGATCTAATCCCGGCTGCGGCGGCTGTATTTCCGATGAAGGCGGAAATTTTTGGCGTGTGTGTACCGATTTGGGTGCACGTTAAAGAATCTCAGGTGGTCGAAATTTCCGGAGCCCTACACTACGGAGTCTCCCATAAATATATGGTGGTTTGGGACGTTACACCCCACATATCAATCAGTCGGCTATTCTAGCCAGTCGAAAGCGGTGTTGTACAGATACCAGTTATGAGACATTTATTTATATGACAATATCGTTGTGACCAGCATTAGTTCCGGTAACCGTGCCACACTTGTTTTTTATTTAACTCAGCTTCAAACATTTCATGCATTTCTTCTCTTATGGCAGGTAATTTAGCTTTTTCAGTGAGGGTAAAGTACACTGTGACATACCACGTGCCTGCCGTGTCTTTTGCGACGTATATCGAACCTTGACATCAAGGCATTCATATGTTATACCCACCTCTTCTCGTACAATCTGAAAAATATGCTATAATTTGAACTAAGAGATGCCGCGGAAAGGCTTCTTCATTGCGAGGGCCTCGTTCTCGCAGACCTGATGCCTTCAGGTGATCATCGGTCAGCTCATTTACGACCTCAATTTCCGTCGAGGATTCGAAGACAAATGCATGAAAGTCGTTTTTAAACTGCCAGCAACCAAGTATGATGCATTTTCTGCAATGTACAGGAATTCTTTAACACACAATTGCGAAGTCTCAAAAGTGACTTTTATTGTCAAACGAGAGGCATCCAACTTTGAAAAGGGAATAACAGGGTCTATATATATATATATATATATATATATATATATATATATATATATATATATATTATAAACGGACAGAAAAAGATTATTTCATAGCAAATTGAGTTCTAGAAATCACCGGCTATAAACCCTACCTACTGCCAGCAACCGCCTTTAGGCAAGACGTGTATGACGTCAGATGCTACCGAAGTTTCAGCCACTGCGAATCGTTCACTTTTGAATCAAAAGCTGAAGAAAGCTCAAATAGCAGCATTGTACTCACAGCGACCCCCGAAACAAGTTCTTGGCGAATATATATATATTCGCTAAATATTCGCTAAATATATATATATTTGAGGTTTTTTTTACCCGGGAATAATAATCTTAAAGCAACTGTTTAGCTGGATTACTTTATTAGAGAACTGCTTGCTCAGTAGTCGCTTGACTCGCGAGGTGACTCTTAAGACCGTCACGCTCGAAAATCGTTGGCGCAGAAGTTTCTGCACCAGGTGACGCAGCAAGGGAACGGCATGGCGCAGTCGAAGTTTGTTCGGCACGGGGGCGCTGACCACGTGAGTCGCACGCACTGCCACACCGGCATCTTCTCGGGACAAGTGGCAGACGCTGCGTTATGGGCGGAATAAAACAAACTCTATTGTTCTCTTAAAGGGCTCCTCACCAACCAGCGTTCAAAGACGAGGGAGTGGCTTACTCCTCAGCTATGCTACCCTTTCTATATCAGGTGGCATCTATTCTATATTTCTCTTGAAAGTACGTGTACAATCTGGGCACCAAACATTGAGTATACCAAGATTTAGCCCTTGTGGGGCGCACGCTGCTATCTCCGCTTCCACATTCGGAAACACACAGACTGAAAGAAAATTAGTTGATCACGCATGATAGTCATGTAAGACGAAAAAGAATGGGTGGGTGGCTGCATATTGAAGGAGGGAAAGAGATAATTCACATCTGATATTTCAAGTATATGGACCAATCAAGAAGTTGTACTATACTAAGGTCTCGGAAATCGCTGTTCTCCCGTCAAGAAGATCGCCAGAAAGACGAGGTACGCCAGAAAAAGATAACATGCTTGGATAGTTTTTTTTTTCTTGTATTTTCATAGAGTGGCTAGAGGCCCCTTAAATCAGAACAGTGTATAGTAGACTGCAGGTTGACTCGATGTTGTACTAGTTGGCGTTTTTTGAACGTCATGTATATGAACGCGAAGACACGAGTACAAAGACATGGAGACGTACAACACAAATGGTACTAACAACTTTTAAGGGACACTGAGGAGAAACAATGACATAGTTTAATTTGTCAAGCTGCACTCTGAAAATTCTATTGCCATAATTGACACTATTATGCGTTAATTATCAGCGGCGAAATTCAAGGTTGAAGTTTTATTTTTAAATTTCCCGCCAAAATCTCCGCGCGTGACGTAAAAAATATTAAAATGTATTTGGTATTTTCATGACTTTGGCTAGATGAAATTTTTGGGAAACTTTCAATGCGAAGCCTATGACACCCACAGATTGAAGTGTACTTAATTTTTATTGATTGGAAGCAATACATAACTCAGCAGACGCATTCAAAATTTCTTGCGAAACCAGCATTTTCTTTTCACGAGTTTCCTCGCCTATTAATCGTTGCGTGGTGTTTTCAGGATTCTGAAAAAAAACACTTTATTAATACGAAAAAATCGTTTTGCTCATTAGTGTACTTTTATGGAAGACCAACGAAAAGCAGTATATACAGTGAAGTGCCACTTGAACAAACGTCAGTTACATGAACTATTCCACCGTACTATAAAAGTCCACCACCGAATCGCCATTGGATATAATGCTAACGCATTTCAGTTTAACGAAATTAGTGCAGAACGTATATAAGTTCTACGAGGAAGAAAAGGGGGAGAGCGCGAAAGTAACCCCCGTGCAAAGAACACCGAGAATTTCAGCTTAACAAACACTCCTGCACTTAGAAAAACTGGAGTTATTCTTTGCTCAGCAAAATGTTTTGCTGTTAAAGGTCTATGAGAGCTTGGACAGAGTGACTTAATTCGTGACTACTGCAGTACCATGTGCACCGGCACAACAAAGTATTACATTTTTAAAGCATTTAAATAAACAGATAAGCACGTTCTAATAGGCAGCATTGCAAATAAAAGCCTTTTTATTTTCAACATCTGATGTACTTGTTTAGCTCCTGATGACAAGTTGTAATGTAGCTATTTCACTTCAGTGTATATTCACTTTAAATAACTCTTTCTTGGTGTCTCCTGAAGTTCATTCAAGTGAATGTTCACTGTATACCACTGCCAACGAGCAAGAGCACAGAGGTCGCATCGGAAAGACTGCATGGCATGCTAGTCAGTCAAAGCAAAATCAAATGAATGACCCAAAATACGCATGTTCTGTAGAACACAAAAGAAGTTGCATATGCTTTTCCTCTCAATGGTATTTAAAGTTGTTTGTAGCACCAGCGTGGGAATGTGTCAGTCTCTTCGTACTTGTTTCTTCACTCAACTCTAAAGTTCTGTAGTGCGCCGGTAGCACACAGTTGTATCTAAATTCTTTAGTTTAAATTGATTACAAGCGTTCCCGTAAGTCACACATTCATCCTACCACAACGCTGTTAACTTTTTTTTAATGTAACAAAGCGAGAAGACCCCTGAAATACTAATCATTTGTCAATTTTTAATACATTTTGAAGGCACAGTTGACATTGTCATCAATTACGCGACGTTCTTCTTGTCAGATACATTGCTCTGTTTAAACTTTGAGGTGGCTAAGGGGACGTAATGAAGTCCTGCTGAAATTGTGTCTAAACAAGTATTCTACGACGGGGGTACATCAACACGCCGTGAATAAAGTATACATGTCAAATACGCCACTGATCAAGCAGGCAAAAATAAAACGCATAAAAGATAAATGAACAACTTGTTGTTAAACTGTAAGAATGAGTGGTCTCTTACAACAGTACAAAAACAAACAACCTTCAATGCGATGGAGTAGTATCGTGGGGTCTAACGATAAGAGTGATCACAATTCTAGTCATTGGACACGACTAATTTTTTCGAGCTTGACAGTTAGGGGCACTTTGTGACAACCAATGTCCATAATCATTCCGCATGAACGTCTCATCTACACCTAATCTTTTCTACGAACCCAAGGAGAATATAGTATATATTGAAAAATCCTTTCATGGCAAGTTAATAATACACTTTTAATGAACACAAATATACTGTGAAGGTGCTAAAATAGGAGTAAGATGGGAAGCCTGGTGTGGTATTTTAAGATTCACAAATGACCTAGCGTTTGGGTAAAACTGAAATCCCAACGGCCTTTCACTTTAAGTTATTCACTGCGATAACAATTCTAATAACGACTCTACAGTGTCTGAAGAAGTCATTGAACGGGTAATTTCAATCACTAAGGACCAATTATAGACAAATAACAACTAACCTGTGTGTTGTACAGGCTTCCTAAAGTCGATTTCATCCTCGGTCAGTGAACCTTGCACGCAGATCAACAGAAAAATCAGTAGCACAGGCTGCCAACATTGCGAGCCAAGATAACTGCAGATGCCAAGGTCGCAATCAATCAATTACCAATCCAGTAGCACTACAATTGGTCAAATCTATATCACACTTAACTTGTACCAAAGTGCTACATTAGGTGTATATCTCTTTCGTACCTACAAAAAGTTCTGAGAGCGAACAACATGAAAATTGCCCGCAGCTTCCCTCGGGGGAACACTGAGGAGAATGCGGAGCATATAATTGGTTAACGGGGTGTTAAAGTGTGACTTACTTGGGTCGATGGCTAAATTGGTTAACGTGGTTGTGAAATGGGGTGTTAAATTGCGACTTACTTGGGTCGATGGCTAAATTGGTTAACGTGGTTGTAGGAGGGGGTGTTAAATGAGTGAACACGTACACACGTATGTGAAAGGGCGGCGCTGGTCGAAGGGACGTCGATCATTGTGTTTGTGGATTCGTTGGAATTCATTTCACCGCGACCTTGGACGTCGACGCGCCGTACAAACCAACCGACGAGCGGCAACTGAGCGAGCGAGCGCCGACCTTGAGTATATATACAGCACGACGGCGCATGCACTGTCAGCTGTTGAATGTTCTCGAAGCGCGACGCCACATGCGCGTCCACTGGAGAATCAGGAGAATTGTAGATGTCGAACGCGGTGTGTAGAGGAGGAAGGGTGCACAGATGGTGGAGGAGTGAAGCGCGCGCGGTGTGTAGAGGAGGAAGGGATGCACAGATGGTGGAATAGTGGGCGACGGCGCGACGGCGCATGCGCGCGCGTCAGCTGTCGAATGTTCGAGAAGCGGTGTGGACGGCGCGGACGACGCGGACGGCGCACTACAGGGCGCGAGTATAAGATGCTCCGCATCTAATAATTAATAATAATAATAATAATATTTATTTGATCTTGACAACTTCAAGAAAGGTACAGGAGCTAAAGGCGAGCAACGCCTGACAGGGGCCCCGGTACCCGTAACATGTTACAACATCATATTACATGGCATAATAGTAGTTCATTGGCAGTAAACAAAAATATAAAAAATCGTTACACATTTGATATACAATGCATTAGGAATACAAAGTCTTTCGCATTCGTACGTCCACATAGTTACTGTGCTATTTTTTTTTTTTTTTTTTAATAGACAGAGGCATAAGATAACAAAAGGAGTATTGATATCAGCACACAATCAAGCTCAATCATACGCATGGAATGCAATAGTATACATAGATACATACACATACACCCATATATATATATATATATATATATACATACATATATACACACACAGATATATACACATACACACACATATACATACACATATACACATACATACACACACATATACACACACATATATACACACATATATACACCCACATACACATATATACACACATATATATACACACATATACATACACACATATACACATACACATATATACACACATACACACACATATACCCACACACACATGTGTTGCAATAGTCATTCTCTCAAAGCCTGTGCAAGTAACAGTTCCTTCACTTTATTTTTGAATGCATTTCTAGTCGTGAAGAATTCAATATGACCTTCTAGCTTATTCAGGATCATTAGTACTTGGTGGCTGGTTGTTTGTGTACCATAGTTAGTCCTGGTTTTTAATGTTCGTCTTCTCTTCAGTCTCATGTCGTATGGGACTTCATTACTGCTGCTGTCGTCTAGATATAGTGCATTGGAATGTATATACTGCAGTAGTTTGAAGTCATAAACTTTGTTTGCTTGAAGCATTTGATATTTTAAAAATAACGGTGACGTGCTTAATTGGTACCATGGCCCCTGATAACTTTCATAAATGCGCAATATCTTTTTTTGTAGACGAATAATCCTATTGTAGTTGGTTTTTGTAGTGGTACCCCAGACCAGTATTCCGTAGCATAGTCTAGAGTAGAACAATGAATTATATAAGTTTTGCTTCAACCAGATAGGTATCAAGGGTGCAATTTTATACAAGCAGCCAACAGCTCGGGAGAGTTCAACAACTAAATTATTAACATGAACGTTCCACGAAAGATGCTCTTGGAACCAGACACCAAGAAACTTTTGCTCTTTAACCCTGGTTAACTCATGCCCTTGGAAAGTTAGAACTATTTCCCGGCTAAGTTGTTTGTTCAGAGCACGAAATATGACATAGTTTGTCTTTGCTATATTAAGCTGCAGTCTATTTTGGCCTAGCCAAGTCGAGAGCAACGCAAGGTACTCGTTGGCCTTAGTTTCCAAATCAGTTAAGTCTGTGGATTTAAAAAAACATTAGTGTCATCGGCATACATAATAATTTCAGGAGAGTTTGCTATAGTTACAATATCGTTAATATAAACAAGAAATAAAAATGGCCCCAGTATGGACCCCTGAGGAACTCCTTGTGTTAGCTTTAGTTTCGATGATTTTGCGTTTTGTATTTGCACAATTTGAGAACGGTGACTCAGATAGTTTTTAATGAGCTCTAATGCTACTCCCCGCACCCCATACCTAGATAGTTTGTCGTATAAAATATTATATTTTATGGAATCGAAAGCTTTCTTCAAATCTAGAAATAAACCAAGTGTGAAATTTTTGCTATCTATGTTCGTAAGTATACTATCTTTGATGTAGCACAATGCTTTTTCAGTTGATCTGTTTTTCCGAAAACCATATTGGCTATTAGAAAGAATTTTGTGTTTGTCAAAGAAAGAAACCAGTCTTTGGTTAATCACACTTTCAAATATTTTCGACATAATGGGGAGGACCGATATCGGTCGGTAATTTGATAAATTATTTCTAAGGCCACCTTTAAATATAGCTGTCACCCGTGCTACTTTGAGTTTTTGTGGGAAAACACCAGTTGACAACATGAGATTAACAATGTGAGCAACTGCCTCCGAAATAAGGTGGGATACTTGTTTTAATTCTTTCGCACCAATCTCATCAATGCCTGGTGCGACATTACTTTTCAGTAGCCTTATTGACGCCTCCACTTCAGCAGGAGATGTTGGTTGTAAGAATATTGTGTGTTCTATCATAGGTGTATCCGGGATATTAGTATCACGGTCAATGTCATTTGGCTCTTCATAACAACCGGCATTTATGAAATGTGCATTTATTGAGTTAGCCAAATCTTCACCATATATAGTTGTACCGTTTATAGTCATTTCTTTTATATCACTGCACTGTTCCATTCTATTAGTTAGAGCATTTACCATTTGCCATACCTTCTTTGGGTTATCGTAAATGCTCTCAAACTTTGCTGTGTAGTAATTTTTCTTGGCTTTTCTTAAATCAGCATTCAGAGTATTTCGAATTTTTTTGTATCTACAAAACACTTCAGGGTCCCGACAACTAATGAATTCGTGGTATAATTTATTCTTAGCCTTTATGCGTTGATATAGACCTTTGTTTATCCATGGTTTCCTATATTTTTTATTTCGCTGCACCATGATTTTCTTGAGCGGAAATGCATTGTCAAAACATTTATGGATCATCTCGAAAAACATGTCATAGGCAGTGTTGGCGTCTGTCTGGTCTAATATAATGCTCCAGTCAAGTCCTTGGACTAAGTTTCTAAATACTTCGCGCGAGATGTCATTTAGGTTACGTCGAGAACACATTTGCTCTTGAGGCTTATTTTCATATAAGGTGGCCAGTAAAAATACCGGCAGGTGGTCACTAATATCGGAAGAGAAAACGCCCGTTTTTATGTGGTCTGTGCAAAGGTTTGTAATGCAGACGTCCAGTAACGTGGCACTGTGTGTTGTGATTCTAGTGGGTATATCTACGTAATTTTTACAGGCATACGTGTCCAACATGGTAGTGAATTCCCTAGAGTACGTGTGTGATGATTTCAGATCAATGTTTATGTCACCCATAATAACAAATGAACCCAAAGTGAAAGAATTATCACACAGTAGCGTCTCGAAGAAATGAAGAAAGTTTACTTCCTTTCCAAGAGGTGGCCTATACACAACCACTGCGAGCACCTTGCCAATGCGTAGAGCTAAGCACTCGACGTCATCATTTATGACGGAAAGGTGAGGCAACTTTTCACAAGTAAGCGTGTCTTTGAAGTATATAGCAACGCCCCCTCCCTTCTTAGCGCTGCGGCACAGGTGCTCAGAATGGTACCCAGATATATAGGGCACTTCATTTCCGTGAATCCAAGTTTCTGAGAGCATTATCACGTCAAATGATACGGTACAAGAGTGAAGAAAATTGGTAATCGCGTCAACTTTGTTCTTAAGGCTTCTGCTATTGATATGTAGAAGCGAAAAACGTTTTGCAGGAAGTGAGAATTCAGAATTGAAGGCATCAGTCGTGTAATAGTTTGTACCATGTTCTAGCTCAGGCATGGTGAAATGAGGGCAAAAATAGATGTTGCGCTAGGAAGTATGTCACTAGGCATTCAAAGCAGTATCAGCGCATATCTGAATAAGATCGGCCTGTGTGGCGATACGAACTACAGATGAGCCTTCATCCTTTCTAGCCAAAATTTTTCCGCTGTTCGTCCAGACGAATTTCCAGTTGGCAGCTTTCTTTTTTTGAATTGCGGCTGAAAGCAGTGCTTTATTAGCCTGTGTGAGATTCTCGTTTACGTAGATAGGCGTCTTCGCCTCACTTCCAAGCACTGAACTGTCTATCTTTTGTTTTCTGCATTTTGACAGAAACGCATTTCGTTTGCTTCGTCGCACAAAACGAGCGATAATGCTTTGCGCATTCTGCTTTGAGCTACGTACCCAGTGACACGTGTCGAGATCAGCTGCTTCTACAGCCTCACCCACGCTTTTCCCAATTTTTTGTATTGTAAGTACTGGATCGTCTCCAGCTGGCACTCCCTTTATTTCTACATTATTGAGGCGCTGGTATTGCTCTAATTCTTCACACTTCTGCGCAAGCCTTTCATTTTCTGCTTTGAGTGCTTTGTTCTCGTTTACAATGCCATGCATTTCCTGTCTGAGCTGTTTTATGTTTTCTGCTATTCCCTTTACGTCATTACAAATGTCCGTACAGAACGACACGCTGTCTTTTAGTTCCCTCATGTCCGATCGGTAGTCTCGCTTGAAAGTGTCGAACGCTCTAATTAATTCCCGAAGGTCTTTACCATCCAACATATCCTTATCAGCATCACCACCAGTGTCTTTTGCAGCCCCCTTTGGCATCACAAACACTTTGCGCTGAGTTCGGCAGCAGTGCTAAAAAACTAACACTAAAAAACTCCGTGATACAAAGGGTCTCACCTGTAAGACAAAGTGAATTTTGAGAACGCGTGCTCGTTGTTTCCTTCTATTGCCGTTGGAGCTCTAAGGGCGCCCTTGGTGGCGTTTCGCCGTCGTTCTCGTGTTCTTCAAAAGACTGAATTGATAAAATTGCTTCGCGCATTGTATGTTGTACGTGCGATTGAAAGAACGTGAGCCCCGAGGAGAAAATCGGCTGAAGCATAGGAAACGAGTCAGCCATCTTCATCGCACGTAGGGTGCATGCAATAGCATAGGCCCACGGGCTTATTGAATTGTTTGATTAACAATTAGCAATCTTCTTTCCATCATGGCAGCTACGCGGCTAAGCTCTTGCTCTAAGCTCCGGAAAGAGTTCGATTCCCGGCCGTAATGGCCGCGTTATAATGAGATGGAATGCATAAGCACGTGTGTAGCTTAGACTTAAATGCACACCAATGAAACGCTCGTGGTCAAATTTTTTTCAGTGCCCCCAATTACGGCGTCATCCATCATAATTGTGTGGTTATGGTTTGTAAAATTCTTGATTTAACTTTACGTGGTTTTTAATTTGAGCGTAACATTGAGCTTATTAATAGTAAGTTTAAATTTTCATGAATCATAATAAAAAAAAACCATTTAACACACAAGGCTGGTAATAGAACGTATATTGAAAATAAGTTTGGTAGTAATGGTAGCTCTTACGTTCCTGTAGAGAATGCTTGCAATATGATCAACGCGGTTTGTTTTAAGTACAATATTAGCCGTAGATATTGAAGCAACGTAGACACCAATGTCAATTACCTGCGTAATGGAGTCTTTCAACTTAATCCCTACGCTTATTTTTTGAAGAGACTTGCATGTTGTTGGGCTATGCATTCAACACAACAGCCTACACCTTACACTTTTGTGCGCAGCGCTATTTGTTTCAACGTTGGATCAAGCAGCAAACACAAATGCTCAAAATTGCGAGTTAAATCAGTAAAATAACACATGCATTAAACGTGGAAACTTGGGCAAGTTGGTAGGACATAGCTGGAAACAAAAACAGCGCAACCTACTAGTCGCTACAGCGTACCAACGTAAACAAGAGAAAAGGACAGGAAAGAGCACTGATGTTTAACAACGATTTAAAAGCGGAGTGGTGAACATATATAGCTAAAAAAAATGGACATGCGTAGAAGGGGTACAGTTAACAACCGCTGTGATAAAATGTCAAACAAAACTCTTCTCACTTCTTGATTCAGCTTAAAATCAGTCCCCAGACAAAAAACTATCGAGATACGCAATCTTTTCGCAATAGCTCAACTGATGGGGAACTTGCATATGTACCGTCAAACTTACTCACGCGATATACCTTAATTATCTCACGCATCGCCTGCGATTGGTGCTTGCCTATTACCTCCCTTGCGGCCGTAGTTACGCTGTAGCTAGTAGTAGGTTGCGCTGTTCGTAGTTTCAACATAAGCAACCTTCATGCATTAAACACTGTTAAAACTTTGAACTTATTTGTAATATAGAAAGCTACAAAAACGAGCAAAGCGTTAGTCAAGATTGATTTGATGGTGCATGTATCGATGCGCTTTTTATCTAATATTGTACTGATGTACATATGTACTGATGTAATATTGTACTGATGCACACGTCTTTCAGTACGTGAAACACATAAGGAGCAAACGTTTGGCTTTCCCCAAGAGGTTTCTTTTAGCCATAAGCTACGATATTAACCAAGTACTGCATCAACTCACGGTAATTCACTTCTCGAACCTGGACGGCCGACCGATAGAGCCATCTTCTTTTCCTTCTTCCTTCGTTGCTGTGGTGGGGCGTCACAGTGTGTTCGTGCTGTCACTGCTGTTGTCATAGTTATCCAATAGTTGAATCTCCATTGAACAAGCTTCGGGTTTACAAGTATTTAAAAAAATAATATTCAGGAAGTCCCCGGTTGTTTTCTCATGCATTCAACGAAAAAATCCTTTTAGTTAGACGAATTTATGAACAGTGAATGTGTCCGTTGAACGAAGTTGATCCGCGGACCCAGGTTTGATTTTGAGATCAATTCTATGAAATTTCGCGCTCGTCAGGACTAGCGTAGGCTATGCGTGCCGCCCCAAAATCACCCACCCATCGAGGCAGCGGCGCAACATCACTTGAGCACACAGCGCCATCGAGGTAAAGTGACCGTGCGGGAAACAAAAACGAGCCATGTGCACTTGCGTAATGGCGCAAAATCGCGACCATTGAAGTAACTAGAAGAATAAGATTGGGGTGGAGCACATTCGTCAAGAACTCTCAAATTATGACAGGTAGATTGCCACTATTCCTCAAGAGGAAGGTATATAACAGCTGTACCTTGCCGGTACTTATATACGGAGCAGAAACCTGGAGACTTACAAAGAGGGTTCAGCTTAAATTGAGGACGACGCAGCGAGCAATGGAAAGAAAAATGGTAGGTGTAACCTTAAGAGACAAGAAGAGAGCAGAGTGGATTAGGGAACAAACGGGGGTTAAGGATATCATAGCTGAACTCAAGAAGAAGAAATGGACATGGGCAGGGCATGTAGTGCGTAGACAGGATAACCGCTGGTCATTAGGGGTGACTGACTGGCTTCCCAAATAAGGGAAGCGGGTTAGGGGGAGACAGGAGGTTAGGTGGGCAGATGAGATTAAGAAGTTTGCGGGTATAAATTGGCAGCAGCAAGCACAGGACCCGGTTAACTGGCGGAACATGGGAGAGGCCTTTGTCCTGCAGCGGACGTAGTCAGGCTGATGATGATTATGATGATTATGATGATGATGATGATGATATTATCCATCGGCCGAGGTAAAACTATCAGATTTGGAATAGTTTCCACTATTTGTTCAGAACCAAAAGAAGAGAAGTGTGGGCAAGTTATGTTGGCAAAGGTAGGTCGTTATGTTCAAGACGCGCTTTGCAACACTTTTGCACTTAGTCAGAAAACATAAAGAGACAACAATGATGCCCTATATCGTCAGAATTCGCGTTGTCATCGTGACATCACATGATGATGTCATCGCACGACTGCGTCGCTTTGTTAAGGGTGGGCCGATTCCGGAGGACGCGTGCAAAAGGCGCACTTTCAAGTGCGTGGACGAAAAAAAAGAGGGGGAATAGAAAATCGCTTTCATCTTGAATTCCTCTTATAATAACGCGTATAGGACCATGCCAGCTTTTTTATCCATAAAGAAACAATCTTTCAGATGGCTTTCAGATGCATCATCGACGAATTGATGAAAATACATTTTGTTGTCGTAAATATTCCCTGGCGCCCTGAAAACTACACTTCACGATGATAGTAGCCGCATTACGTGCGTCTGTTGTGAAGTGCACTTAGTTGTAACTAGATTGCTAATGAAGCACGGGCAAATTGAATCAAGAGTCATGCCATATAAACTGAGAACAAAACGAAAGTGAAGGAAAATGGAAGGGATCATGATACTTTCGGTACTGTTAAAGCAATCGAGCCCTTCTTTATGGAATATCATAGATATCAACACATTAGGCAAAGATTTCTGAAACCAACTTTTCAAAAAAGTGGCATTGAGCTTTCCGCAACGGCATTACTCTCCCTGGGGTTGTCGGCACTAGGGCACTACAATGCCGTATCTAATTATTTGAAAAAATCAAAGAGAACACTATGTTAATACTACCAGTACATTTAAAACATTACCTTTCATTTATATGTCTATCTGAACTATAACAATGATTTAGTTCATATTTTAAACTTTACTTATGTGGCATGCATTAAAAGAGACCATTATCATCACAAATATTTTAGCTTCCCTGCAAATGACATTCCTCGCATATCCTTCCCACCTCTTTATTCTCTCACGACTTCTCTCTATTTTTTGTTTCCTTATTTTGTTTCCCAAATTCTACTGCCGCACAACTTGTGACTGGTCCCCTGCGGTGGGTTCATTAATTGTGCCATTGTTCCGGGAATCATCATCATCATCGAGGACAGGCTACTCAGAGCCAGAAGAACAACTGGCTCGACCTTTACTCTTCATCCAATAGCGAGGTGCTGCTCTCAATTACATCTATTTGTATAGACGTACAAAAGGCTTACAAAGCTCCCTATAACAATAAAAAAGATTAGATCAGCTTCGCACATTAGGCGTGCCAAGCCTGAAGGAAGTGCAGAGGTGGGCAGCCTTCTTTGATTCTCTTCGCTTTTTTCCATTTATTTCCTCCTCTCTTTCTTAATTTTAGGTTTTCCTGTCCTTTTCTCTTTACTTTTATTTATTTCTTCCTATCTTGTTATATACTTCCTTATCTTTCTTGCTCGTTTAATTGATCTTCCGATTTTTAACCTTGCCGTTTTTTTTTATTTCGCACTTCATTACTCTTTTTTATTACTTCCATACATGGTCTGGCGTGCGTTATGCCATGTGCTTCGGTTTTTATCGTTTTTGTTTTTCTATGACGATGACAAGCGGTCATCATCTGGGCGCTCGAAGAACAAGAGGATGAAGGCTTCTCTTTGGCGCGAGTGCGTGCTCAATGTTATACGGGAAGCGTTACACCAAACGATGACGACAACATACTACGACCTGCTACGGCACATGATAGCATGTGACAGCCTGGGTCCTCAGAGTGCTCCGCATTTAACGTCTAGAATGCACACCTGTGTGCCCGTGTATACGGACTGTTGCCGGCCGTGTCCTTTTGCCGTCTGCGCTGTCTAGTGTCGATCAGTCTGCTGCCGAGAACGCTTCTCACCCGCGAGAAATATGTTCCAGACAGCAGGCGGCTCGCCACTATAGAATGCGCAGACAGTTACTTCGCCCGTGCTCCCATGGTGAGACTATTTTTGCTCACGCAAGGTTGTAGGTTTTCACAAGTCTTTCTCAGGGGCACGTGACTGCAACTGTGTTCATTTCAAACGCCAGTGTGACAAATCATGGCCAATATTGCATCACTGTGTAGATAATTACACGTTGGTCATACGTTGGAAGAACCTTAAAGTAATTAAATAATTAGAAATTATGATGCACATACAGTCTGTCTGTCCATCGTTATTTACGCAATATTGATTTTCTTTTATTTCACGCTTTGATTAGCAAAAAAGTGCTTCAAAATATTGTTTTATAGAAAAGATTCGCGAGTCATCAAAACATCGAAAATTATTCGTTTATGCCGAGGTGCCTTATGGACCATGTTCCACGTCAAATGCACCCTCACGGGTGCTCAGATGAAGCGTCCGTAGCGCTGTGCTCGCATCATGCGCGCCCTCTTGGCTATCACGAGCAGCACGATGCCTGCAACCACGCTCGCCGAAACGGTCAGTCCCACGGTCACATCCCGAATGGTCGGCAGCGTCTCGGCGCCGTCTTTGACCGGCAGGCCGTGCGCGGAGTGACCCTCGTCGGCTCGGCCGAGACACGCCGCGTGCAGATCTCGCCGGGACGCCATGACGGCGCACAGCATCGTCTGGCGGCACCCGCCGTCGCATGGTCCCGCATCGTGGAGGGACGAGCCGTAGCTGATGTAGCGCGAAAGCAGGTCGGGTGACCGAGAAATGCGTTGAGCCAGTTCTAACATTGACGTCGTGCTGAGGTCTTGCAAGCCAAAGTCGTCCTTTGCCGAGTATAGGCGCTCCCAACTTGGCACTTGCTGCGCGCAAGAAAAGATGGCAGCACGATTGCTTTGCCAGATACCACTCATGCATGTAAAATAAGCACGAAATGTCAGATTATTTTTTTTCCATTTGCTCTGTTAATGTTGGTTACAGGCTACCAATTAACCGCGTTTATTGAATGCTTTATTCGTATTATAGAGCTGTAAATTTTTATATAAGTTCTCACTAAACCCAAATTATCAAACTCATGACATGTTGATTGCTGAATATACGAACAGCGCAACTTAAAAATAGTTAGTGTAACTACGGAAGCAAAGATACAATAAAAGAAAGAGCGCTGATTATCAACAATTGTTGAAATTGTTGAAACATTGTTGATTGTTGACAGTCAGTGCTCTTTTCTTTTTACGTCAAGCACAATTTTCTTTTCGCTGATGAGAATAAGCGATCATCATCAAGGGGCTCGAAGAACACGAGGAAGAGGACTTCTCCTTGGCGCGAGCACGCGCTCAATATGCTACGCGTTAGGTGTTACTCTAAGCGACGATGACAGCCCGGCATTCATGAAATGCTCTGCACTTCAGAGAAGACTAGCACTTTGAAGAAGACTGCAGTTTGAGAGTGGACCACTTAGCCCTGCTAACGTTGGCAATGACCAGTTGAAGCACCTTGGAGGTTGCGGCCATGTTGGCCTTTTGCAGATCCAAGTAGTAGACGGTGTAATCCAGGAGCATGCCGTTGGAGCGTCGGTAGCTGTACAGGCGCAGAGACGGGTTGACGGAAACAGAAGTGAACTTGTGAAGCGGGTGGCTACTGCCGTAGGGCGTCACCGACCCGGTCATATGGGCACAGCTTACTGGCGTGCCTGCATTTGCCAACCCCCGATTTTCAAGAAAGAATAAAAGTTCACTATAAATGGCTTGCCAGAGAAATGGACAAACGCGAAGGAAACATGCAACGCCTGCCCTTTTATAACTCGTTGGTAGTTATTTCTAGTTGTTATGGACCGTCCTTGTTCATGTGGTCGGCTTTTTGTGCTACACACTCACTGTTCTTATCGGCGTTCGATGACTTTCGAACGACTTGTTATGAAGATTAATGACAACTAATGGGCAATAATGTCAAGAAGAAAAAAAAGGGATGTTGTCAGTAGTAACTGCGAAGTAAATTAAAAAAAAAACACGGAAAGATACTTGGCCTCTGGCAGAGACCGAACCTGCGATCTTTCAAAAAATGCGTCCGATGCTTTACCGATAGAGCTGCAGCGGTGGTCTTGTTTTCACCCACTTTATATGCTATATATCTATCTAAACGCGGAAGTGTCAATTAGCGGCACCTGTAGCTACTACGGCGAGTGTGGAAATCTCTTTGCCTGTTGGCTGCACCTGGCACGTGATCTTATTACGAGCTGGCAGCTGACCTATAATCCCTAGGGTACATTATTCGAACACCATTACACTCAATCGAATGGTATGATACAGACGATGAAGAGCCGGCGTATTGTGAGTGAAATCACTATTAGCGAGAGCTGACATCATACAACGAAAAATAATGCACTTATACCTCCGACTTTAGATATTCTCAAGAAGTCGTAATAGATGCAGTTATATCTTTCATAACAGAATACACGAAGGAGCTGTGGTTAAAATCAAAGGTACGGTGTCAAATATTTATGAAAGGGAACAGGAACATGCGAGGGCGTGGTCCAAGTGCTCCCGCGGTTGCTTGTGTTGCTTTCAAGCCGGGCGATGGCAACCACAGCCTATGTTACCGTCATCTAGTGGAGCAAAACAGCTGGTCATTGGTAATATGGAACCGGGGGCAATATTGCAATCGCCTCCCCTCGAGGTTGATTACGTAAGAGACTTGGCGTAATCTCGTTCAATGGTGAAGTGATTCAAATCTTGCCGCCTGTTTCATATCACCAATGACAAGTTGCTATCGCATCCGCTTGACCACGCTACAAGTAGCCGCGGGAGCGCATGGGCCACGCGTTCGCGTGTTCCCTTTCATAGAAATTGACAGTGCACATTGATGGAGCTGAATCACTTGCCTGCTTTGTCTGATAGTAAGACGAAGGCATGTTCGTGCTGATGGCCGAAAAACTGTCCGGCCACAACGTCCTTGTAATCGCTGATGAGGTCTTGATAGCCATCGTTGATGTCATCAAAGAACAAAATGTTGGCCGTCTCACCCGGAAGGGACCTGAGAAAGAAGCCCGGCCCGATGTGTCCAGAAATAAACACCTGGTACGAAAAACAAGAAAGTAACATCTCACAGTTAGCAATGGTAAAAGCAGAAACTCGTTAATTTTCTTCCGTCATTTATATGTGTGTGCCGTAAACACAATATGGGGTCGCAGCTGTTAGCAATAGCATAACACTTGTAGCTTTTGAAACGTATCCTAATAACAGCAGTAATACGGACATTTCTCAAAGCGGAGTGTGCCCAGAACTAACCTTTCAACAAGCGGACTTGTCTTCTGCAAGGCTGCAACGAAGACAAGCTTGTCGAGGTGTTAGTCTTAGAGACACTCTTTCATCAAGAATGTTGCGTCTTTTGAAACGTCCATCCTGCTTTTTTTGTATACCTGTGATGCTAGTAACCACACATGATGGGCACTAAACTTCAGCTGGTTTCTGATCCCAGAAATCGCATGGTTAAAAAAATGGCAGCACATCCACTGGGTGAATGGAGAATGGGGAGAAGCATTCGTCCGTACAGTCGTTCTTGCTTCCGCCCGTCCATGCGTCCGTCTGTCTGACCATCCTTGCGTGCATCCGCCCGTCCATGCGTGTGCCTGTTCATGCGTACGCACGTCCATTCGTGCGTCCGTCCCTGCGTTCGATGCATTCGGCCCTGCGTCCGTCCACGCGTCCATCAGTCCGTCCATCCGTGCGTCCGTCCATGCATCTGTGTGTGTCCGTTCGTCCACCTAGTCAACACTCTAAGTACCACCATCTCGCATCTTTTCATCATATATTCTGCATATAGAAGCACTGCCATCCAGCGGACATTCCAAGGACTACACGAGATGTGGCACACGCACACTTTCTTACGGCTTGCGCTTCGTGTCTACTTCCCACCTTTAACTACCTCGAGTTGATGGTATATACTAGTTCACTGTAATCATGGCACTGCGGTCCAACGCTCGCTAAACCATTCTAAAACCAAGGAGGTTACGCCCAGTGAGTATAACGTAGCAACCCTTTCTTGTCAGATAGTGCTCAATGTACATGCCAACGGCTGCTAATAGGGAATGAGAGACAGGAGAATTCGGCTTTTAAATAACACGCACGCTGCAAATGTTTTCTTGCTCAACAACGCACAGGAGACATCTCCCACTGGCACCACCTTGCAGGTCAAAGCGTAAGACATGTTACCTACTACGACGAGGGACGAACGGGTGCTGCTTTAAAAAGCTTCGCCCCTTAAATACAATTATTTCGCTGCTGGAGCTTTAAGTTTCCGACCCCCGCGATTACACTTCACATCTATTTTGCTTTCTTCTCAACTCTTCTTTTCTTTGGCCTCGTCCAGCATTGCATTCAGCAAAACAATACAACTCTCTATTTTCAAGTGCTTGCAACTATCCCATACAGCTCTTCTGGACAAATATCTTAGCGGTCTTGTATTTTAAGTCAAAATAAATCCCCTTTGCTTCAGCACAGTCACTTGCACTGACTCGAGTGCCTTTGTGTGCTAAAATGAGAGCCTTGCGATTCGCGCCCCAGCGCTATAGCGTGGGTGTAAATATTTGAGTGCGTTGCAGCATTTCTTGAAGTAATCATCGAATGAAATCAGTACCCGAGTTCATCGTTTCACCAATCGACTTCCAAACTAATCGTAGAATCTGTCCAGCATTAACCGAGTTACAGCACGCTCTATTCACTTTTCTCCTTCCTTTCATCACTGCGATTGCGCTGAAAAGTGCACAGTTATTAGAAGGAAGAAAGGGGGGAGGAGAACGAAAATCCACTTTTTTACACATGTACGCACATCATGAGTTTGAGAGCTTTCTGTTTGTATTTTCTTTTTTTTTTAAGGGAGACTCACTGACAGAGTAATTACGAGTGCGCTAAGGTAGAACACGGTGCGCGGGCACGTCGTGAACACGTCACGGCACACCGCGGTGGCCTGAGCAACTATGCAGCTCAAATTAGCCTATGACCATGTCCATGGAGTTTCTGATTAAATTACTTAGTAGATGTTATATTTATGGCATCATTTATTGACAGAAGAATCAGCGATTTCTAAATGTCTTTCAAATCTAACTGCACATTCCATGTCGCGTGCTGTGTTATCACGTTTGGCTCCTATGTTCGAAGGAGTTTAGACTGCCCATCGGCAGTGCTTTCTTACCAGTTCGAAAATTGTAGTAGGACCCTTTTAACGCCTTCATTTTTTTTTTCTTTTTGCAAAACTTGAGATAGGCACAACCTCATCCCTATCTGTTGGGGGATCTGCCGTTTGAGGTCAGCGTTTTTACAGCACCTTCTGTCCATGTCGCTGTGCGTCATGCAACTGCTCTTTCAGCCATTCCAGCTGCGGGTCACCCCTTGACCTTGACCGCCCACCGTTGTTCAGGGTGTACCACAGCACAGTGTTGAGGCACACCAGACGAATTTTCTTTGAGAGCTGCAGGCTGTAGTACCCGCCTGCGCGTTGGAGATTGTAAAAGCTTGGCAAGTGTCATGTGTGAAGGCGATCGCCTGTGGTGAACGCTAGCCACAAATGGTTGGCGTCTAACGGGAAAAGGAAAGTTACGGTAACATAAACTTATTCATATTAAGGCACTTCAGATTAGGATATGGCTGAAAGTGAATGTGAAATATGACAGCAGCAAAATTTACGTTGCATGCTTATTAAAAATACGCATCACGCATGAAGAACAAGGCTGAGCAACAAAAAAAACCGTCGAATACTATCAACTACGGTTATTTAGCGGCAAACAAATAATTAGAATCACATCAAGAGGAAATTTTCAATAATCATGCTTCACTGTCTCATTTTTTAACACGAAATTGTTTCATGCCGAGGTCCACAAGATTTTAGTGACGGGTTTCCGTCATGGATATGATGTCGTAAAATGAACGCTATGAAATGAATAATGGAAGATGGAAGAGAACGAAATGTGGGCACGAGAGCTTGAGAATATAGTGTGCAGAAAGAGAGCGCAATGCCTGACACGGACGTGTTTTTACATTGTTGAGCCAATAAACATTTTTCCTGTTCTATCCCACTGGCGAATACACCTATATCAACGACTAGATCTTATGACAACGTTTTCCTCTGTATTCCTTTTGTGGGATAATTGAGAATGAGTAGCATATTTTATACAAGGGCTCCAATCACTGCTGGTTTAGGATCTCTGTAACTATATGCAATATAAGTCCCAAAACTGATGGCTGCTAGACACGAGGCGTATGTGCGCTCACCGCGTTCGAAGGCACCCCAGACTTCCTCGGGGAGCAGCTGATTGAAGCCAGCACTGCTGATGAAACCATGGTAAGCCGCCGCGTCTATGGACCGCATGGCGTTAGCCGGCACCCAGTCGCGGTTCCCCAGCGTGGGCACGATCAGGCTTTGATTTCGCCCCATCTTGTGCCACAGCAACGAAGCAATCCAGTTCGTATGGCTGTACACGTCAGTCCAGGTTGGCCATTTTCCGTGCGCCACATTGTCTCTGCAAACATCACCGTAGCGATGAAGAAAACTAGCAGGGTCCCCTGTATGCATTAGCCTATGGTGGTAAAAAGGCGAAAGCCGTAGGTAGGCGTGTCGAGCCTGCCTGGCAGAAAGTTCTGCCCATAACGCAGTTTTGAGCTGCCTCCAGGTGCGGAGACACCTCGGGTGGTTCTGCATTGCCTGCGTGACGGGGCTTGCCTTTGACCAAGCAAGGATATTCTATGTGGTGATGTTCCTATGTGACAGCACAGTGACGTCATGACCATTTCACAAGATTTGGTGATCTGTGCCGTCATGATGATGTCTTATAGTTATGTCATCACTTGATTATTTTTTAGATCAATTGCGCGGCGCTGATGGGAGACGTTGGTCAATAATAGCGTTTGATGCATCTGAGGCTTTTGATCTAATAATCTAAACTAGCACGCATGATGTTGCATATCGTAGATTGTTTTTTTTACATTGACTATTTGTCATTTAGTTTCGCATTTTCCCGCTATACACGCTACTGATCAGTGGATATGGATTTTCGATGCTGAGATATGAACCATTATTTTAATTGATTGATATGTGGGCTGTATCGACCCAAAACCGCCATATTGGATTACTGCTGCAATTAATGCATAGAAGCCTCATCACAATGGGGCTTGTATGCAAAAAAAAAACGTTCTACATCATGCATTCTCGAGCGTGTTAAGGACCCTCAGGTGGTAAAATTAACCCAAAAATCCCGTTAGGGTACGCTTCATAGACAGATTAGAGCTGGCACGTACGTAAAAAAATAATTTTTACATTATTTAGAAATCACATAATTATTGTGAGCCTTACCCAGTCCAGAGCACAAAGTCAACCTCTGATTTGATACGTTCCATGACTTCGATAGCAGACTGCGCGAGTAGTTCCGGAGTATCGCACGAAAAATCACCGTAAGGCCCAGTATTATCCATAGTAGAGGCGTTGACATCGCGATGGCAGAACAAATCGCGACTACCTCCAGTCTCGTACTGTTTGTCAACGTGAAAGTCGCTCACGTGCCAGAAGTAGCCTGTAAAACGAGAAGGGAGAAATTGGTGTGGCGTTACAATGAGTTCTCAATATTATTAACGCCCCACTAATGAAATGTAATAGAGAAATGCTCAGAGTATAACCAACCACTATACATAGCCTTCATAGATTACTAGAAGGCCTTTGATTCAGTAGAAATATCAGCTGTCATGCAGACACTGCGGAATCAGGGCGTAGATGAAGTATATATAAACATTCTGGAAGAAATCTACAGGGGATCAACTGCTACCATTATGCTTCATAAAGAAAGCAACAGAACACCAATCAAGAAGGGTGTATGGCAGGGGGACACAATCTCCCCAATGCTATTTACCGCGTGCTTGCAGGAGGTTTTCAGAAGCCTAGAATGGGAGCAGTTAGGGATAAGAGTTAATAGAGAGTACCTTAGTAACCTGTGCTTCGCCGATGACATTGCATTGCTGAGTAACTCAGGGGACGAATTGCAACTCATGATTACGGAGTTGAACAGGGAGAGCAGAAAAGTGGCTCTTAAAATTAATCCGCAGAAAACGAAAGTAATGTACAACAACCTCGGAAAGCAGCAGCGCTTCGAGATAGGTAATAGTGCACTTGAAGTTGTAAATGTTTATGTCTACTTAGGGCAGGTAATAACCGCAGATCCGAACCACGAGATTGAAGTAACTAGAATAATAAGAATGGGGTGGAGCACACTCGGCAAGCACTCTCAAATTATGACAGGTAGATTGCCACTATCCCTCAAGAGGAAGGTATATAACAGCTGTATTTTGTCGGTACTTAGATACGGAGCAGAAACCTGTACAACAACCTTGGAAAGCAGCAGCGCTTCGAGATAGGTAATAGTGCACTTGAAGTTGTAAAAGTTTATGTCTACTTAGGGCAGGTAATAACCGCAGATCTGAACCACGAGATTGAAGTAACTAGAAGAATAAGAATGGGGTGGAGCACATTCGGCAAGCACTCTCAAATTATGACAGGTAGATTGCCACTATCCCTCAAGAGGAAGGTATATAACAGCTGTATTTTGTCGGTACTTAGATACGGAGCAGAAACCTGGAGACTTACAAAGAGGGTTCAGCTTAAATTGAGGACGACGCAGCGAGCAATGGAAAGAAAAATGGTAGGTGTAACCTTAAGGGACAAAAAGAGAGCAGAGAGGATTAGGGGACAAACGGGGGTTAAGGATATCATAGTTGAAATAAAGAAGAGGAAATGGACATGGGCCGGGCATGTAGCGCGTAGACAGGATAACCGCTGGTCATTAAGGGTAACTAACTGGATTCTCAGAGAAGGGAAGCGGGTTAGGGGGAGACAGAAGGTTAGGTGGGCAGATGAGATTAAGAAGTTTGCGGGTATAAATTGGCAGCAGCAAGCACAGGACAGGGTTAACTGGCGGAACATGGGAGAGGCCTTTGTCCTGCAGTGGACGAAGTCAGGCTGATGATGATGATGAATAAAATGTCCTATTTCGTAAATTGCGAATGTCATTTCTATTCTAAAACTACTGCTATTTTGCAAAATAAATGGGAACAATGAGATATGTGCACTTAAAACTTTCCACAACATTCAAGCATATGGCACACATAAACGAGTGTAGCTTTGTTTGTTTTTACTACATAGATGCTCAGGAGGTCATTGGAAATAAGATCTGTGCTTAATGTCGTACGATTGCAACAGTATGTAGTATTTTGACTCAGCCAACAACATACAAGCCAATTCAACAAAAATCAATAGGACTGATAATACGATGCGCTTTCACTAAAAACAAAAAAGGCAATGTAATATTGCCACATTGAATATGCAGCACCAAGAAAACAACGAAGAACACGCGCAGCGAGAGAAGAAGACGAGGTTCTCTTCCGATCAGTTTGCCAGTGTTCTGGTACAATTAAAGTGAGTTTCCTGTATTCGACTGCTGCTGTTTCTGCATTGTGACAATATATGTAGGAAAGTAAAAGGGAAGTTAAGCCTTACAAACTTTATTTTTCTCTGTCCACATTTCTTGTTTATTGTGCTTAGAAGCACGCAATCGAAACTGATTATTGAGGAATGACAAACATGCTTTTTTTTCGCTGCTTCTTCACGTGGTGCCATAGACGTTTCTCATCGCAATAAAGAGCTTCAGCGACGACTTTGTTATAATCTCTTTCATATGACCTGAGGTTCTCATGTCATAAAAACGCATAGTGGCTGTTGACCTTGTCAATTTTCGCTCATGTATCCATGTCTTTGCATTTGGGTGCACGTTAAAGAACCCCAGGTGGTCGAAATTTCCGGAGCCCTCCACTACGGCGTCTCTCATAATCATATGGTGGTTTTGGGACGTTAAACCACACATATCAATCAATCAATCACGTCTTAGCAGTTGCATACGCACCGGTGTCATCTCGGTAGCCGGCCACTAATAGCGCTGGGGAGAAAAGAATCAGCGACAAGAGAATCAGGTGTGGAAACATAACCATGTTCCTCGTAGCGTCGACCATCAGGTGGTAGGACCAGGCTGATTAGTCGTAAACGGCAGCCTGCACGTAAAGGTTATCCAGGTGAATGCCTTGCGTCTTCTTGATGTCAATGGCAACGTGGTGACCGGGATCTACGATTGGGCGAGGCTATTACAAATTAGGTTGTGGTATCATGATGTCCGTACTTCATTACTCTAACTACATTTGTAATAGCCTCCCCTGGTCGTAATAAAGGGTCACGACATGTGATGACATACTTGGTATGGGTTGCTCGGCTATCGCGTTTATTCTAAAGAAGTATAAAAATGCTTAAACGTTACACGTAACAAAGTTACCGGTCAAAACTAAGTGCACTGCTGGGTAACTTCAAATGTGTAAAGCATGCGTTTTTATACTTTATGACAGTTGCGAAGGAAGCAGTGTCGCGTTTATTAGGCAGTCAGCAAATGAAAGAAACAAGAAATGGTGACACAAATGGTATCTTCAAATAGTATCAGAATTAATACTCACTTTTACCACGGAAAACGGCTATTCCGGCAGCAAGCCACACATTCAAAGCACTTCTTCGTCCTCCTCCTTGTATGGGTTTGCTATATGTTTTTTCATCGCTTTTTATGATTGGTAGTCCTTTTTTCTCGCTGCTGAGGTTATAGAAATGGCATAGCCGAGGTGATATAAACCTCAACTTCTTCCCAGAAAGCTAGTTGAAAAACAGTACACATCCTATTTACAAATTTGTATAGCTGTCAAAGACGTAATTCTCTGATATGTTTTTTTTTTCTTTTTGTGGGGTTTGGTGCATTTGCTCGGAAGGCTTCTAGCATGGCAGAACAGTCCTGTCGATAATGTAGCAGTAGGCCGTAAATAGCATGGTTAACAGTTCAGGGCCATAAGGAGTGTAATCTGCAGTCACGTTGATGACGTGGTAACGCTATGATTTCGCGCAGGTTGACAATTTGCCATAAAAGTACGTAATCACTGTGCGGTGAAATGGGTGAACAAGTTTCAAGCATCTAATTGATCTCCTCTTGGAAGATTTTTTCTATTGGCTAAAAAATGTGCAGTGGCTGCCGACTTTTAATTAAATTCTAAATACATTCAACTCCCTCAACTTAAAAAAAACTAAGAAAAGCTCATTTGTCATCATAAAAACACACTTTTGCTGCAAGTGCTGAAGCAATGACTGTCATAGCAAGAAATTGTAATGTCCACAAGAAGGGCAGGGAGCTGAAAACTTGCGACACGCTGCTCAAGCATTACGGACGCAGGTAACGAACACGCACAGGGCAAGCGCGAAATAAGTTTCGCAGTTCAATCCTTGCATTACGCTTCTCATACACAGAAGACGACGCTCCAGAAGAATGCACAGATGTGTGTGTTTATTATGTTTTTTTCAAGTTTTTTGCTTGTTTAGAAATTTAACACCTTTTTATTATTACCTATATTACCTAATTAATTCAACTCTGTCTTTCAAGAAGTGAATTATTTAAGAAAACAAGGCACCGTCCCATTCATGGCCTATTCCCCTAGGTAGGTTACGCCAGGGTGTTGAGGAACCAACCAACCAACTGACAGGGTAAGCACGAAGTAACAATTATCGCAGTTGTTACGTCAACTAGCTCCTACTTTGGCTTTTTTTATTTTGTAGCGTGCTCCTTTCGCCAGCGCGACCGCTGCAGTGAGCCAAGTGGCCTCCGTGGGGTCTATACTTCTAAGGCTGACATCGCAGTGAAACCACAAGACGTACAAACCATCCTTACGAGTGATAAAACCGCAAGCATAGGTGACCACGCCGTGTATGTCATGGTTCAAGCTGGAGGCCCACATTCCCACTCCGGTGAATCACTAAAAGAGTTTTACAACTGGGGTCCAAAGAGCTAGGAGACCCAGAAGATTTGCGAACCACCAAGGTGCATGCGTGGAACCCAAACAACTCTCGGGCTCCAGTTATCCCAAGACCCTGCAACACCTTTCTTTTGGAGTCTGAAAGAGCTGGAGAGCCGGTGACCACGAGAAAAAACAAAAAAACAACGATGGTACTTGGCAATGCACGTGAAACCATAGCGTCGATTCTGGTGAATTTGCAAAATATATACTGTCATTATTGTTCAGCCGTCTCATTGCTTCTCGCCTGATGCATAAGACTACAAGTCCACACACTCATGAGTCGCTTCACTCAGGCTCATTTAGACTCAGATAATGCTGTTAGTCTGAGCCGAGTGAGTGTGGGTCGAAAATACTCCCATGAGTTTTTATCCGAGTGAGTCTCATTTAAGAGAATTCTGGTTAATCCGAACACGAGGGAGTTTAGTTGAGTAAAATTATATTGAGCCTAAACTAAGTGAGTCCTAAATGCAAAATGTATTTTTTGAGTTAGTCTGAGTGAGCTCCACATCTTTTATCCAACCAACGGTTTTAGTTTGACTTTACTGTCAGCCTTATGTCAGCTAGCGTTTATACTGAAATTTACTCACATGAACTTGCAGATATTTCAGCACACCAGCGTTCATACGCCAACTCAATATTTATTAATCTAAGGCATGACCTACCCCACTTCTAACGAAAATATTTTCCCAGGAAGCTATTGATAGAAATATCTTTGATGGGTGTCATCTTCAAATAAACAGGTGATTACTGTATTGCAAACACTGATATTTTGTATTTGAAGGTACGAGATCACAAGGTGCCAGGTGGAATAGAAATTATATGAGCTATAGGTGTTGAAGAGCACTAACACCGCGTAGTATAAAATGCTAACTATACGCTAACAGACCCTTGAGTTGACTCACTAAGACTCAGATCAAGCCGTGAATCTGAGTCGCTGTCAGTCCCCGTCACAAATATTTCGATGAGTTTGAGTCTGAACGAGTCTATATAAAAAATAGGGAGTTTGTGTCCTAGTGAGTCCGCTTGATGAACACTTGGGAGACACTGAGTGTGGGTGAGCTTAAGTCTAAGGGCTAAATATATTCCATGTGAGGGTCTGAGTTAGCTTATTATTTTTGGAGACCTACGCCTGCAAAAACCAAAGCATTTTCACGATCTCACGTCACCACGAGCCACGGGGCGCTCTTCTTCGCTGACCGAGTGACCACAAGTGGGGCGGTGCTACAACTCAAACATAGAAGACTTGCATGGGTCGCCAATACCACGCCAATGATACGAGTAATACTGCGTCATTGCAAGGGGAATGACGCAGCATTGCCCGTGCGTCGCATATTTTATTTTGCAACGTGTGGTATTCCGTGCGTTTGATCCAACACCGTCTGCGTTTTATCCAAGTTTCAAACGCTGCTGCTCTTCTGAACACGGGACAGCCAATAAAACACAGCTACTAGCGGAACGATAATTCTTAAAGCACGCTCTTCGCCACATCTCAAAGGGCTTGAGCGAACACGCTCAAACCCTTCGGCTGCATACAAATGGTGCATACAAATGGTGCATACAAATACCTCGCCGTTAACATTTTGGAGGACATATAAGCATGTGGTGTAATTGTTTAAGGTAGCCATTTGGGGAGCGAGGGCTCGCTTGTTCAAATTTATCGTCTCACGCTTTGAAAACTTTTTCTCCTAAATTATCTTTATCTTTAAAGTTTATGTATATGCGTATGCATATATACAGGACATGACGGTGACGGGAAAATCTTGCCGAGAGTGTACATATATTTGCTCTCGCATAACAGCACCTTCCACGAACACAGACAAGTAAGGCAAGGTTCTCTGTCAAAAATGCGCAACAATGCCTGATATCATTGCATGATAAACTGGAGGATCTATCAAAATCTTCTTCTACTAAGAGAGTAGTTACGGTTGCCATTTTTCGCTCACGTTGTCGCCAGCCTTAATCTAAAACTTAGTGCCTGTGAGCTTTACAGTGTACTTTGCCGCAGTAAGAGAATACTAGTGGTAAAGCACGCTTTTCAGTCAAAACTATAAAAAAGTTACTGAAAGGCGGACTATAGAGTGACAAAATATAATATTGCATTGCGCTTCTCTCTGTTTCGAAAGCTAGACTGCTAGAATGTTATCAGACTTTCTAAGGTTTTATAAAAGTTATATATATAATTCACGGCTAACTTTAGCGAGCTATCGGAAACTTGGCCCCGGAGTCCTGCGATACGTATCATCTTGTTAACGAACGGAAATAAAAGAAACCAGATCCAATCCGGGTTGCTGTCATGTCCATCAGTTGAACTGTTTTATAGACAGCTACATGCAAGTTGATAGTTTGAAAATTGAAGAAAATAATGATGATCAATTTTGAGGACGTCAAAGTGCGTGGCTGCATGTTTGAGAAGCTTTCAATAATGTTCTGTGTGAATGTTACCGACGTTGTAATGATGTTCCCAACGAAACTTACCTTGACGGCCGACAAAGAAAGAATAATTCTACGTGACTTTCTGCTGTGCGTGACTATACAAGTCACATCTTTATTGGTTATCCATTCACCTTTGAGCTCATTCCTCACGTCATAAACACTCCGCAAGGTTAGCATTTCTTCTTATCATTATTATGCATGGAAGTTCTGTTATTTTCCCAAATTTTCTAAGAAATCTTGATGTTGTGGCACTGCGTTTGTTCACAGAGCAAAAGTGAGGTTTCCATCTTGACTTTCTGTAATTTTCAGCTGATGTAGCAACCTGAATAAAAAAAAACAGACGACTTCGAACAACAGCTTCACGCAGTAATTTTACCGTTCAATTCATACTTTACATGGCTGTATATGTATTCGCGCAAATTGTAATAGATGACTGAGCAATATTGAAGAGCTGGTAATAAAAGCAAGAGACTATGCAGGCTCAGGTCACAACCTTGAGCACTTTTCTTTATTAAAACGAAAGCTTCAAGTGCCTCATCAACTGTCGACAGCATCAGCGTTCCACGTCATTATCATCACCACGACTGATACAAAAAAAAAACGCCAGGCCTGCGCGGAAGGCGCCGCACAGTCACAGCGAAAGCTAGAATAGCTGACTTTCAAAGCCTTTTCTATACACTCGCTGGGTAGCTACTGCCAGCACACTAGCTTGATGCCCACTACGGAATTAATAATAAAAATTTAGGGTAGTAGACTGGCATTCGCTATGCTATTTTTCGTCATTCTTCTGAGAAGCGTGGCATCCGCCAAACTATTGGGAGGAATTTTATGCCGATTGTTCATGCAGTGACTGACGACGATGAGAAGTTATGCCTGAAGTGGGTATGCGCCAAAGTTAATAGCTGAACGGAAACCAGCTTTTGTTATGGGTTGGTTCATTGGACGACCCACTCGTTACGCTATTGGTATTGTGCGATGACTGCTTGTTCTTTCGCGGTTTCAAAACACTTGATAAGTTGTATTAACGCAATTGCTTTCCCGACATCAAGCCTGCCCAAGGCAACATTGCCAACAAGTCTCAAGCACCAGCGTGGCTCAGTGGTAGAATAATGGGCTGGCATTCAGCGGGCCCAAGTTCGAGCTGCACTGTGTCATTGGTGCTAGGTTTCTTTCTGATTTCGCGTGATGTGGTTACAGACACCGACGGCAGTGGCGATGGTGGCTCTCAACTACGGTGCTGTGCGTGACCCGAGTAGGGATCTCATAGCAACTTTTGCTGTAAAATTATTCGCTAACGTTATTATACCATGTTATCATGACGTCACGTGTCGCCAGTATTTGTTACGTCATTGTGGCGTCACGAGTCGCCACTTCGTGACCTTATCAAAGCGCACCGTCTCTTGGTGAAAAATGAGCTGATCTCGAATCAATGCAAAACCACTTTCCGAAAGCTTCCGTAGAGATACACGGGAGAATCAAGTACATTGACTGAGAAAAAAAAAGGAGAGGGGGGACTTTTGCTTTCGAGTCTGCATAGGCGAGCGTATCAGGGGCCCTTTGAGTTTTTCGGAATGCGGTATACTACCTTGCTTACCCGGATTATGTGCAATTAGTTCCACTAGGTGCAAGAAAAGCACAATGTGCTCAGCTTCGCACTTATTCAAAAAAAGGTTCGTCACATTTAATCTTATGATGTCATGATGATATTGCAGATCACCATTACTTGTGCTGAACTTCATCATTACGCCACTGTGACGTCAAGAAACGGGACGTAATCGCATGGCATCGCCACTTTGTTAAAGGGGGGCCAGTGCAAAACCAGGTGAGCTACGCGAAGCATTCGCAGTGAGGGGAGGGGGAAGAACAACACATCAACAAAGGAGAGATAAGCTGTCTTTCGCATTCGAATTGACCTAGGGGAGTTTATAAGAAACCTCATGAATTTTTTATAGATACTTGCTTTTCAGTTGCAAAACTTTGCCTGTAAGTGTGTATTAGATGTGCTCTGTAAGGCTGGTACTGTATACGAAGTGAAGATTTGTCTTGTAGAATCTGTTATGTATCCGGTGGTCATAACTGTTCTTGTTTCTGTAGCGAAGGTCTCCTTGCAGGAAGGGACAAGAGTAACACATGCTCATTCATATAATATGGTATGCATATGCTTGCATCACTGCGACAGAGCAGCTAGCCGTCGTGGCTACTAGCGCGGCTCACGAACACTCCCAGGCTTAAATGCCCATATACACCCCTTCGAGTGGACGGGTGGGATGGCCACCGACATGGCTCATTTGGTGAGCATTGTTCGAAGGTCGCTGGTTTGCTCCCTGCCAAAGTTATTTTTCCTTCCAGTTTTCTTTCTTCATATTTAAATCATAACTACTGCTAAATAAACGCCTACAATATCTTTGAAACCAGTGTTTCTTCTCAATAATATTATGTTTAATAAAGAATAAATGAGCCCCTAAATTTACACTTCTTTTTTTACCAGAATGTTAAAATAAGTATCTCATGTAAAAATGACAACTAACCTTTTTCGTAAGATATAATTTTTTGCCTATTTCCCATTCAGTTAGGCCTGGCCGCCAATGTCCCTGTCGAGAGATGATCCTACTTGAACATGCTCTGCTCATTCTTTGTACCGTTTCGGGTCGTTGCCGAGATATTTGTTGAAGGTCACGTTCACACTAGATATCTAAGTTTTTCGCCTTAAAACTAAGATATTCATGTTAATATGGCAGTGCGAATAAAAGACAGAACTTACAAAGTACCAGTTACAAGTATTGCTCACTTTGAGCGAAACTGAATACGTAGTGGAACAATACAATGCGTTTTCTGAATAATGTTTCAATCAGCCAGCCAAAAAGGCACTTTTATAGTATTTCAGAACGGCGCATGATAAACGAAAACTTCTTTTTGAGTTGGCCTAAGACAATTCGAAGGTAAGAGCCACCCTTCTTTTCTCAGTCAATGTAATAATCGTCCCCCGTTTCCCTCCGAGAGATTTCTGCATTTAACGTAGCCTTGCACGACCTCCAAGATCTTGGGCATCGCACTTCATCATGTCGTACATGGCCTCCGTGATCTACCTACCTGTGACAAAGCGACCAGTGCCATGCGATAACACCGCCAGGTGACAAACGTAATGCGACGTCATAGCGACGTAAAACATTTTGGCAATCTGCGGCGTCATGATCAAGTCAACGTGAAGACACCACTACACGAGGATTTTTGTCCCATTCGAGTTCACGGCAACGCCATGAGATTATGGCCAATGGTGACAGATAACTTGCGTTAGTCTCACGTGTGGTGCATCACATTCGTGTTTAGCTTTAAAATTTTTCTCCGCGTCAGATGAGTTGGATGATTTTGTTTTGTGGTTGCAGTATTGTATTTCTTTCTCGCAGTGGCCCGTTTACGCTTCCGGTGAAAATGACACGAGGCAAGCACCCATTAAGTGTGTGCATAGGAATATAAGCAGCGGTCCCTGCCACTTTGCCAACACATTCAACGTGGAGCTCCCTCGTTACATATTCAGATCCACTCGGCGACCCCGCAGCAAAGGCTTGTTTCGTTTGTTCGGGACTTCGCGGCGAGGTAGAATAATCGAGTGAAGCAAGAAAAAAAAAGACCTACTTCGATAATAAGTGCCGAAGGTGCACATTCCGGGTTAAAGTGCCAGAATAAAAAAAAAGAATGTATGGTGGTGCTACAAAATTTCCAGAGTGCTAGCTGGCCAAATATTGTCATTTAAGTGCCGTATCTGCTTACACAGGGCTCCTTCAGATCCCATAAATGTCAAAGGCACTTCCCACGACAAGGAAAAAAAAACGTGAGCTTGGAGTCCCAAACTTCGAAGACATTTTGTCATCTTTGCAGGAATGCGGCTTCCCACTTGTATCATATTATCTTATTATATACAGTCAGTCTTGTTTTACAGTTTTTCAGTGCCTCTATGTAGTCGCCTCCTTTTGAATATTTCTGTTTTCGGCTGTGAGAGAATACCTAAGAGGTCCTTTGTAGAATTTCGAGTGCTTGTGGTCATGCGAACGCTTCGTGACAAAAACCTTTGTTGGAAGTTACTGTGGTTTAACGAGGTTTGAAGTGCGGCATCACCATAAAAAGAACTTTCTTAGTGAAAGGTGAGCGCCAGTTAGCTTCATTTGTACTGTTTCTATAAACAACTGCCACTGCGTATGGCTTCGCTAAAGCCACCATGAAACGTTATAATAAAATTTTGTTGCAACGCCTTCCTGCAGTGAACCTCTCTAGAATACAAAGTTATTAACGCGACAGCGGACAGCGTTAGAGAGCTCGTGTCACAGAAATTCTGCCGTTGGTGTCGGCACCATTGGTTGTGAGCGAAAAATCGTCCGTGAGCGAAAAATTGGAAAAGAAGAAATAAAATATAGAATAAAACTTTCGGTCGCATTGAGGATCGGATCCGGATCGCTAGCGTCGCAAGCAGGTGTTCTACCACAAAGCCACGAAGTTACTTGCACTTGCTTCGGGGAAAAAAACACTACATAAATGCCACGTGGTGAAAGGAGTCTCCTTAACGCACTTTGTTCTACGGGTGTCACGACGAAAACGAGCCCATTCGGCGATCTGTAGGCGCATTTGGGAGGCCATCAAACTACGCCGAAAAAGGCCGGGATGGTGCAGCCATTGCCGCTAAAAACACACGTAAACTTTCAAACAGCTCTAAAAGTGGACAAGTTTGTCCATCTAACGGAAACAATATCATGCCTTTCCAGAGCCATTGATCAAGCAAATAGCAAATGCTAAATAATGTGCTGCCATCTGTGAAGTATTTTGAGACTCTTTAAGGCCTCCTAAGTAGTGAGCGTACGGCATGTATCTTGGAGGCCATGCGACTCTTGCTTTAGATTTAAAAAAATGGCCCCATATCTGCACGTTAATCTGCAAATGTCGAAAAACGATAGTGTTGCTTGTTGAGAGAGTGAACAAAACATTTATTTCGTGTTCTGCGCAAGAAAATCGGTGAATGGTATTCCGGGGGCGCTGCGTTTGAGTGCCTCGAACGAGCAGCAGAGGCAAATGAGCGCATCACGTCACGTCACACGTGAGACATAAGCGCCATCTGGCAGTTTTCTTGGAAAACGAAGCGCGTGCCTCTGACACGGGTGTGCGCGCCTATCTCAGAGATGATAACGTGTAGAACGCGAAGCGACGGGTAGGTGCCACCACCGTCTCGTCTTAGCAAAGCGTTGGAAACACTCGCCTTTTCGTGCAAGCATTGCATGGTCAGCGCAGCGTGATAAGCGCCACGGTCCTTAAAATTACTTATCTATGCCTTTTCTAGTAAAAGACGCACATGCAGAATAAATGCGTGTTCTTATGGTGCCCTAGACGCGCGCAATAATTGCTTTTTAATTCACAATTGGACAACTATGAACGCTGAAACTTGAGCAACATTGGTGGGCGCTGTGGGTGGGGTCGGCCGTTATGAGTACCCGGTGCGTTAAGAGTGTACAAACAGACAAATGTACAGACAGACCAAAATTTTTGCGTCGAAAGTCCCCAAGAAAGACCTTCGTCTTTAAAACCTGTATGTACAACTCGCGCGCGCATGCGCGCGTGTGTGTCTATGTGCCATGAAACAATCGCGCTTGTGCGCGCGCGCGCGTGTGTAAAAAGCATATAAATAAGTATGCACTTATTCGAAGGTCCTTCCTGTTGCTGCGTTCAGGTACCTGCTTTTCGGACAAAAAACGTTCGCTAGTACGCTAAGATTAATAACAGTTCTACGAGAACGTCTTACATATTCTAAGGACTGTGCTGTGCTCATTAGTGTATTCGAGACAATGCTAAGTGTGTTATATTTTTTGCTCTGTCTTAACAAAATCTTAGGGGAAAACAGCCCAGCTGCAATTTTTTGGCATGGTCAGAAAGTGCTGCCGATCGGTAGTCGAAGCTGCCAAGGACATGTGAGCCAAACAATAAAGTGCAGCTATTTCTTGGTGGGCAAGAAATTATTTCATTATCTTTCAATGAATAATTTCACATAGCCGAAGTACTACGCTATTTACCCATAGACCATGGCCGTTGATTTATTTCAGCATCGCAAGCTGCATAGTTACCGGGCCCAGCGTGGGAGGCCACGGTGGCCACGGTAACTATGAGAAAGAAGCGCGCGTTTTAAAAAAAGAGGAAAAGAAAGCGCTCAAGTTTCTTACGCATGTAAGTGAACTGATGGAAATACTGGCCCCTTTTTCAAGCTGCTCCGACGTCGCTTTCGGCATTCTCGCTGGTACGAAAGGAAAGAGAAAGTGCTTGAAGTGTACTACAAGTCAGAATAGCATGATCGTGCGTCTAAGTCGCCTTGCAATCCGTTTTTAGCCATCTTGAAAGAGTTTAGAAGGTTATCAAAAACGTGAACACTGTTGAATGAATGATTGAATGAAGGGAGGGAGAGAGGGAAGGAGGAAAAGACGGAGGGAAGGAAGAGACGGAGGTAAAAAAGAGGGAGAGAAGGAGGGAGAGAATGAGGGAGGGAAGGGAGAGCGAGACGGAGCGAGGGAAGGAAAGGCAATGATTTTAAGCAGTAAGAGGACTACACTACACCGGCGAAATGGGAGGGGGGTTGGAGAAAAAGGGAGAGAAGAGAGGGCACGCGCACGAAGTCGCACTTCAGTCACCATGCCACAGTAAGTTTATAATTACTGGTGCAAGTCTGTTACTTTCAAGGGGTTGGGCACCGCCTTCGTCGCCTTCACCCACGATGTCCTCTCGGGTCGACATTTACTGCACTGGAATTTAGAACAATTCTTGACAAATAACAACACGAAGAAGCGCTGACTTTCAACTGAGGTTTTATTGCACACGTAAAAGAATGTACTTAGGAAAAAAATTCAAGAAGCAATATAGCATGACTAGGTATTATCGCAAAGTCACACATGCTTTTCCGAAAATACTATATCTTGTCATGCTCTAATGATATGGGTAACAAAATTTTGTATATATTGCCCTTTAGTGTGCAAAAAAAAGTCTGCTGAAAGTCGGCACTTTCCTCTATTGTTTCTTGTCTGTTCTCCCTTGAAAAATCACGCTGTTTTTATTTTTTTAAATGCGTTATTTGCAATAATAATCCGAATGGTTAGTTCTAATATTATTAGTTTAAATATTTTATTATAACCGTAACTAATAAGAGACTCTCTGCATATTATAACTGACCAGCTTATCCAGTAAACTTACGCTCCTGTGAACAGGCTTGATGTGACGCTAAACGACGCACGGAGTCTGTACCCATGTGTCGTTTCGCACTGCATCAAAGCTGTTCAGGTGATTCAGGAAGAAGCCCACGTTCCAATCATTATTCTTCTATATCATATTTCCCATGTACAACACTTGATACCTTATTTAATGCGGTCCCGGTTGCGGGGACTGAATCTTCGATTAAGGCGAAAATTCTGTAGAACCGCGTTCTCAGATTTGGGTGCACGTTAAAGAACCCCAGGTGGTCGAAATTTCCGGAGCCCTCCTCCATGGCGCCTCTCATAATCATATGGTTATTTTAGAACGTAAAACCCAAACATCATCATCATCATCATCATCATCATCATCATCATCATCATCATCATCATCATCATCAACATCATCATCATCATCATCATCATTATTATTATTATTATTATTATTATTATTATTATTATTATCTTTCAATGCAGTGCTCACGATTGTTTCATTTTGTAATTTATGGACAACTCGACTTCGACTTATGGCTGCATAAATAATTTCCTTCATCCATCAGATTTTCAGTCACATGGCTCAGCTATCTCGAGCAGTTGACTACAGTATTCGTTATATATAAAAAAGAGGGACGTTCTTTTTCACTGCTTTCCTGAGTACAGTACCTAACAACTATACAGAACGAGAATGCCTGCTTTTGTGAGATTTAGGGCTGGCCTATCGAGTTTTTTATAGCATGCTCAATAAGCTAGCGAGAGTCTATTACAGCACTGTGAAACGTTCCCGTATGCTGTTCTGGCTTCTTGTCCTGAACTTCAACTATAGCAAAAAAAATGAAGAAACTGCTCTCTTAAGTTAACACTGGCTATGGGCGTGCATTTTCTATTCAGTCGTTTTCGTCATAGTTTCCTACAATTGTTAACTAATGGTAACCATGGCGCTGCGATCGTTCAGTCCACCACGGAAATGATGAGTAGTACACATATCCGCCTAATCTTCATGTTCTCGGTTTGGAAGCGAAATCACGAAGAAGTGGCCTCGTTTATTGTAGCGTTTTGGCGTTTCTTGTGGATAAATACTGGATCAACATGAACTGGGCAAACCAATCTCAATCGGTCATTCCAGAAGCCTAACGTGGGGAAGTAAAGGCTAATGTGGTGAACTGCTCAACATTTGCTGGTTCTCAATTTGGGACAAAACGACTTCAAGCCACGCGAGGTCCAGCGGAACTGAAAGAAGCTCCGACGAATCCGTGTACTACCCATCATAACCATGCAGGCTCAAGTGTCATGCGTTGCAGTTCCTATAGAGACTACCGCAAGAGTTCCCTCTGGTGTTTAGTTGGAAACTACAGTTCCAATCAGCCGTTAATTGAAGCAGTGTGTGCCACCATCATTATTCAGTAACAAACCACGCGGTGCGTTTAGTCAATCTATTGATCTGTTAACGGGTTGCGCCGTTTTCCCAATATGAATGCTGCAGTACGTGCTTGCCGTACTCGCACGTGCTTAATTCGCTCGTCACCTAAACGACAGAGGTAGACTTCCAAGCACGGCGGACGTTGAAGGTTCGGCAGTTTTAATGGTGTCTGGAAACAAGACCCGTCAGCGAAACTTCGGTTGCCGGCCGCCTATGTCTGTAACAGTTTTGCGACTGCATGTAGACTATTTTACAGCTGGTTAGAATGGCGGAGGGCTGGGCTGGTTGGTAAGTATTCACTCTAAAAACTAAAAAAATAGGGCGTGCAAACACGGGCACAAGAAAGAAAAAAACTCGGAACACCATAAACACCGCCTATAGGGGCGGAAAAGAGAGGAAGCATGCAAACTTATCTGCGCATGCCCATCCAATAGGCAAATCTATGAAACCGACGCGAGTATGGTTCTATGTTATCATTATAACCACAGGATCACCTTATAATCTTCTTAACTTCTATGACTGTCAACGGCAACGTCTCTTTTTGTAACCAAAGGTGGAATCGTGTGCGTGTCTTTTATGAAATAGTTTATTCATACATTACGCTTAGTGACGAACACACAAAAAAAGGGAGTGTGCAAATAGGGCTTGCCTGTTGCGAGGATGCATCACTATAGTTGGCTTGCATCACATTCGTAGATGTTTTCTAGACGACGTCGTATTGTTAGGTCATCGCAATTTCTTTTTTTATAAAGCTGAATGAATTAAAAATTTCTTCGAAAGTGCGGTCTTTTCTTGGCTGTCAATAAGAACAAAGATGACAATTTTGCGAAATTAGTTATTTTTCTCGTAAGTATACCAGCTTGAGATGACTAACAATAATTTTTCCTTAAAATATACTTTCTGTGGAGTAGTATTCACTACTCAGATATTCATATAGAAGTGCAGTATGCAATAAAAAATTCCAACATAAAACATTTTGGCTAAAGTTCTTGGAAGCTTATGTAGTCAGTAAAGTTGCACTAATATACTAAGCTTCGAACACCTTAACACAAGCACGCTTTACTTAACATGTAGAGAAAAAAAAGAAAGAGGAAGCGGTACTTGAAAAAAATTCCGAACAAAACAATACGCAAACGACATTCGAGGAAATTCAGAAAGCAGCCATGTGACCAAAAAGTTTCTCTCTGAAATATGCAAGCATTTCACTGTTTTCAAGGCAGTGATTCAGCACTTTCGGGCTGGCGTCGGCGTCGCCGTCCCTCACCACATTATATATATATATATATATATATATATATATATATATATATATATATATATATATATATATATATATATATATATATATATATATATATATGCAAATGCAAAAAAAAGAAAGGACATTCCGGAAAAGACTCCGGTGCGGTGAATTAAACTTAGGTGTTCTGAATCGTGAGTGCGAGGCGTTAACGACTGAGCCACCGAGAAGCACGTCCTTCAACGTTCAACGGCAAGCTGTCTATTTCTACCACTTACCGCTGCTGACGGGCATCTCGGGGGAGGGGGAGACTATTGTGTTTTCAGCATTACCAGCTCGATGGCGCAGTGAGCCCGCGTAGGCACATCGTCACGACACGGTGGCCGCGCTTTCATTTCCCACGCGCACTTTGCCCCGCAAAGAGCACGTGGTCGACGCTCCTCGCACGCCCTTATATCGTGAAAGGGAGGATCATACGTCTTGGCTGGCGTTAGGCTTTTACTGAAATGATTCTGCTTTAGTTACCGGGCGCACAAAGGTCGCTGCAATCATTGCACAGTCTACGTTTGCGCAAACGCACGCTTTTCAGACAAAGCGAAGTAACAACTGAGACGCTTATTACCGTTTATCTGTACCTGAGAGTACGTTTCGTTCGTCATTTGTGAGTAAGAAACGCGCGGAACGTTTCGATCTGCTGGCCATTCTGTGCGGGACCTTTCAATTTGTTGCTATCGCGTTCATTGCTTTGCATTTTCAGAAAAACTGTGACTTTTTTTCGAATACATTTTAGATGGTCGCCAAACTAGGTGGGACGTTTGCCTTTGATTGACTCATGTAGAACTACATGCAGGTATATATAATTTGCAGCGAAAGCTGTTATGAGATCACAACAAGGGTCCCGTACGCCGTAGTTGTCTGTTGTAACCATCGGTGTCCGTAACCAGTATCCCGCGAAATAAATAAAAAATAAGTGAATAAAAACACCAAGGACGCAATGGGATTCAAACCCGGGTCCCCTTCGTGCCATCCCAGTGTTCTGCCACTGAATCACGCCTGTTTGTTTTCCTTTCATTGTATTCATTATAATATGTATTTTATAATATAACATTTGCTTTGGCGTTGCGATGCGTTCACTGAGTGACAATGGCCGCATAAGTAGTGCAGAAGCATTCAAAGGATTTTATACATATATAGTTAGCAAGTCCATAGAAAGGGCAAAAGTTCTAAAAAGGTTGGTAAGAATGAACACCTCATCAAGATGTGGTGCCAGTCTGGTGTGATGTCAAGTTATTCATAAATGTCCTTTAGATGAAGAGTGAATACACAGGAAATGCATACTTGAAGCAGTCGTTGATTCTGCATTAGGGTTATGCGTGCGAGTTTTCCACAGACTGCAGCTCCATAAGAATGAGCATAACAAAGGGCACATCATCAAGACATCTTGGTAGAAGTTGTCGTATAGCATGTGAATCATTGTTAAACTCTTTTTTTTAACGGTTCATTGAAGGATGTCCCAAAACACAATGGTATCTTTGCAGCTAATAAAGCAGTTTTCTATTCTCTATGGTACATCGCAGGGACAACAAGTAACTGAAGAAACAAAAAATACCCTTGTTTTGCAACCATAGATTTACCGGCAGCGTATCAGTATGAAGTTTTAAAAGGATTTTGTATCAAGAAAAATATACATTTTCTGTACTCTTTTTAATGCATCCTCATCTGGAAGGCTGGTATATAATGTGCGGTAAAGTGGAAGTGGAAAAATCATGAATAACATATCTTTGTAGTTTTCTGTGTGATACTGCCAATAAGTATTCTGTGGGAAATCAGACTTTCAGAAACCAGACAGAGATTAAAACTTCCTGCACAAATCCTCACAAAAATGGGTCTACAGATAAATCTGAATAAACAATCAAGTCAGGTAAGTCATTAACAAAGGTAGCAAGTGTGCTTAAAACTCCATCGCAAAGTGATCCTAGGCAGGCTTGATGTCGGGAAAGGAATCACGTGAGTATGAGTAATAAAGCGGTTCAGGACATTCAAGAAACAAGCAAGCGTCAAACAATGCGAATTGCGCAAAGAGTGGGTTTGTTGGTTGGCTGGCCCTTTGATGCCTGAGGACCCACCACGGGGGATAAATCATGAAACAGACAGTACCTTATCTAAGGAATAACATTTGTCGAATTATCCCACTCATTAATGAAGCATCGTTTTCTTTCGTTTTGTTTGTCCTTTAAACTAGTGGCACGTACCCACTCCGGGGGATAAATTTTCAGGCATAATTATTTATAGTCGTCAGCCACAGCATCAAAAAACTGAACAAAATCATTGGCGCTTGTGTAGCGGGTACCACGCTTCTCGGATGGCATAGCGAACGCCTCCCCACTGCAGAATAATTACGATAATTTATAGTGTAGTGATAGTTTGCAGTTGTGCTTGTAGCAGTTACCCAAAGAGTGTTTAGGAAAGGCTCCGAAAGGCCACTCTTACAGCTTTTGATGTGACTGTCCTGAACATTGCACACAGGCCCGGGAGTTTTTGTTTCTTAATCTTTATATCGTAACAACCAAGTGACAAAGGGTAGCCACCACCAAGCAATTATGGCAACTACTCCTTGATTTATATTCTTATTTCAATAAAAACCTAAATTTTTGTGCAGTTGCACCATTACTGTCGTCATTGCGCGCCGCTTGCTCTTTTGTCGTATTAATTTAGGAAGACATAGAGCACAACATTTAACATTGGTTCATCACAATACAAAACATAAAAGCGCCGGGTTTGAACGCAGGGCCCATTTAAAATAAGTGGCGCTTTCCACGAAACACTGGCGCTGCTAATCGGTCTGAGGGATGGCCTTTCGAGAGTTGTCAGGGAGGCTCGAATTTCCGGTGCTCTTCCGACAATCTCGTTAAGGTAATGCGTTCGGTAACGCACTTAACGACATTGAGGAGCCCATCGCTGGCGCTGAACGCCCAAAGCAAAGAGCATTTCTGCAGACACTTCGCGCTGGAGGAAATTTCGTAAGAGCACTGACGAAGAAATTCGCGCCCTGGTTCTCGAGAGCATTCGATAATTAGTCAGGTTGTCGTGAACAAACAAGAAAACGATATAGTGTCTTCTCCAAACGAAGCGCTACCAGGCAACAGCAAGCTTATGACTTTAGTTATTTTGGCGTGAGATTCTTATAAAGCATCAGCAAACGGGAAAATTGATGGTTCGTGGTTGTCGGCATTCCACGTCAGCGGCGTCAACATGAATGGTGCAAAATCATCCGATCGTAATGAGGTAACCATACATAACGCTATCAGGACACCACAGAGACCCGAAATATTGTGATGTCGCTATGACATCGCCGTAATGTCATGTCACTATGGCGTCACATAACGTGACGTCATCTGAGGCGTCAACACATGACATCGTCAATAGCTCCGAGGCGGGGCGATGGTAGAGGCAGTGGAAAACTAGGCGAAGTGCACGGAGCTTTCGGATGGTAATTTTAGAAGAAGTATATGACGGTTTTCGCCTTTGAATCGCATTAGATGAATGTGTTAAAGGCACTGGAAGTCTTTTTCACTTCACCAGATCATATCGAAATCATACCTTCAGAGATGTTTACTTTTTGCTAGGTATACAAGGTACCTTTAACATAATAGCACGCTATCAGTCATGAGTGCTGCCTCTTGCATCCCAACGTTTTCACTGAAAGAATTAATAATACCTGTGAAAGACGTCATTACAGTTTTTCAAGAGCACTACAGCTTTATTTCGTTTCGGTGAAGTTTAGCAATTCTACAACTCAGTCGACGACATATTTTGTGATTTCTGTGGCTGAGAAGATGCCCTCTGTCACATTAGGTAAAACCGTCCTCATTCTTCGCTAAAGCTGCAATCAAATATTATTATCAAATCTAACCATTGTCGATTTCTACTATTGTGCTATAACCACTTAGGGCAACAAATAAGACAGTGGTACAGTATTCAGACCGAGAGATTTGGCTGGAAGTTTGAATTAATGCTTCGTACACGTGAATATCTGCTCCATTAGTGATAGTGAATGTCTGTGGTCAGTGATCATCGACAGATAGCGTAGTGCGAATGCCGTCGCCTACGGAGGAAAGCCAGAAAATCACGACCTTTCAATTGCTCCGTTCACGTCCACACCTGTGTTCGTGTAGTGCACTTTAACCCTGTAATGCCCGTCGTATTTTGTACATTTATTATTCTGTCTATAAAAATACTATAGCTGCCATGAAAAGCAGCTATTGCAGATTTGACATGTCACGAATGTACACTTACCTAATATTTTTTGGCAGTAATGAATTATTTGTAATTAGGACTAAAAGAAAATTTTAGATATTTCTTAAAGTGAACGTGCAATTCTTGCAATTTTTCTCAAGGCATAACTATTCGCGGGCACAACAGGGTCAATTGCACTGGCGTACATTTCTTAAGTTTCCATGAGCTACCACATTTATTATTATTGCTGATAGAGAGACCAGTCTTGAATATCCTTCGAAGCAAAGGTAATGAAACGAACTATCTTAGTTTAGTCATCTCGCGTCAGCTACCATAAGTAACCAGAGGTGAGGATCTTGTTCTTCCAGACTTTTTTATGGTCAATGTTTTACGCTTTGTCAACAAACCCGCCTCTTTTTCCTATTTGCCATGCGGTCCCCCATTGTGTCGGCTCCATGTAGCTTGGTCCCACGCTACAAAAGGTTGCTGACGATGACCTTATATATGTTTGTTGGCAAAGCTTTATTAGCGAGATTTCATCCCGTAATAGCATCACGACCTGCGTGACGAGAACTGACAATAGGGCACCGCCTTCACCATCATGGCTGAAAATGACACTGGGCAACACTTCCGGGGTCCCAGAAACATAAATAGCATGTGAAGTGCATGACAGAACGACTGCCGCCGTAGCACAATTGGCAGAGCGTAGGATGCTTTATCCGAAGGTTCTAGGTTCTGTTCGTATATCTGCGGCAAGTTAATTTTTCATCCACTTTGCTACCATCCGATCGATGTCATACTTACGATACTACAGGTAAATCATTCAACCCGTACAACTTCGCAGCCTGTTGGTTGTCTAGGGGTCAAGGGGCAGGACTGCTTACCCGCATGTCACCGAATCCAGATTCAGGCTCCGGCAACCGCATTTTCGGCGAACGCGAAAGTGCTCGAAACCCGTGCGCTTAGATTTAGACGCATGATAAAAATGCCAAGAAGGTCGAAGTTTCCCAAGCCCTCCACTACAGCATCTCTTATATTTATATCATGGTTTCCGGACATTAAACCCAAAATATATTGTTGTCTTTGAGTTTTAGTAAGTTGTGTCTAACAAAGGAAGCTAGCGCTTGATCATTACCCCACCTTTAGATGAGATGCGATCAACGCAGTACCGTCTGAGACGGCCTCTGGTACTAAAAGGTAACAAATGAAATTCCATATCGCATTCAAAGCTTTTGTACTTATGGGGTCCGAGCGCTCTTCTTCTCTTCCTGCACAGTGAATGACTATGACAGCTGGCCAGCGAAAACAATATCGTATTCGAGCAGTCATGCCTTATGGTAATTTGCGACAGAAGACGTGTTTTCTATTGCGTTCCAGAATAGCTGAATAGACTGGCTCAGATTCGCCATAATACGGGTGCCTTTGTTAATTCTGACCTTTCTTTTTTAACTGTGAGTTAAGCTATTGTAGCTAGGTGTACTTTGCACGATGTCACCAGAAAAATTGTCAGGTAAGCATCTGACCCGGGAATTAAACAAACCCTTCTACCGAGTGCTGATGGTTTGAGTGTTAAACGAAAATGAACACGTGCACAAAGAGAAACAGAAAGACAAGGGAAGTAGAAAAAAATAACAAAAATCAAGTCTAAAATATTAGAAAAACTAGAAAAGAGATAGAAACAATAAAAGAAATTCCAAGAAACAGATAAAAAGATACAAGAAAAAGAGACAAAAAGAAAGACAAAGAAAAGAAAGGAAACACGTAAGAGAAACAGCTGCATTCTTCCGTCCTGGAGCCACTATAGTGAAGCTGTGATCATTTTTTTCCCACCAATAGCGCCAGGAGGAGGTGTGAGTAAGTTCTTGAAAAACAAGGAACCAGGCCGAGTTTTGTAGATCTTACAGAGTTCTTCGTAACACCCATATCAGCGTATTTATAACATGTATCCTAAAGCCTATATGAAAGCATACGACAGAGAGGAGATAATGTAATTTTTGAAGACGTAATACGACCCTCCTAATTATATATTGCACACTGCATCTTAGTTGTTTACGGCTATGTCTTTTTAGTAACGAAGCTTTTTAGGGTGTAGGCCCGCCCCTCGTCATCCATCTTAGCCATCCCTAGTACTAGGATTACTCACTAGATGTCACTGTGGTGCTCGCTCCTCATCGATGCGTGGAAGACGCGTGGTTGAGTATGATAAGAGACGGACAAAGAGATGGATTGAGAGATGGACAGACAGAGTTAGACAGATGGATGCATAGAGAGACAGACAGATGGACAGAGAGACGGAAAGACGAACAGAGGAGGCTTCTTCTTCATCATTCACTTCGTGAATACAGCGTAATTTGATACAGTGTTTGTCCATTTGATGACCGACCGGGCAAAATACATGGAGGATTCACGGTTTACCGATGTACCTCCGAAGCTTCGCCCACTCATGATCATTCACCCCGTGAATATGCTGCGATTTTTTTTCGCTTTCTGTGGCACCAAAAGTTTTTTTTTCTGGTGACAAAAAAGCGAATCTAAAATAAAGGTAACGTGTTCTTCAAAGTGCCAACAACCACCCAGAGCACGAATTAAGACAAGCCCACTAGTATAAGGATTATCTACTGTATTGCCTGAAAGGAAGCCCGTTTTTCCAAGTAAGCGCGGATATATATTTTTATTTCTTCACTCAAGGTTACTTAGCGTGCCTGTATCAGCAAAAAAAAAGAACGTTGACATGTACAAGGGCCGTTAAAAATTCCCAAACAGCTATCCTATGTAATCCTGAGGTAGCATGGCCTCGTAATTTTCGACTGCCCCGGTACCTATATCGTGACCTTTTACTTGTGTGCTCTCACAATTGTCTCTATGTTATCGTGGAGATGCAGTGCAGTTTTCATTAAAATCTTTCATAACTTAAACGTGAAAAAATGCTTTCGTTTCTCCTGAGCAAACCAGGGGCGCCCCCTTCACTTGAAGTGTAATCTGACGCTCATTAGCGGCAGGGTACTTCAATGCACGCTTTGTACCCTTTAAGGTGAAGTCATCTGGCGCGTCTACTGCAGCGTGGCTGCTGTATTTGAGCACGCTCTACGGTGGCTTCGCGGGGTGTTGTGGGACACCAGGTGAAAAATGGAAGCGCGGAATTTTAGGTTCTTTTAGTTGAGGCCCTAGAGGCACCTTCCAATGAGTTGGAAAAGTACAAAAGCACTTCGCAGCCTCCGTCACGATCATTCACTGAAGCGTCGCTGGGACTGGTCGTGGAGGCCACGAGCGCCAAACTCACAAGGCGGTAAAGACACCGCATGTGGCGACGATCGTTTGGAAAACTTATATAACCTGCCTTTTTATGTTTCAAAATGTTGAAAGATATCAATATAAAGGTGTTTAAGCACAGTTTCACTTACTTCTGTGAAAGCAATTGAATCCTTGAGCTATATAAATTTCTACAATAGTTACTGTGTTCAACTCTATACCTTCAGCATAAAGCGGGGAGGGCAATCTGTGTCGCTACCGTTTCACGGCGTTGCTTAGTGGCATCTTCGCGCACTGTAGCACTGTTCAGGGGCTTTTGGAATTGAAAAAATGCTGCTAATAAAATAACCGCGTGCTTGTGAAAAGACGCTCCAGGTACGAACACTGGAAAGAATGTGCTTTTTATTACGCAGAAAAAAAATGGCTTATAAAACTCGGTTTTCATGAAATTATAATGTGTAAATCTTTTGGAAACTGTTAACCCACACGTTTTGTAATATCTCCTTCGGGAGGCCTTAAGGTAAATAAATAGAACGTAAATGGGAAAAAAATGAGAATCAGGGCATGAAAATGATGTTATTAGTAATCAATTAAGGCTCAAAACTTGAGCAGAGCATTAAGAAACGTTCTATTTTACATGTTCCCCGCTGACGGCAGAGGTCCCCTTCAATCAGTGCGCGCTTCTTGTAGACTCTTACCGAAAAACTTACTTCGTGGCAGCGCCCCAACTGTCGCTTTGAAATTGTTTTCAAGATTTTCTATTTGAAAGCAGTAATCCTTTTGCATCTCACGAACCACAAGTAGGGCTTTTATATTTGTTTCCACACAATAGCACGGCCTAGTTTGGATCATTTGAATCCAGTGGCGCCACTTGTCGCGTCCAACCGGTTAAAACGCACGGCGAATGTGGTCACTCCCAAGCGGTTAAATGTCACTTCCGATCTCAAAAACAGCCGTTGTGTGTCCCTGCAGCTCCAAACTATATGTACTATATATGCGTTGAAATAAAATTATAACAGCGTGGTTTTGCGTTGCCACTCGCGCAACAATATCGGCACATTCCACAGTTCCAAACGAAGAGATATAAACGACACGCTTAATTTGCCTCGCAGAGCCCCTTTCAGAACGTAGACAATCCGCCGTGGTGTTGTAGTGCTTGGGGTGCTTGTCCACTCACTCGAAGGCCACAGGTTTGACGCTGACCGAGGCGGTCGCATTTACATGAAGACGAAATGGCAGAGGCTCCTGTGCCATTTCGGTGCACGTTAAAGAACACCAGATGGTCACAATCTCGGAAGCCGTCCATTACAACCTGCCTCATCATCATGTCATGGTCTTGACACCCAGCGACACGGGTACCGTAATAAATGTTCAGTGGCTTCGGTTTTGCATGCGTGTATATATATGTATGTGTGCACGTGTGTATGTAAATCGATCATGTTACGTGTATTTTGGTATTACCCATATTCTCGTGATAATGCATTTTGTTTAACGTTAATTGGACCCATACTAACCATATTGGGCGATCTACGCTCTGTGAAACTTTTACGAACTCAAGCTTTTTTTTACGTGAATCGTTTTGTCGGCCTCTCAGTTTCATGTCCATGCAGTCTTGTAAGGAGTCGGGTTTCTCAGTCAATCAAGTTAAGAGGTACCTTGGTCCGAGATCACAGCATCCCGAATGATGTAATGGTGGAATTGGTACATGTTTGAAAATATAAAATAACTGAATCACACAGAGACTCTGTGAAAACAGCTGAACCAAGCCAAAGTTCAGTAACTCCTAACTATTTTTTTCGAGTTCTCTTAATAATTGAGTCCTCTCCAACATTGTCTTGATTGAGCACAGAGGCCTATGGCGGCTGAGGTTGGAGTTTCGATGGTCTTGTAAAGAAGATTGCACTACGAGCCCTGCTGCTAAAATAGCGCAAACAGTTGGAGTGCCCATTAGATGCACAAACACGGTGTTGCCCTGAAGGCTTACAAAAAAGGAAGCATCCCCGAGTGAACGGCAAACTTTAGATGTTAAAGCAATCGGAACGTTTCTGTCTGCAGTCTGAGTGGTTTCGGGCACTACAGGAAATGCTTCTCTACCTCACCCGAAGCGTAAAAATAATTTCTTCTCGCGCAAGGAGACAACACCGTGGAACTACTTTAACATTTTCTGATGCATGACGTGCAGTTCGGGGACATGCAGGCGGATTTCATCTCGTTACAATTTGATTGGGATTGCGCGGAAATATATTTACACACACTAAGTTCAAGTTCTGACACTTATGCGAGGTCGAGTTGTCTTTGCACGATTATTCACGGTTTCAGAGCGTGCAGCAAAAAAGCTGGAGTACTAGGAACCTTTGTGGCATATTGAATAACAATAAGCTTGCTTAATATTGCAAAAGGTGACAAATAATTTATTAAACATGCAAAAGTGCAGTGAGTAAACGGCTAGTTTTAGCGGTAATAGAGTGGTACTGTCTAGAGTGTCGAATTCTGCATGCAGTAGTTTTCTTTTTCTTTTTGTTGTTAATTCATGGAGGTATTGAAGCGCACGCAACTTTTGGCTTCTTACGCCTGTAAAGAAAGGAATCAATTTCTTCTTGGTCATGTACACCACACCGACATCATTGTGCGAATGCGTAATCGCGCAGCGCATCGGCTTTTCTCAATTTTGATGCAACTTTGCAGTTGTGCTAGGATCAAAACTATAGACAGGAACGCAGAATACAACTCAAGACGATGCGAATACAGGATACACTGTTGTCTTCCTTGCCTTCGGTCTCAATGGCGTTCTTGCGCTATGCCACTGCAGTCTTTGCTGCACTGCACCGAACTGCCTCGAGAGACCTCGCGCTCTGAATACCTTGATGGAGCTTTAGGCCGAGGCGACGGTGGCTTTCGCTCAGCTGATCTGCAGAAAAGGACAGGGAGTGTGCGGCGTCAGCCTCATTTGCATATTCATTTTGATCTATGTCGCTGGCACCGGGTTTTTGTACTAGTGCACTGACGAACGCTGTTTTTTTTGTCTTTGCTCTCTTCTCACAAGAGCGCTGGTACAGCAATGTACTCAGGCAAGCTTTGTCGAACTTACTTCAATTCTGAAAGGAAGAAGTACGTAAGTAAATACACCAAAATTATTACATGGTGTAATATAGGAAGCCAAAACTGCGTTTTTATTGCATTATTCACGTAATGTAAAATTGTGCATGATTTATTATATTTTGTCATGTGCTAAAAATCTGTCTTTTAGAGAAGGCATCTGATTTTGCGGTGCCTGTTTATTACCATGGAAACGTTTATGTCGTAGTTTTCTTCACTGTAGTGTTTCGTTAACTATATTATAGCACGTCTCTGATAATATTGATCAATATTAATATTTATTTTTGATTTCAAAAGATGAGAGTACGCATGTCAGGTCTGCCAAAATCATATAGGGCTTGAGAGGCAAGCAGTGCCTGGCGGTAGAAAAAAATAGTAGTAGTCTGAGTTTATACAGTAGCATATAAAAATACCAACATCACGGTGGAAAGAACTACCGATTTTCTTAAGGTGACAAATACCTTATTTGGCTGAGAGCTCTTTCTAACTCATGTTTTGTGCGAGTGCATCGTACACTTCTCAAAAGCTTATTCAAATACGAATAAACGTAGCAGTCACAGCTTTTTGCCCCATGCCTTGTATAGCGTCTAGGGAGGGATCGTTGGGACGGTGTGCAGCTAGGTACTTGATTTTCAAGCTCGTTGTTCATGGCAGTACTGCCACAAGATCCATACGTTAGAATGATTCCGATAGAATATATACAAAATGCGAAGACTCGTCGTATAAGTGGTATATTTGCATGAGAGCATAGAATATATATATATATATATATATATATATATATATATATATATATATATATATATATATATATATATATATATATATATATATAAACAGCCCTCAAGCATGAAGACTATGGGCTAATTCATGCACTATGCCTCCCATCTCCCTTTGCGACTGAATGATTGCAACGTAAATATTGTAGGAAACTTTATTGCTTAATTCTTTAACGTTTCTGGCGTTGAAATAAATAATCCCAAACATGCGTAGCCAGCAACTCTTCTCGTTATTCATTTGCTCGGAATCAGCCATACTTTTCGTGGCTTATTCGAGGAACATGAGCCGACTATGCCATAACGCGCACTTTTAGATATTTGATGTAACACCACTTACTAATTTTGTATGTTTCGGAATGATACGGCAGTTGTGCTCTTTCGCGTCGCGGTTTGGTTTTGCCGGTGAAATCAGTCACATTCCAACACTATAAGCTTTTCAATGACCACTTATTGGAAATTTAAAGCCATTTACCTGTCGCTCTCAGCATCAGGGGTTTCGATCAGTTCGCTTTAGTCGACCACCTGTCTTTAGAAAATAAAAATGAGCTAATTTACTTTTTAATTACTGTCCTGAATGATATCTCTACCCTGCCCCTTACAGAAAAAGTATATATGAAGGAAACAAGCCAACATTTCATTTCTTTTATTTTTGAAAATTTTCCTCGACATTCGCCCACTTGTAGCGCTTCAATGAGCAATATTCCGCATAAAATTTCTTCGCGTAGACAGTACATAACCTTAACCAATCAATAAAATTTCCAGTACTTCTGTATAAAATATCAATATCTAAAGTAGAACAAGCAGATCAACATGGCACAAACTAATGCTTCTTATATGGCACTGAAGATTTCTGGCAATGATGTCTAACTTTCGGGTAACTAGGAGGGACAGAGCTGCCCCTCCTAATTTCAGGAACGGAATACGAACTCTGCGAATATGTATGGTTGCGGAAAGACGCGAAGAACATAGTTTCTTATAATAGAAGGAACTCCAGCCACCATCGAATGAATGGCCGTGGTTGCCCGATTCTCGTGTTTTTGAACTCATTTGTGGCTTTGTTTCTAGTTGTATTTTGACGTTTGTTTTGGATAAAAGACTACATCATTGTGAACTTCATCGGCCCATTTGAGTTGTTGAGCTTTAAAAGCTTAAGGTGAGCGAATCAAAGTGCTTAATGTTTGCTGAACTTTGCCTTGTGATAAAGTGACACAGACCACACGAAACGAAGCTTAGACAAATCCGCGACTACCCATGATTGTCGTGTTTCATGAAGCGTAATGCATTGCAGATATACCACACACACTAGCGCCAAAGTTCTCTCTAGTGAAGTTATAGGAAACTCTATGGCAATCTACACCTATGAAAATCCGGTATGCTGGCTTTATAGGCATCACTTCGTGCAGGAAGCGGTTATTGATCCCTCCTCTGGTTTGGCTCTGTCACACTTTAACACGCGCGTACTCAAGTAGATGGCACTCACAAAATGATGCGAACTTACTGGCTGCCGTATTTCAGAAAAAAATCCTGCAGGACATTGTGCATTATTTCGTTTCACTGCGTACCGCCATCAACCATGCTGCCGTAAAGTGTTTTCACGTGCTTTGTTTGTTGAATCAACTCTGGCAACTGAGTATGCAAGTTTTGCATGGACAAATCGGTTCAGCCGTGGAACCTCGTATAAGATCGAGTGTCGGGTCTGAAGCGTCGGCTAAGTCGTACGCATATTCTCTGGTGCTTTTGCCACACAGAGCATAGATTAACGATGGGGGGTGTTTCCTTTTCGGTTCTTTGGAGCGGCTTAAAGTGTCATGTGCCCTTTGTTCTTCTGTTGGAAATCGAAGCTCCTCCCAAATCACATGCATGCCACATGAATAAGTGATGTTTTCTCTAAACAACCGCTAAGGGTGTTTCGCTTTTTATGTACCTGTTGTTGTGTGCCAATCATTGACTTTCGGGACTGCTGACTCGAAGGTAAAGGAATCGAATCAAGACTGCCATGGTTGAATATCGATAGAGTCAAAACGCCAAAGCCCAGTGTACTTAGGTATATAAGTTGCTCGTTGAAAAACCCAAGGTGGTCACAATTTCCAAGACATTTCTATAAGACGTCATTCATAATCATACCTGCCTTTGAGACTTAAAATACCAACAAATACAATATTGGTAGTTAGTGTTTTAACGAAGTGTACTCTACTTATGTTATTACCCATGCCAGGCCGCAGTAGCTATCCCGAATAACTGAACATGGGGTGTGGAGTTCAATACTGTCCCGAACCGAAAAAACACTCATGAACCCTGCATACTTGTATTTTTCATACAAAATGCAATGCGGTAATATTAAATGGGAGTTGTTCTCTGTTGAGTACTTCATAGTTTGATGACGTTGAGTGACAGAAACTTTAATGAGAACCGATTTGTTTGTTAACATGTTTGGGGTGCTCATTCTGTCGTCGAGGCTAAAATTTGTCGCCTAAACGAAATTAAATATGCACATGAGGCGGAATTGGAGCAGGCTGCTTAAAAGTGCGGATTTGTGTTCCTTTACAACTAGACAAGTTGGGCTAGTTTGTGAGGACGCATGAACGTGATGGACGCATGAACGGATGATAGTGATGGACGCATGAACGGACGCATGAACGGACGCCCCTGCGTCCGTTCATGCGTCCATCCATGCATCTGTTTGTGTGTCCGTTCGTCCATCTATTCAACACTCCAAGTACCAACATCTCGCATCTTTTCATCATATATTCCGCATATAAAAGCACCGCCATCCAGCGGATATTGCAAGGACTAAACGAGAGGTGGCACACGCACACTTTCTTACGGCTTGCGCTTCGTGTCTACTTCCCACCTTTACCCACCTCGAGTTTATGGTATATACTAGTATACGCTCGCTAAACCTTCCTAAAACACAGGAGGTTACGCCCAGCGAGTATAACGTTGCAACCTTTTTTTTTTCAAATAGCGCTCAATGTACGTGCCAATGGCTGCTAATGGCGAATGAGAGACAGAAGAATTCGCCTTTTAGTTAACGTGCACGCTGCGAATTTTTTATTGTTCAACAAAGCACAGGAGGAATCTCCCACAGGCACCACCTTGTAGGTCAAAACTTGAGACTGATTACACACTACGCCTACGACTACTACGAGGGACGAACGGGTGCCGTTTTAAAGAGCTTCGGCCCTAATATCTTTCGGTTGGAGTGAAAAATGAACCTAGGCCTTCTGCTTGACAAGCAGATGCTCTAGCACAAAGCCGCACCACTGCTTGAAACTGCGCGTGAAAAAAAAAAAAAACGCCGCCTGTATGACATCTAGTAGGAGTGGTCTTCTTATCACATCTGGTATTGCGTGGCAGATGCGTAGAGTTTTACGTCGCGTAAAAAAAAATCCCCTTTGCCAACGAGTTTTTGTTGTGAAAACTTACCCATTACAAAGCGCTGAGACATATTTAATCATCATCATTAAAAAATCATCAACAAATTAGGCAGCTGACTAGGTTCGCGTGTTCCCACTGAGGAATTCGCTTTTTACAGCGGCCGGAATTCCCCTGCCGCCGAAACGCAGCGTCGTTCGCACTGGATGCGCCCATGCCGCCGAATATGCCATCTATCATGGGTCGATCGAACGCGGGATGGATGCGCTGTCACCCGGTTGTTGTCGCGGCTCGCAAACGCCACTACGCTATCCAGTGGTCTATACTTCGATGATTCTCGTCCTCAAGAAGCAGTATTGCTAACTTCGCTGGCAAGTCGCTCTCTTGTAATGCATGAAGTGCAGAAAAAACCGCCGGCGCCAGTGGCGTTGGTGGGTTCTTCTTGCTCTGAAAGACCACGACAAGCTCGGTCACGCCAACGAGAAGGTCGGTCACCACTTTCACGAAATAGGGACGTGAAGCAGGCACAAAGTGAGTTAAACTGCTGTTGGTCGCAGCATTAAGTTACGTTCACTGCAAGATGACAAACGAGTTGGGCTTGGGCGCCATTTTTCAAAAATTTTTGACTAGCGCTACTATTAGTTACATGCCCTGCCCATGTCCATTTCTTCTTCTTGATTTCAGCTATGATATCCTTAACCCCCGTTTGTTCCCTAATCCACTCTGCTCTCTTCTTGTCTCTTAAGGTTACACCTACCATTTTTCTTTCCATTGCTCGCTGCGTCGTCCTCAATTTAAGCTGAACCCTCTTTGTAAGTCTCCAGGTTTCTGCTCCGTAGCTAAGTACCGGCAAGATACAGCTGTTATATACCTTCCTCTTGAGGGATAGTGGCAATCTACCTGTCATAATTTGAGAGTGCTTGCCGAATGTGCTCCACCCCATTCTTATTCTTCTAGTTACTTCAATCTCGTGGTTCGGCTCTGCGGTTATTACCTGCCCTAAGTAGACATAGTCTTTTACAACTTCAAGTGCACTATTACCTATCTCAAAGCGCTGCTCCTTGCCGAGGTTGTTGTACATTACTTTCGTTTTCTGCAGATTAATTTTAAGACCCACATTTCTGCTCTCCTTGTCTAACTCCGTAATCATGAGTTGCAATTCGTCCCCCGAGTTACTCAGCAATGCAATGTCATCGGCGAAGCGCAGGTTACTAAGGTATTCTCCATTGACTCTTATCCCTAACTGTTCCCATTCTAAGCTTCTGAAAACCTCCTGTAAGCACGCGGTAAATAGCATTGGGGAAATTGTGTCCCCCTGCCTTACACCCTTCTTGATTGGTATTCTGTTGCTTTCTTTATGAAGCACTATGGTAGCAGTTGATCCCCTGTAGATTTCTTCCAGAATGTGTATATATACTTCATCTACGCCCTGATTCCGCAGTGTTTGCATGACGGCTGATATTTCTACTGAATCAAACGCCTTTTCGTAATCTATGAATGCTATGTATAGTGGTTGGTTATACTTTGAGCATTTCTCTATGACCTGATTGATAGTATGAATGTGGTCAATTGTTAAGTAGCCTGTTCGAAATCCTGCTTGTTCCTTTGGTTGATTGAATTCTAATGTTTTCTTTACTCTGTTAGCAATTACCTTTGTAAATAGCTTGTATACTACAGAGAGCAAGCTGATCGGCCTGTAATTCTTCAAGTCCTTGTCATCTGCTTTCTTATGTATTAAGATGATGTTAGCGTTCTTCCAAGACTCTGGTACTCTTCCCGTCAGGAGACACCTCGTAAACAGGGGCTAGTTTTTCTAACACAATCTGTCCTCCATCTTTCAGCAGATCTGATGTTACCTGATCCTCACCAGCAGCTTTGCCCCTTTGCATGCTCTCCAAAGCTTTTCTGACTTCTTCTATCATTACTGGTGGGGTGTAATCTGGGTTACTGCTAGTTCTTATAGTATTAAGGTCGTGGTTGTCTCGGCTACTGTACAGATCTCTGTAAAACTCCTCCGCTATTTTAACTATCCAGTCCATATTGGTAGTTATTTTGCCTTCTTTGTCCCTTAGTGCATGCATCCGACTTTTGCCTATTCCAAGCTTCCTCTTCAATGCTTTGACACTTCCTCCGTTTTTCAGAGCGTGTTCGATTCTCTCCATGTTATACCTTCTTACATCACATACCTTACGTCTATTAATCAACTTCGAAAGCTCTGCCAGTTCTATTTTGTTTGTTGTACTTGACACTTTCATGAATGGACGCTTCTTAATTAGGTTCTTCGTTTGCAGGGAAAGCTTGCCAGTGTCCTGTCTAACTACCCTGCCTCCAACTTCCACTGCACACTCCGTAATGATACTCGTCAGATTATCATTCATTGTATCATGTAGCGCGTAGACAGGATAACCGCTGGTCATTAAGGGTAACTGACTGGATTCCCAGAGAAGGGAAGCGGGTTAGGGGGAGACAGAAGGTTAGGTGGGCAGATGAGTTTGCGGGTATAAATTGGCAGCAGCAAGCACAGGACCGGGTTAAGTGGCGGAACATGGGAGAGGTCTTTGTCCTGCAGTGGACGTAGTCAGGCTGATGATGATGATGATGATGATGATGATGATGATGACTATTAGTTGGCGGCGACCGATTCGGTGGCAGACACCGCAAAAAACGGTCCAAGAGCGATCGGCGTGGAGAGCGCCCTTTCGGCGGATCGCGCCGCCGCCGAATCGGATTGGGCCCACTTTCGGCGGCCGGAATGCTCAGTGGGAACGCGCCTTTACTTTCGCTGATTCGCAGAAGGAAGAACTATGGTCTAGTGGGCACTGCGCAACTGTACTTGCATTAGGCATTTTAGGATTATCTGAAACGGCCAGTCTTTCATGAAAAGTCATTGCTTTCTTTACGGCATGGTTTAGGCATGCACTCAGAACCCACGCAAGGTTAGCGGCTGAGAAGGCGATGCGCATGGGCCTGATTGTGCTGGCGTAGTCAGGCCGATGATGATGGTGATGATGAGGATGACGATGATCTATATACTCTGTAATGCGAAGCTCTAGCGTCTTCCAAGTCGTTTTTTAAGCGTGCTTAAACTGCGGTATCTATATACCTACAAGAGATCTTGCTTTATTTTACGTAGAAAAATCACCTGGCTTTCCAAGACAAAAAAAAAAGATCAAGTAAGAATGGTGTTTTTTCGTTCTACAACAATAATCGTTATCGGGATCGCCTGCTCTTCCTTTCATAAAATATCGACACTGGCCACATTTTTATCAAGAATGCTATATTACACTGATAACGCACATGTCATTCATGACCTGAAAGTCACGGGCGTGCAGCAATAAGGCAAGGGAACGATTGCATTGTAAATGACGACTATTGTTGTCGCACGATAAGACAGCCTTTTTACTCGATCATTTCTTTGAGGGATGCCTAAAATTACAGCGTTTGGGATCGTGTGCGGTAGACCAACACGCTGATGGTGACACCTAGTTTAAAGGAGCATCGATCGATCGTACTCAGCGCATATATATATGACCACCATAATGGAAGGAAATCTCGATGTAGAGGGTATTTCTGAATTCTTTACGCGCAGAATATTTGACTTCATACTATTACGATTCACTACTTGTATACATGCATGCCATTTGTCTGTATGTGTGTTTGTGCGAGTTTTTGTGCGTTCATTATCATTGCGATGTTGAAAGAACAGTCGGCTCTAACTTAGCCTACCTTCCTGTGAATGTTTTATATATAAATAATAAAGAATCAAGCCGCTCTGCTTTGCGGACTCTGGGGAAACAGCGAAGCTGCGGGCCAGCTCTTCGTCAGGCTAAAGCATTTCTGTGTTTTGCGAGTCTTTCACGAATACTGTATCTCTGATTTTTATTGATTTTATAACCGCAATTTATCACGTGACAGGGCTGTGACCTTTGCATCGCGTATCCCATTTTTTCAGGCCAATTGTAGCCTTCCTGCTAATTAGTGAAATTTGCGTGCAGTGGTATTTCCTTGATTTCTGTGGCATTTATGATGACGATAGTTTTCTCACAGGCCACAAAGACTTCTACGGCAGATACCCATTTTTCGTCGTTGATTTACTAGTTGTGGGATTCACCCAATTTTCCTGGCGCATACCCGTTCACGATGCCCACAAACGTTACTGCCAAGGATCCCGGATATAAAAGGCTCCACCAGGAACAGCTTCGGTGTTGAATGAATGAATGAATGAATGAATGAATGAATGAATGAATGAACTTTGTTTAACGTCCGGCAGTTTCCTTCGGGCGAGGCGGGGAGAAGGGAGGATTAACCCCCACAAAAAAAATATTTTCGCACATGCGCACTGGTGTCTGAACGCGTACTCAACGCTCTATTACGCGCGGAGACAATGTGCGTATGGCTAAATAAGCATACCCTTACAGCCATGAACAGATATATACAAAGCTAGCACTGCAGTAAGTCATGAAACAATGTAGCGAACATATGCAATCTCTTGGAAGTGCAAGGCCTTACCGCGAAGATGCTGGCGCCCTCAGTGTGGGCGCCGGCTAAGACGAGCTTATTCGCGCACCGCCACATTAACGCAGCCAGCAGTAAGCCACCAATGATGTAGCCTCGGGTGGGCCGTTTTCCTGCAGCACGGGACCTCGGGTGAAATCAAGATGTGCTCTTCTGTGAGGTACGCATAACGCCGCCTGTTTCAGTAAGCCTCAAGCCTCTTTAGTACTGTGCAGTGTAACAGTGCACTGCTGAAGAAAACATGTTCGCAAGCATCTATTCGTACAAATAAGGCTAGCAACACTGCTAGTTTCGCGCAATCACACTGCGGCAGGGACAAAAGTGTTTCCGTTTTAATATCAGCATAGCCCTTATCATGGCTCTTATCAGCATCTATAGCTCTTATATCAGTGCAGCTTTAAGCTGGGCACAGCAAATATTGTTTATAATCAGCGACGTTCAGTGTGACCTTCTTTTAGGTGACCATTGCCATTGATTTTATGGATCTGCAGGGATTTATTGGCAGTTAATAATAATGACTCGATCAGCAACCACATATGGGCAGTAGTGCTAAGGCATCACCTTTCTTTCGTGCCACTCTGTGTTTCACAGAAAGAAGTCCCAGTTCCTGACAAAGAGATCGAAATATAAGTAAAACTTGGCTGGTTTGATGTAATCTGATAACTTTGGTGAAAGCTACAGCTGATTTGGCTTTGGAAGATAAAAATGTGGGACGCTGGCTGTAGCAATTATCGTAAGAACAGCAAAAGTGCCAAAAAAGAAGTATCTGCCGGTTTAAAAAAAAATAATTTGCAAAACATTGTGACGCCGGGAACAAATGGAGTTTCTTGCGCAAGCAGCTGAATGACGTAACCGCTAAACCACCTCGGTGGACTATTATGGACTCCATAATGACTGAAACATAGCCATAATGGTCTATTGAATCTGGAGAACAGTTTTGGTATGTTTTTCGGAATCCTACGTTAAGCTCCCTCCAGAGATACGGGAAAGACCCGTAAAATGTCAGCGTTACATGACCTTTTGTGAAGACTACCGCCATCCCCCACTCCTGGACCTTTCTAACATTTTATTATTCGGGAATAGCGCAAATAAGACACTTGTTTGCGCTTTAGCATAGCTCATTCGTGTCAAAGTTCTCAGGTTTCCTTAATATGACCATTTTGATTGTACAGGAGCTCGTCCTATAAAAACACCAGAGGGAACTTTGGCGCTTGTGTCTATGGGAGCTGTAACGCATAGCCCTTCAGCTAGCCAGGGAGTAATAGGAAGTACATAGATTTGCTTAAACATCATTCTTTCAGCTCCATTTGGCTCCATGTGGCCTGAGGGGCTTTGTTTCAATATAAAGTACAGCAAATGTTTTAGAAGTTACACATCACCACCATAACCTTTCTCAGCTCACCTATTCGAATTGGCTTACGATATTCACAACGGTGGATTTTTTTTTTCATCCGAAACAATATGAAAGCGCAATAAAAAATGAAGCCACAAATGTGTACGAAGCCCACAAGCATGAATACTAGGCAAATCCGTGTGCTACTTATCAGTTCAGTGGTATGTGAACGATCGCAGCGCCAGAGTTTTCTCTAACAAGCTTTGTAAGAAACGGTAAGCTTGCGGGACCAAATTTCGTGACTGCAGCCTGCTAGCTGAGAAGAGTTGGCTATAAACTAACATAAAACAATCAAAGAATCGTACAAAGATAGCATGTCGAGTATAATGTACTAAGCAGTGAATAGTCAAAATGAGGTCAGCAATATTCGAAAGCAGCCTCTGACCCAAGCGGTAGTGGTTTTCCCCAACTAGTTCGATGATTTGCCCCGATAGTTCAGCAGCACAACTATCTGAGCGGAAAATTGATGGCGCGTATATGTGACGGGCACTCTCTGTTATTGTTCTTTTCTTAAGCTGAAGCGTACTTTATGTACACAGTGCTGGCGAGACTAAAAATAGAGCGACGTAAACTTATGGGATATTTATTATAAATCTGTCATGGATGCCCTCGTTAATCACCGGAGGGCGCATAAATCGATTTCGCACCCCGAAAAGACATCACTCATTCTGTGCCGCCTTTTCTTTGTATGCTAAGGGAACGTAACGATGTGCGCATAACCTTAACACAACGATGTCTATAACTCTTTCAATTCAAAGAAAATAAAAAAACGAGTGAATTGAGCATAAAGAAAATATTTAGATTTTATGGTCAGTGACTCTCCTGCCAAGATTTTTTTTTTAAATTATATTATCGTAAAATACAAGCACGCCTGCGTTTCATTCTTATATCCCCTTTTATAAAAAGCTGTTTTCTGCCTTCGCAGTGACGTTGCACGTTTTTTGTAAGGTTCTCAACCTAGTTCAGCTTTTTTATGTCTAAAAATGTGCCCCAGATAATATGAAAATATGGAACAAAGACAATGAAAGCATCATTGATGACGCTACTTCAAAATTTTGTCTGCATGCGCTGAACATAGATATGACAGAATAGTTGCACAAAATTTTCCTACACTGACAATCAAACAGTCTGTTGAAAAGAAAAGTATGTTTGCAAAAATGGGAACTCGGTGTTTTTTTCTTCGTTTTTAGAATGCTCTAAACTCGGCAATCACCGACTTAAAAGCTGCGGCAATATAGTGACCGAAAGTATCAGTAATGATAATGAATCCGGTTCAACATCCCAAAACCATGGTATGATCATGATACACACCGTCGGGGAGGGCTCCAAAAATTTGCACCACCTGGGGTTCCAGCCTCGCCGTGGTATAGTCTAGTGGCTAAGGTACTCGGCTGACCCGCAGGTCGCGGAATTGAATCCCGGCTGTGGCGGCTGCATTTTCGATGGTGGCGGAAATTTCGCAGGCCTGGTTGTTCAGATTTGTATGCAGGTTTTAGAACTCCTGGAATCAAAATTTCTGGAGCCCTCCACTACGGCGTCTCTCATAATGATATCGTGGTTTTGGGACGTTAAACCACAAAAATGAATCAATCAAACCTGGGGTTACTTTACCGTGCACCTAAAGTTCAGCGTATACATGCCTCAAGAATTTTGACCACTATTGAAATTGGGGCTGCCACGTCCGGGATTTGACCGTGATCGAAAGTATTATTAAAGCAAAATTGAACGCATATTATGAATGAAAATACATCTTCGCGGGATCAAAAAATGTACATTGTGTTGAGACTATAGTCAGGTACAACCTATAAATACGCGCTACACCCCTAGTATTGCAGCGTGCCTCTCATTCACCTGTGCAACAGAGCAATGATTAGCAACTTTTGTTCAAACAATAAGCACTTTTTTGCTGATAACGCAAACGCTGTATATTATCAATTTAAAAGTTCGTTGTTTTTTGGTAAAATGTTACGTGTAGCTGAGCAGTGACGCTGAAAGTTTTGATGAAGTTTGCCAAGGAGTAAAATTTTTCGACCGGTCAAAATGAATACGTGCTTGTACGGTCAACTGATATGCCTAGTATACGTGAAAGGTCCTGACGTCACGCAACAAGTGAACATTTGTGAAAATTTGGCCTCGATGGGATGGTGGCCGCTATGGGCGGAGCTAACATTTATTTTTAGGCAGTACCGTCTATAGATATTTCAGGCTCTTCGTGAACAACGGTGCGTACTGCGCTGTACTGCAGTTGCAATTACCACTGAATTTTCGACCATACACGTGAATCTTGTTTTCAAGAGGCTTGACTTGAGCTTCTGTCACATGAAAGCATGCCTGTCACTGGACACCATTCAAATTTTTCCTGTCAACTTATTTAGACCCTTTGACACCAAGTTTCAGGATTAAGCTGCCTGCATGGTCCAACCATAGCATCAGATAGCCAGCGAGATTGCCACTTTGGTTGTCAAAAATATAATAAAAAACATGTTCAATACACACCAAATGTAACAACAGCAAAGTAAGTAACTATAGCGAGACAGACTAAATGGACATAAACATTAATCACTTCTATTAGTTCTACCTTTATGCCTTATATTGACAACGTTATGTGGCCCGCGTACTTACCCGAAATTTTTTTCATACCTTTCTCCTCACTTATCTCCCCTTTCGTTCTGATATTTTCTCCCCTCCCCTTAGTGCAGGGTCAAATCTGGTAGACCTCCCTCCTTTTTTCTCCATTTGTTCTCTCTCCCTTCTCCTTATTTTGTGTCTAATGGCGCACAAGTCAAATAGCATAAAGGAAATAGCATTGAATGTTCAACCTAATTTGAGAGAAATGTTTTAAAAAATGGCTGATTCCTCTTTCTCTAGAAATCGGGATAACACAAAAGTGAAACGTGTCTTTAAAGAGGCAGTTGAGCGCTCAATGTCATTGTTTCGCCACAAGGGCAAAGGAATTAATGCTGCAGGAACAAATTGCAATGTCACGCGAAAACGCAGCTTACGTAACCCATTAGCGCACATTAAAAAACAGGATCTCCGCATAATAACGCACAGTGATTATCATGCCCATTCAGCTCCACTATTTTCTTCACTAAATATTCTTCCTATTGCAAATATGATCGTCTTTAACTTAGCTGTAATTGCCTACCGCCTGGTACATAATCCGTATCTTTTGTGTATTTTAAAATTACAACTTCATCTAGTAATACACGTTTCTCCTTTCAAAACAATATCTTATTGCCCAAGGCACGCACGAATTACGGACTAAAACAGTGAGCTTCTCCGCCATCAAGGTATATGGAACACTCTGCCTTTAGAAACTAAAACCTCTCCCTCATTAAATGCCTTTAAACATTCAGTTCGTCTTTACCTGAATCCTTGTTTAAACTGCTGACTTGTGTGTAGTTACTGTTGTTGCCTTTTTTTTGTCATACATTTTCATGTCTTTTTTATCCATTTTCATCACTTTCTTTTTCTCCTGAAATATTTTAAAGTGTTTATTCCTTGCGATTGCTTCGTTTGCACTGTATTAGCTTCACTTTTTAATTCACTTTTCTGTGTATTTCATTGTTAAATATTCTGCGTTATTGCATACCTTAATACCTCTTTTATTATTTTGTACGCATATTCACGCTTCTTTTACGCGATCCTGCTCCTGCTTTTATTTTTTTCTTTGTGTATTTTCTAACAAGAGGTTCTGTTGCAGTGTTTCCACTAAAGGACCTCTTTCTGTATACCTCTCCCTATACTTAACCCCCCAACCAATTACGCTCTATAAACTGAAAGTGAAACTGAAACCTCCAGCGCACACCTCAAACAGCAAGTACGCACCAAATTTGCATAAACGAGACGGGCGCGGACTAACAAAATGGTGGAAAACTAGGCATGAAAAACTTTACTATATATTGACCATTTCGTGCATTCTTTGAATACTTGCTTTCTTTGCGTTTTTAGAAAAACGTGCTTTTATTATAAAATAGTTGCTTGTGATTGCTTAAAATTTTCACTCTTTGGAGCGCTTGGACAAAACTGAGTAAATTGTAGTGTGTTGTGAGATTTCTCTACAAAACACGGCCATTGATAGAATGCACAAATTACATCAATCAAACTCTTCATAAAACTTACTATATACATATGCTTTTGTTTTGCCGGTGTGTGGCACAGTGGCTCTAAAACAAAACCCCGAACATGAAAAAGACGCCACTTTGGTTTAAGTTGAGTTGTCTATAGCACCCTAAGGTGGTGCAAGAAAAAATTAAGAGAAATTGAATATCATAGCAACTTCTTTCACAGACAATGCAATCTTATTCATTTTTGTTTGAATGATGGAAACGTTTTTGAATCTTAGTCTCACCATTTCACTGTTTTGCTAAGGCGACAACACAAGCCAGCTGAATTAGCTCTATAAAAATTTAATAGTGCATTTACAACAAATAATTCAAAGTCATCTTGTTAGTACTCTATTTTGTATACTGCATATTGAGGTGATGATAAACAGAGGTAAATATTTAACAAAGCGAATGAATTATCTGCCAACGATTTATATGCGCGACAGAATCATTCTTCTCGTTTTTTTTTCTTTGTGTAATCTGTTAGTATATGTGTTAAAATGTCATATTCGTGACGGAAATACGTCAGCGGAGCACGGGAGGCACACTGGTGGAGTCTGGTATAAAACACTTTCATGTTGAAAGCGAGCCCTTCCGATTTCCCTAATTTTTACAGTGAATATATTTCGTTAGATGAACTATTTTGATGGTTGATTAAGGAATTTTGATTTATCGTTCATCTTGGCACATTTACCAGGTTTTAGCAGAAATGGAATGCTTCGAACTAATAAAACTTGTGTGCTCAAGATAGAGTTACTAATTAGGAAGCAAATAAACATAGATCCATTTAATACCCAGCTTGGTGGACTGCAAAAACATCGTGGTGTACTGTATGTGGCTCAGAAAAGTACACCACCAAATGTTCACGCGTAGCGTATATTTTTGCTTAATGCGAGCAAATTTCGCAAAAATTGCAGCGTTGCCATCATTCGTTTCGATTGAAAAGCTAGCGGTGTCCGTGAATGAAATTGAAATACACGCCAACAAATAAATAAGCGAATTTTCGGTTAAAGTCGAACCCAGGCCTTCTGCGTGGAAAGCATAAGTTTTAGCACACAGCAACGCCTATGCCCTGAACAGATTAAAAAAAATAACTACATGAATGTGAAGTAGGGCGAGGAGTGTCATTAACACTTGTAATATTGCTTGGCAGGCGAGTATACGCGTAGAATCACACCAGCCGCTAGAACACGTAAATTGCGCTACGAGCGGCTGACTTGAAGGCCCACCTGTTCCGAAAAACACATAGGCATAATCATTATGAACAACAACACCAACAACTTGTAACGCCATGCAGTGGTGCGTGTTGCATTATGGTTGGGTAGTAGGTACCTGGTTAGCTCGCAAAGGAAGAACACGAAGAATTCTCATTGCAACTGCACTCACAGCATGCATGCTAGGATAGTCTGGAAGGGCCAATTTACATGCGCACAGCCATTCGTTTCTTTGCGGCTAGGCTGAGGTGCTCACGGAGAATCGAAGCCAAGCTAACAATTAATTGAGAAGGCATTGTGAATGAAACCCAAGTGAGTCATCGCGTTCTGCTTCCAAAGCGATGTTCAAGAGCCCCCCCCCCCCCTCCACTAATTTTTGCTTAATTATTAAAACTAAGCGCGGCTTAGCTCAAGCTTTGCCGAATGCGGCGAAGCTTGCGCTAAGACATGCTAAAATTTCAAACAGCAAAACTGAACTAATATGGATGCTTCTCAAGGCTAATGTGGTTCTTTCTGTATTGTTTATAAGCCTTATCTAGGTGATGCAGGTTTCTTCCAGGTCGTTCTCGGACTTGGGAAGCTAGGTCTTTTCTGCGTTGATTCTCAGTGCATAGAGATTCGGGATAAACCATGGACAGTCACACACAAGACACATCTACGTAAGGACTGGCATTCCGTTACTTCGCTTCATTCTTTACCGAGTGATTCCTTGCTGCCAGGAGCCAGACAAAAAGAGCTGAAGGTGCGATTCGATGTCTACCAGTAAATACATTTATTTGTGCCAATGTTTCTTCCTTCTCTCACTTATTGAATCAATGAGTCACTTTATCTATCCTATCTATTGAAGTATACACGGAACTATCATGCTTCGCCGCGGTGGTCTAGTGGCTAAGGTACTCGGCTGCTGACCCGCAGGTCGCGGAATCAAATCCCGGCTGCGGCGGCTGCATTTCCTATGGAGGCGGAAATGTTGTATGCACGTGTGCTCAGATTTGGGTTCACATTAAAGAACCCCAGGTGGTCGAAATTTCTGGAGCCCTCCACTACGGCGTCTCTCATAATCATATGGTGGTTTTGGGACGTTAAACTCCACTTTTCAATCAACGAAACTATCATGTTTGAACTGCTGTCAGGTATATTTCTCAATAGGCAATGAAATCATACTAGTTGACAATTTTTTTTGAAGCGCACTAAAGATGGATGGACAGAAGAGGCTGACAAGGACAGCGCTTGCCCAACTAGCCCAACTTGCCACCTTGCTGCATCATACCAGTTGGTACTGATGCAAAATTCCTGTAAACGCGAAAGACATGTACGTAAGATGAACGAAGTACACAGCGCTTGTCCTGTGTACTTCGTTCGTCTTACTTAAGTGTCTTTCACGCCTACAGAAGTTAAGGTATATCTAAAATGATTATAACAGAAAACATGACTGCAGAAATTTGTTATCATAAAACGTATAACAGATTAGTGTTTTTGCATCTGCTTTCTGTCAAACTCCCCGCTTTCCTCTTCTTTCTCTCTCTCTTATGCATCTGCCTTGCTTCACCGTGCGGTGCTGTACTTTTCTGTTTTTTTTTCCATCTATACGATGTGAGCATGTTATTTTTATTTATGTGACATGAGGTGACGGCGCACGAATAAGCCGCTGGCTAATCCTCAGCACTTGAAGGAATCGAGCATAGAGCACACAAATAAACGCGCAAACGAGTAACACGAGTAAACGTTCCCAGCTAGCGTCGCTGTTCAAAGAAGCAAACATCTTTTTTTTCTTTTCACGTAGTGTATATACATTCAGAGGCGCAAGCTGGAAACAAAAGTACACATACGCACGCATGCGCAAGCACGCGCCAATATTCGGGAGTGCGCGATTGCTTGAAGGAAGCTCCAACAGAGGAATGAAATGAGCTCTCAAAGCTTCGCGGGGAACTTGAAGCAGAGAATAGGATGAGGAAAGAAACAGAGGAGCGCGACTTGCGAACATGTGCCATGTCAAGAGGAAATTAATAACAACAACCGAAGCGAATGCCTTCTAAAGAGAAAGGGCGTTCCGGCGCATCTATAGTGTGCATATGCACCCACCACTAGCCGTGCACCCCGCTGCTCGCGGCAGTTGGTCCCTTCTGGGGGAGATGTGTCCAGCCCAGCGTGTGTTTCTCGTTTCTGCCTCTTCGTTCACTTGGGTCATGCAAGAGGCAGTGGCCTGACCCGAATGACCGCCTGCTTTGCACGCTGGAGCGCGAACCGCGAGCGAGCACGCGTGACTCGACATGCGCGCTCTTCGTCGTAACAACAATCGAAGCAACGACGCGAGAAATGCACGCTGATGGGACAACACTGCGTCAATGAAGTATAAAGCATTTATACGGTCGCCAACGTACTCCGTGTTCACTGAGCCACGTAGTAGCTGAACTCTTATAACGTTGTTGGCCGAGAACGATTAATCCACCATTGAGTTTCCGCAACAGCGATCGCGTTTTGTTTATTTTCTAGAAATATCTACAGCGCCTGAGTTGGGCATCATCGTAGGGTTTAGTTGCGCATGTAAAGTCTTCATCAAATCTCATGAAGTGTCAACTCGAAAGTCGTCTTAGAATAAGGATATATAGACGAGGAAAGTTAAGAGCTTGTTTCTCTCTTTCAGACACAATATTAATTAAAGCTAACAGACAATAATGGCAAGAAACATCTAGGGTGTTCATTAGTAGTAAATTTAACGTACATGTAAAGAAGAAGAGCGAATTAAAAATAACTTGTCGCTGCAGGGACAGGATGTGCAACCTTCGAGTAACGCTACCGGTGCTCTACCAGCTTAGCTACGGCGGCAGTCATGAGCTCGCCAGCTTTATGGAGTATATATTAGCATTTAAGCTTCGGAGCGTTACTGAGCGCCATTGTAAGTCATAACGGCGAGTGTGGATCACTAATCGTCATGGATTCTCATCGTCGTCTTGGCACCGTCACTCTTGTTTCTCCATGTTTACATTAGAATCACTACTAAAACAACTTGAATACTTTCCCTGCCATAGTTTTCTGTTCGATATTATCAATATAATCACAGAATAGCATCGTGGAAAGCGGAATCAAGCGTTTTCACCTCCATCGAAAATGTGGCGCCACGACCGGAACTCCATATCGCCACCTGCGGCTCAGTTATCATTGTGACTCGCCTAACTGACAAATATTAAATAATATGCTTTCTCGTTACGGCAGACAGAATTCTTTTTTTTTCTTTACTATTGCTCACAAGTTGAATGCTTCGCTTTCTAAAACGTTGCCGATACTTAGGCGGTGCTGCAAAACACACACACGCACACGCACGCACACACGCACACGCACACTACTGTAGACGTTACGAAGAGCTGCAACAATTAGCCTATGTGAACAGGGACATAATAAAACTTAAGCACACCGAACAGGCACTGGTAAACAAACGAGACAGTGCAAATCAAATAGACAGGACTTTAAACTGAATCAAGTCAACTGTCGAGGGTGGAAACTTAGTCATGTTGGTAGGGCGTAATAAATGTAAGAACAACGAGGCAGACAAGAAGGACTGCGGAAGAACAAAGCACTATGAACAACCGTTGAAGGTTAGCGCTGTGTGTCTGCTAATCGCCAGTGTTTGTCTGGTGCGCTGCTCTTACATATATTCAGATTTCATTGAAAAAAAAAAACCTTGCATAAGCACCACCTCCTAGTCAATGTTTACAGATGCTACTGAGCCAACAAGCAAATAATTATCACAAAGACAACCAAAAAATGGTACGACTTACGGGAAGAAGTCCCCCCCAAAAAAGAAAACATTATTATTTTTTCAATGTGTGAATTTTGTTTATTTGTAAGAACATTATCTCTAAAATATAATTCAAAGCGAAAAAATAACTTTACCTATTCTGTACAGCGAAAACATGTTGCAGCACTTATGAACGAAAGCACTTTTCAACATTGTTTCCAGACCAGTCTCCGTTCTGTTTATAGCATGTTTGCAAGCGCATGATTAATGTTATTTATCGATTCCTTCAAGCTATACGAGATTTCAACACTAAACTACACAAATTCTTGGACAAAAGCGCTATTGGTGAACGTGATGACTTTATAGTTGCTCAAAAAATTAAAACAAATCCCCAAAAATGCGACAAGGAACTCGAACATTGCTAAAGTGACTCGGCAGGATAAGAGGCCCGAAATCACTTATTATAAGCGGAATGGGCTGCTGTGCCCATGGATGTGCATCGGCTAACCCAGTATTCTCTATAAATTGGACTGCATAGTTGGAAGGTAATAATATATGGGGTTTTACGTCCCAAAACCATGATACCGTATTGAGAGACACCGTAGTGGAGAACTGCGGAAATTTTGATAGTCTGGTGTTCTTTAACGTGCACTGGCTTCACAGAGCACAAAGACAACTAGCGTTTCGCCTCCATATTAAATGTGACCGCCGCAACTGGGGTCGAACACGCGACCTTCAGGTCAGTAGTCGAACACCCTAACCCCCTACACCACTGCAGAAGACTGCATTGTCGAAAGTTAGTGCTGTGTTTGTGCTATGCGCCTTCTGCTCTGTCACGTCCTGGATGCGCTCTACATCGAATACGGTGAGTTGGAGCTTCATTTTGGGTCCGTACCAACACGCTTTCTTGTATTTTCTAACGTATAAACAGGCCACAGTGCTTCCCTGCACTGCTTCGGGATAATCTGTTCAGCAAAGTGATAAACGCAATTTATCATGGCCATGCTCCATAAAATGGTACTGTCCGGCCAACGTGGCTGCCTGGTGCTCGAAAGCCTGGCAGCGATATCAGCGATGGACCATTCGGACCACAAAGTTTCCCAATAATACACTAGAGGAAACTATGGCACCAGTGCTTGAGGCAGCTGCAAAGCATGGCGCTTCAGTGAGCATGGGAATGATGGGTAGTACACGAATTTCCTGAAACTTTGTTCTTTCGGCTGCGTTTGACTCCATGTGGAATGGAATGCTTTGTTCCAAGACAAAGTACAGTAAATGTTCCCCTTCACCACCTGAACCTTTTAGGCTCATCAATGAAAATCGGCTCACGAAGTTCACAACGATCCTTTCTTTAACCCGATACAAACGCTACAACACAACAACAAACGAAGCAACAAGTGTGTTTGGAGCCGCAGGCACGAAGGTTAAGCAAATCCGTGCACTACCAATCATTATCATTGTGGCTGAACTATCGTAGCACCAGAGTTCCCACTGGGATATATTGTAGAAAGCTCCATGATTTTAACGACTTCCCGAAATAGCGGATGGGGAGGTCGAGGAAAAGAGAAGACGTGTAAAAAGCGTGGTGACCCGGAAGCTTTTACGTGAACCGACAAGCGAAGCAAATGACCGAAGCCGGCAGATTGAGATATTACGGGAGCACAAGAGAAAGGAAGCTTTAAAAGGCACGAAGAGAAGTAGTTACCCTGGTGGTCCCTAGTGCTCGCGCATGGGCTTCTGATGTTCCGCTGAGCACTCGCATGGCATACAGCGAGGCTCCCTATCATCCACGACGCTTCAGAACAGGCAGTAAACGTAACTACAGTCACTACGTTCGGAGACCACGTAGCGCCATCGCGGTCGTAAAGAAAGCGAGCCATGGATGCTCAGACGTCGCAGTCGAGCAGGAGATACGGTGTTGCCTCCAACAAAAAAGAGATCTTTGCCCAGCTGCCGGCTAACACAGACTTGATAGCACTGTTTACTGTAGCTGTCATCCAACTGAAGGTTACAGAAAGTTATCTGACACAGTTGGTTTTTCAGTGGAAGGTATTTAATACGTAATGCATTAAGTCGTTGTTAGGTGCGGAGCATATTAGGGTCATGGCTTGTTGGCCTTTAATGTGGTCCCAATGTTACATGTAATGCATCATAACTGTATTCGCCAAATCAAGTGCGTAAATCCAGCTATTCTCCAGTGGTCCACTAAATGTGAGGAAGGCAACAGTTAGCCCAACAAAAAGCTGACGACTGATACGTGGAGCTGAAACTGCCTTCCGTATAAGGCAACCAGGGCAGAAGAAGGGGAAGCCCCTTCGGCTAAGCTGACGAAGTGTTGCGAGGACCTTAGTGGAAAGGAAACAGCCTTCCCTAGTTAGTTGCCTGGTTGCAGACCTGCCACCACTGGTGCTTCGTCGAAGCAATGTCCCTCGAAGATATGCATTCTTCGCCCCTCGCCAAGCTTCACGTCAGTGGAACACCCTTCCCCAGTTTGGCATTCGCGTGACGTAGGTCGTGTTCCTAGCACGCGTCTATACGTAGTTTTTTTTAACCTACCTGAATGGCAAATATCAAAAAAAGGGACAAAAGCTCAGGAGAAGAAGGAAGTTGAAAAAAAAAGGTGAAAAATTCTCGAACAGGGAGTCGAAAATCTAGAATGGTAGCCGACAGATGGAAAAAACGTAGTGGGACAATCAGGGTTAACAGTGGAAGTGCCTCAGACTGGCTGGCCGACGATTCGATAGGAAGACCTATCTTTTTTAAAAGTGCACCGTGTCATCCTTGGCATGTTAGTCCATGCCTGCTGACGATGACGGAACAGGGTAAGTGCCTCTTCTAATCCTCAGCGCATATAGGAAAACTAACACGCCAAGGATAACACAGCGCCTTTGAAAAAGATAGGTCCTCCTGTTGAAACGTCGGCCAGCCAGTCTGAGACACTTCTACTGTTAACTCTGATTATCCCACTTCGAACAGGCAGTGTAGCCGGAGCCCTTCGTTTCGGCAAGTGGCCTTCTCTTCAAGGGAGAAAATGTTGCAGAGAAGACCGCTTACCGAAATGTTGGCTTTAGTGACACCCCTTGTTCGGGAAACGGCATTATTATCAAAGTTGAAATTTTTAAGTATTGAGTCAATGTACGGGCCAGCTGAAATGATGGCGCGTGATATTTCTCATCCTGCAGAACCTCTGGACAATGAGAGACGGTATTGCGGAAAGCTCCTCGCAAACATTGGTTATCTGCCATTTTGGAAAGTATGCCAAATAAATGCACATGGCAACGAAACGCTGCGACTTTGATGTCGAATCGAAATGAAAGCTTGCGGCCCTCAGAGTTGCTGGTTTTGTGTACAATAAGCGAATTTGGGCTTCGTTTTTTTGCCTGGTCACTTGTGGAATTTTGCCCTCGCTTGACATGTGTTCTTTTTTTTGTCTGTTTGCTTATTCGCAGCAAATGTCGTTATTTTAATTATCATTATGTTCACGAACAGTGCGTTTGTCGATGACTTTGAACATTGAAGACAAGTTGGGGAAACATATATTAGGGTAATTCGATTGACTTATTTGATTTGCATACGCGGATACACAAGGACACAGAGGAAAGAGGGAGAGAACAAGCTGGCAACAGTTACTTGGAGGGGCACAATGCCTGCTTACTTTTTCGGGAGAAAGGAAAGAGGGAAGGAAGGTTTAAAGAAAAAAGAGAGGGGAGTAATAAAAATGACGAGACAAGCATAGGTAAACTAGAAATAAAAAAGATGTCTAAAAGGAAAGTTAATCACGCACTGACAAACGTGTATTTAGCCGAATGAAGACAATCCGGAAACAATTTAAAAAGTAAATGTACGCTTCTCTCTCTCTCTCTCTCTCTCTCTCTCTCTATATATATATATATATATATATATATATATATATATATATATATATATATATATTGAATGAACTTGCAGATAGCACATTTGAAAAGGAAATCGTATTTACTAACGTTTCGGCCGTGGCACGGCTTTCGTCAGAGTAAGTGTAAATATATATATATATATATATATATCCTGCCCACGGCAAGTTATCTTTTCACCCGCTTTTCTTTTTTCTCATTTACATTACAACTGGCCTAATAACTTCCCCTATACCTTCCTTGGCATTATTGTCTGTTAGATCTCATTATTAATGTGTAAAACACGAACAACGAGCCCTTAAGTATACATTTGTTTCCCTTATATATATATATATATATATATATATATATATATATATATATATATATATATATATATATATATATATATATTCATCACATACATTACGAATTCGTGTTTTTTTTTCTACTTCCCATGGTATTTGGGTGACATTTTTTTATTAAGTTCTAAATGTCTTTAGGAACGGCAGAAATCAACAAATGTTCGCTTGTTTTGGGCTTGTTTTATGTTGATTATTTGCTTGTTAACACGGTGGCTTATGGCAACAATTGCCATAGGTCAGTGAAAAATATGCATCTCACTCAGAATAACTCATGAAATACGTTTTTTTTTTTGTGAGAATCACTCGGGCTCAGACTCCCTAAAATATTTCTCAGCTGGACTCAGTCGGACTCAAACTCACCAACTAGCATACTGGCTTCGACTCACACAGAGACTCAGTCTGACAGCTCGATTCGAGTCTGGATGAGTCTGGTGAGACGACTTCTTTAGGACATTGCCAATCTACGACACTGGCTGCCCAATACGTTATACAGCACCGAGCTCTGACACGTGACGGTGGCTTTGCTTGCGTAAGCTGTGTTCTCTCTTCTTCCATCTCAATGCGAACTCGCAATGAAATAGGCATGTTCCTCCAATAAAGCCACGCACGGCAGAGCAAAGCCACTCGCCGTCGGAGTGAATAAACCTCGAGTCGCACGACGGTATTGGCACTGGTGACACGACGGGCCAAAGAGCAAATACGACTGATTCCCCGTCCCTTTCCAGGTTCTGTGCATAGCACCGTGTTTCTTCGATCGGGCGGCCTGCGCCGAACGAAGGCCAAATTAGATTTGCCTACAGGGTTACTCTACACGAAAGGCAAGCACGATCACTCCGACGTTCGTGCACTTCGAACGCTGTTTGTATCTGTCGAAGGTGCCATGTCCCCTACTGTTGCCGATAGAGCCAACCATTTCTGTGTATCGTGCTTGAGCATAAACGCCAACACCGTGTGTACTTTTTCGTGTTCGTGCCTGTGAATGCACGCGGGCGTTTCTGTACACGTGTTAACAAGTACCGTATCAAGAATGCGAGGGAACTTTTACTTTGCGGGATTAGAGAAACATAACTGATCATGCAACAAAACGTAGGTAATGTGTTAACGTAGTTTACACTTGCCGTTTTTGCTATACTGGTGGTGCTGACTAACACTCCTAGGTTTTAAAGACGCATATGCCACAAGTTCATTTTTTTCTTTCATGTTACTGACTATATACGCCAATTTTTTTTCACTCCCACCGTGCGAAACGTTTCCATGGTAACCTAGTTTAATAATTATTAGCATAGTTGTTGATTCGTTCAGTTTTGTTAATACAGTATGTACGTGAAACGTTTCTGTTTGGGGGCTGTGAAGCTGTCCAGTGTATGAGGTGGCCAGATTCGTGTCGGGCTGCTCAGTGGAACTTTTTTTTGCCATATTCACAATTGTGTTACAACTAAGCTTAATTCAATTCATTATATACCACATAATTCGAATGGGAAGATGACCGCCGGTGTAGTTGAGTCGGTAGGACATCGGGCGCGTTTTCGAAGGTCGCAGGTTTGGTCGTTGCCAGCGGCAAGCTATCTTTTCGTTTTCTTTTCTTCCTTCGAATTTACTTCACAATTACTACAAATAACATCTCCTAGTCTTTCACTAGTTGTAATATTGTGTCTAAGAAAGGAAAACGAGCCCTTAGATTTCCAATTCTTTCCTTGATTACATGGTATCTATAAGAAATACGTTCCCAATATGTAACAGGGGTCTCAAATGTATCAAAACCAGCGGGCCCAAGTTATGAAAGTTAATCCCACAAGGGCTAAGTGTGATTTCTTAGAAAAAGTTATTCATGACATAGTCATTTATGTCTTACAACATGGTTAGCATAGTACAGCAGGAGGTCCCAAAGTTTTAGGAATTTTATTGTTATGTGAATGGGGAAACAATAGAAATACAGCAAATGTACAGGGACACGTTGGAAATGGCGAGCGACCTTGATTAGAAATTACATTACAATTAGGTCTGAATATGTTTTCTTATAAAACAATGCTAATAAAAATAGGGCGATTATTGATTGTAACATGCAGTTCGAGTGGCAGTTTCAAATATTAAATGAAGCAAATCCTGCACCTCTTTAAATGAATTGAGTCAGATCAATTAAGCTAGCGCAGAACAATCATGACCAAAACAACCAACATGGTCACATTAATCAGCTTGAGTTGTATGCTAGAGGCTTTTCGATCGTACTTTCGTTCTACGATGAGTTTTTCTTGGGTGAGTTGGCGTTTACTGAAAGACGCGATGTGGCAGAGGCCGACTTTTCCACTCATTCCTGCTTTTTGTTTGCAAGCATTGCGCTACCGTATCATGTCCTTCTTTCATTTAAAACAAGATATTTCAAATGGAAGACAAACGAAATAAAGATATTGGGCCTCGATCTCTATCTTGATGAAACAGTGATCCCAAACGCCGGGGCATAATAAAAAGGCAGAGGAGCAGATAAAGAGAGGAAAAAGTCTGTTAATTTCCGGCAGATTGCTGGCCTGGCCTGCCACCTACGAGCTAACGGAGAGTCAGCGTTTTCCATCAGCTTCCTGGTGGTTCACCCAGAGTTGCTTTTCCAGGCCCGAACCGAGCAAGGCAGCCCACCAATGCACCCGAAGGTCTTCATTGGAAATCATAACGCCAGTATTGGAGATTAATGCTGGACACGTTCATATTATGAAGAGCCACGCTTGGATGGTACAATACTGGCATATATTTGTTCTATATATACTGCAGGATATATCTGTTGTATGACGACGGGGTTCGTGAATGTTTGTGTTTGTAACAGTCGCCATTGAACAGAACAGGGCATGATGTCAGAAGTCGAAGTATATTAAGTGCGATACAATTCAGGAGGCCAGACACTTGTATGTTGTCGTGTGCTGTTGTATATTGTAGTCGTCACTTGGCGTGATGCTCCTGCTCTCCGTGTGTAGCATGTGTACTGAGTGCGCACTCGCCGCAAGGAGAATATATATATATATATATATATATATATATATATATATATATATATATATATATATATATATATATATATATATATATATATATATATATGGGAGATGTTGTGCTGCCTGGCTCATACGCCATGTTTATTCCATTAGGCACTTCCTCTTCTTCCTCGGCTTCTCCTACCATGCTTTCATACGTCACGCATTATATATATATATATATATATATATATATATATATATATATATATATATATATATATATATACTGGCTGTTCTAATTTCGTCATCTTCTGCCAATATATATTTATGCATGCATGCCTGTCCTTTGAGGCGAGGTATGTTGCGCCTTGTTTCTGACTAATGTCTTGTCTTTAAGGAGTAGCGCGCCATTCCAATTACCGTCTTGTAAGAGCGCCATCAAACACACTGCTCTCCATCAAAATCACTTGTCTAAAATCGCATCGAAGGAAAGAAGATGGAGAAGCTTCGGACGTCCCTCTTTGGGATTCCAAGTAGGAACTACCATTCTAACAAATCGAATTCGACTTCGTCTGTTCGCTTGTAGGAAAAAAAGTAAAAAAGAAATAGAGAGCTGCTACCAGTCAACAGGCAGTTGAGTGTGCCGAGCGCAGTAAATAATGTCGCAGACTGTTTACCTTCCTCTCCCCTCGGGAGTTTGCAACGAAACGTGCTTAGTTCGGCAGAAGGCACCCCCGTAGTCTTATCGACCAGCTGTTCCAAGGCGGAGCATTGGCACCGCTGTCGTGCAGGCGGCAAACCCATCTCGTGCGAGACTCCGGTTGCATTGCGAGAAAGCGTGAACTATTAAATGCGGAGTATTTTGGAGGGATACAAACGCACTACGATACTTTCTATCTATCTATCTATCTATCTATCTATCTATCTATCTATCTATCTATCTATCTATCTATCTATCTATCTATCTATCTATCTATCTATCTATCTATCTATCTATCTATCTATCTATCTATCTATCTATCTATTATCTATCTATCTATCTATCTATCTATCTATCTATCTATCTATCTATCTATCTATCTATCTATCTATCTATCTATCTATCTATCTATCTATCTATCTTATCCTAATATCCTTCTATTTACCTATATCATCTTAGCCGTGCTTACTTCCTTTAATCGTCTAAGACAAATAAATTTTAGAGTGCAGAGCACTGTAGTGGGCTGTAGTATTCTGCCTGTGTCGCTTAGCGTAATACTCCATGTATAACAAATTAAGCACGCTTGCATAAAATTTAAGCAGGACGATGACGAAGTGTATTCTTCATAAAACGCTTGCACCCGTGTGGGAAATTTCCGATTTGTTTTCCCGCAAATTCTGGTAGCTACCACTCCCTCCTTGTGAGCATGGATGAAGAAGCCTCTCAGAATATTCGCTTTGAACAACCCCTACGTCCGGCAGCGGCTAGGAAACATGGGACCACTTGAAGCGGCACAGACAGTGAGGCAACGGAGTTCTACTAAGACGGCTTCGAGTTATCGGATGACGACTACACAGTCGTCATGCAAGAAGCCGCAATGCAAAAAGAAGACTGCTACGAACATTGTCGATGGCGAGTTTATCCACCATGCAGGCTACTCCGCAACGTTGGCCGCACACTATACTTTTCGTGGCTGTGGAATTTTCAGCCAAGCTACGGTGGCTTAACAGGCAAGTCCCCTCTGCATATCTCGAAGGACTCACTCCAAGTGAGATTAAACGTGTGAGGATCAACTCACGGAAGAATGTTCTGGCAGTTAATGCTCTACACCATAGTGCGCTGCAAAGCCTACAGAACATCATGGAAATCGACAGAGTCACAGTTAAATCAGTGATCCGCACTGACTGTAAGGACAGTGTTGGCGTCATTTATGACGTGGACATTTCCATTCCCACTGACGATTTTTCTATCTTGATAAAGCCAACTCCAGACGACATCCTCATCAAGCACATAGCAAGGCTCGGTCAGTCACGTTGCCTGTTTACTGTTTTTGAGGGAGACAGTCTTCCACCACACGTCAAAGTTGGCCACGTTCACCACCAGGTCCGTTCATACATACGAAAGCCCCTACAATGCTACATATGTTTCACGATGAAGCATGTATAAGGAGTATGTACCAGCAATATTGTGCGCCCACGGTGTGCTGAACCTCATTCAGAAGACACCTGCCACGCAACAGCGTTCAAATGCTCTAATTGCAACGGCGCTCATAAAGCCTTGTCCAAAGATTGCCCGCGAGTGCGAAATGAGCGTGCCGTGCTGAAACGCATGGTGCGCGACAATTCAAAGCACAAAAAAGCTGCTGCTACTGTCAGGCCACGTCGGAATCACCAGAGAAGATCATCACGAAACGTGACATCTGCCGATAGAGACACGTCATCTCCCGCAAAAACAACTGGCCACTTATCATCAAGCTCTGCCAAGACGGATACACTGAAAACAAAAGCAGGGTCAACATTCCCACCTGGTGAACAGGGACCTTCCCTTCCGCGAACACAGCCTGATTCAGAGGTGCATCGAATCCCGCCAAACTCGATGCCCTCACTAACCACTGATACAAATACAACTGAGGATCTCCAGGTCATTTACGTGTTGCAGAACCTATGAGCGCAATGCGCATGATACTAAGCAGCATGAACACTCCGTCAGCGCAGAGCGCACTGCAGGTGCTGGACACATTGAGTCCGGTGCTTGCTGCTCTGAGGTAAAACTATGGCCCACGACATGTTATCCTTTCGAGAGGAGGTCAAGAAAGCATCTGTCCTTCAGTGGAATGCAAGAGGGCTTAGGGCGCATATGTCCAACTTCCGGCAATATGTATTCACGAACCAGTTCTACATAATTGTGGTTTGTGAACTGAACCTGTCAGCTCACATCACACTGTCTGGATTTGAGTGCGTTATGTCTTCTACCCATGGAGAGCGCAGCAAGGTTGTTATGTTTATACGGTGCAAATTATGTTCATCACCTTGTACCTCCTGACGAAAAAACCAGCACATTTGCCTAACAGTAAAAAAACTAGACCACATTCACCGTCATCGAAACCTACTTATCTCCATCATGTCGCATGTCGCGGGATAGAATCCCGGCTGCGTCGGCTGCATTTCCGATGGAAGCGGTAGTGCACGTTAAAGAACTCTAGGTGATTGATTGATATGTGGGTTTTTAACTTCCCAAAACCACCATTTGATTATGAGAGACGCTGTAGTGGAGGGCTCCGGAAATTTCGACCACCTAGGGTTCTTTAACGTGCACCTAAATCTGAGAACACGGGTCTACAACATTTCCGCCTCCATCGGAAATGCAGCCGCCACAGCCGAGATTCGATCCCGCGACCTGCGGGTCAGCAGCCGAGTACCTTAGCCTCTAGACCACCGTGGCGGGGCAAGAACCCCAGCTGGTCGAAATTTCTGGAGCCCTCCAGTACGGCGTCTCTCATAATCATATGGTGGTTTTGGGACGTTAAACCCCCTTATCAATCAATCCATCAAGTCGTCTAGACCACGAGCGTTTGCGCGGAATTTCGAATTCCATTTCCCAGCAATGGGTTATATATAACTGGCGACTTCAATGCCCACCACCATTTATGGGGAAGCTCCAGGGTCAACACTAGAAGAAGACAGTTAATGTCTTTTGCTTCTGAATGTGACCTTATTCTCGTGAATGATGGCAGTCCTACTTATTTGCGTGGATCGTCCTATAGTAGTTGCCTGTACCTCACTTTCATCTCACGCTCACTCGCCAGAAGAGTGCACTGTTTTTCGGATTTGGAAACAAGGGGTAGTGATCACATCCCAAAATAACTGTACATTGACGGCTTTCCAAGTCTCAAGCTCTCCAGACCCATCCAGTGCACCGATCGGCAAAAATACAAGTTAATCATAGAAGACTATTTTGGTGGGTCACCCTTCAACCTAGAGGACGCAATGAAGAGTGTCCTGCAGTCTATCACGCTTTCTCTTCCGGTGAGCTCATCTTGCAGTGATATGAACATTGAACACGGGAAACTCCGAGTGATTCGTCATTGTGCAGAACGACGCTATAGATGCATGGAGTCATTTGATGGTCTGAGAGTGGCCAGACACACAAAAGAAAATACGGCGTCACAGGAACAAGTTGGATTAGCGATGATGGGTATCTTTTTACGAGTTTTTCGATCCTAGAAAGCCTCTGTCACTAATCTGGAGAACTGTCCGGGTCTTCGTACAACCATTACTCAGCGCTACCCCTTTAAATCTCTAGCACTTCACTTAAGATGCGAAGAGATTGACTTTATTTAAAAAGAGATATACTTTCTTAGTGCGCAGGGAACGTTTCAGAAGGAAGAAAGAGCAGGGAGATAGGACAGAGCACACTGTCCTCTCCCTGCTCTATCTTTTTTCTGAAACGTTCCCTGCGCCCTAAGAAAGCATATTTCTTTGAAAAATGCAATACCAACCAGCCCAAGTAGCCACCCCGTTGAAGAGATTGACGTCGCAGAGTCTTTCTGTCGATGGATTTCCTGCGGGGCAAATTCAACAGGGACGAAGACACCCGACTGTTCCGTATCCTCACGTTATCCCCGAATGAAGGGTTCGTTTTCAATGGAAGAGCTAAAGGCTGCGCTTGCTTTGTGTAGGCGTTCTTCAGCGCCAGGACCTGACGGCATCACCTACCACGCTCCGTGTCACCTAGGAGATCAAGCTCGGAAGGCACTCTTGCTGCTATACAACGACTCCGGACAAACTGGCATGGTTCCACAGGAATGCAAGTCAAGTCACCTGATTCCACTTCTCAAAGCCGGCAAGACACATTTAAACATTTCCTCTTACCACCCGATTGCCGTCATGAGCTCTGCGGGAAAAGTTATGTAAAGATAGATTTTAACGCGTCTGGAATGGTACTTAGAGTTCTATGAAATATACCCGGATGCCATGTCCGGGTTCAGACGAGACCGCTCATCAATGGACAATGTAGTTGACTTTGTCACATATGTAGAGCACCAGAAGGCCTGCCAACAGTTATCTGCTGCTCTGTTTCTTGACGTTAAAGAGGCTTACGACAATGTCACCCACGAAGCCATTCTCAGCGCATTAGAAGGAGTAGGACTCGGTGGCAATATAATATATATATATATATATATATATATATATATATATATATATATATATATAAAATAAGGGAAAGAAGTGTATACCTAAGGGCTCGTTTTTCCGTGTTTTAACACAATATTAATGAGATATAACAGACAGTAATGCCAAGGAATGTACAGGGGAAGTTATTAAAACCAATGGAATGTAAATAAGAAGAAAGAAAAGTGGATGAAAAAATTACCAACTGTGAGCAGGAATCGAACCTACGACCTGCTCACAGTTGGTAATTTTTTCATCCACTTTTCTTTCTTCTTATTTACATTCCATTGGTTTTAATAACTTCCCCTGTACATTCCTTGGCATTACTGTCTGTTATATCTCATTAATATTGTGTTAAAACACGGAAAAACGAGCCCTTAGGTATACACTTCTTTCCCTTATTTCATTGAACGAGGGTCTCGTACTGGCAGACTTGGTGTGTTTAGGTTGTATAAGAGGGACAATTAATCAGCTGCCCGCTCATAATAAGTTCACGTACTACGTGACGCCAAACATGCGAATAAGAGTGTTTTCACACTCGTTCTTTGGCTTATAGATGGCGCTGACTGTCACTCCTTCTAAATTCACAGATAACTCCAAAAAAGTGGATGAGGGGAGGGCCGCTGTGATAGCTCAGTGGTTAGAGCATCGAACGCGTAATTCGAAGGTCGTAGGTTCGATTCCTGCTCACAGTTGGTAATTTTTTCATCCACTTTTCTTTCTTCTTATTTACATTCCATTGGTTTTAATAACTTCCCCTGTACATTCCTTGGCATTACTGTCTGTTATATCTCATTAATATTGTATATATATATATATATATATATATATATATATATATTATATATATATATATATATCTGTTGTAATGAATTAATGAATCTGAATAACGGACGCTCTGCTGGCAATGAAGAAGACGGTGATGATCGGTGGTGGTGGTGGTGAAAACATTTAATAACCATTAAATGGTTACAGAGAGGTGATTGGGTTGGGGCCTTATTGGCCTCCTACCCTCACAGCACTAGGTGGAACCCCTATTCCGGGGCTCCATTGGCAAGCAACGCCGCCCGCGTCCGTTGAACCAGAGCCTCTTGGGCCTTCAGGTCTTGACAGCCGAGCAGGGCTGCCTCCCAGTCCTCTCTGGTGGGATTGGGGTTGGGGGGGATAGATGGATTAGACTGGCACGCCCAGACGATGTGAAAGGTGTCAGCCACCTCACCACAGAACTGGCACGTGCCATCAAAGGATGAATTGAAATGTTTTAGCACCGCCGGGCACAGTACAGTATTGGTAAACAGTTTTAAAAGGAGGCGCTCGTCAGCGCGATGCAGTCCCTTACAAGAGTCTGGATAGCGCCGGTGCTCCTCCTTGTAGTAATTGGTAATATCTTTGAATGAAAGGGCCGAATTGTCTGATTGCGAGTAGGCTTCCAAAGACAGTGAGATAGCCCGGGAAGAGAGTGCGCGGGCGGCCTGATCGGCCTGTTCGTTACCCCTGAGTCCTTTGGTGACCGGGTGCCCAAACCAGATTTCGTGGAGTTGGATTAACGTATCGGCAGCTAGGTTCCAGTATGCGCTGAGCAAGCGGTGAAGCCCACCCTAGCTGATTGTTCCGACAGGGCCCTCGTGAGTCGGTGATGATATGTTTAGAAGAGGGATAGGTGAGAGCCAGAGCGATGGCAATCTCCTCCGCGTGTGTTGCGCTGTAGGCTTTGAAAGTGAGCCCGTTTATGGTGTTTGCGTTGTGTATGACTACGGCAGTATACCACCCCCCATGGTGCGGGCCATCAACGTCCACGTAGCACACGTGTTCCTCTTGACCAAAGTGTCGCTGCAACGCTTCCGCGCGCGCCTGGCGGCGACCACTGTGGTTTTCGTTGGACATGTTGCGGGGAAGGGGCCGGACCCGGAGGGCGCGTCTCCAAGGTTCTGGCACTTTCACCCTTTCCTCAATATAGTAATCGTTTGATGGGTATTCGGTCCAAGAGGCGGCGACCGGAATGGGTCTGTGCAAGGCGCGTGTATTGGTTAACGAGGTGGGCTTCTCGAAGTTCCCGGTAGGTATTCACCTTGCCTAGGGCCAGAAGTCTCTGGTTGGACGTGGTGATAGGGAGGTCGAGAGCCCGCTTGATAACTTTACGGTGGATGACCTCGAGTTGATTATCCTCGTGTTTGCGTAGGTGCAAGTGGGGAGTCGAGTAGAGTATTCTACTCGTTACGAAAGCATGGGCAAGCCGCATTGTATCCCTGCTTCGTAATCCGCCCCGCTTGTTAGAGACCCGGCGGACCATACGGCCCACCTGGTCTCCCACCGTGCGAAGTTTGGCTATTGTGGTGTCGGACTTGCGATGGTGGTGTATGAAGAGGCCAAGGACGCGGATCTCCTTGGCCTCACGGATCGGTCCCGAGGGAAGACTGATATGGAGCTGAGTTGTGTCCTGTGGGGAGGGACGTACGTGCACAAATTCTGACTTAGCCGGGGCACACTGGAGTCCGCAGTAGGTTGCGTAGTCGTCGACTACAGTCGCTGCTGCATGCAGGCATGACTCCATGTGACCCAGGTTACCTTGCGTGGTCCAGATCGTGATATCATCCGCGTAAAGAGCGTGATGTATCCCTGGTAGAGAAGCCAATTGGGGGGGAAGATGAAGCATGGCTCTATCAAATAGGAGGGGAGAGAGGACCGCGCCTTGAGGAGTTCCCCTCGAGCCGATGACGTAAGGCCCATGTTCTTCATCTTGTATGCGTATGTAGGCTTGACGGTCTGTAAGAAACTGTCTAACATAATTGAGTGTTTTATAACCACAGTTGGTCTGACTGAGATGGTCAAGGATTACCTCATTCTTAACGTTGTCGAATGCCCCTTTTAGATCCAAGGCCAGGACCACCTTGTCATTGTGGGGGCATTCAAGATGATCTAATATGTCATGGTGGAGCTGTAGAAGTATATCCTGGGCTGACTTCTGAGGGCGGAATCCAAACATGGTGTCCGCAAAAGTGTGCTGTGTTTCTAGAAACTCGGACAGTCTGTCGCACACCATCATTTCCATCAGCTTGCCGACACAAGACGTGAGGGAGATGGGGCGAATGTTCTCCACGTCAATAGGTTTACCTGCCTTCGGGATGAAGGTCACGAGAGCTGATTTCCATTCAAGAGGGAGAGGAGTTTCTCCGTCCCAAATGCTATTGATGTATTTGAGGAGCGTGGCGTAGGCTGCGTCGGGAAGATTGGCCAACAGTTTGACCATAACCTGGTCACGCCCTGGTGCAGTGCCACGCTTCGTCTTGCGTAAGGCCGCCTGGAGGTCGTGGAGCTGGAACGGGGTGTCGAACTGCGTGTTCTTTTTGCCTGCGTAGGAGTATACGACCGTCCGGGGGTCCTTGGTGGTGCACAGGTATCGGTCCCTGAGCGTGTTTGCCAGCTGTGTTGTCGTTCCTGCAAAGTTGTGCATGACCTTATGTAAGTGACGTTGAGTTTCCGTGCGTGTTTGTGTTGGATCGATGAGAGCGCGAAACAGGTGCCACGTGTTGCGACCAGACAACTGGCGTGCAGCCGTGTTGCACCTGTCCCCCCAGTTAGTGTCGGCTAGCTGAGCAGCATATTCCGCAGCTTGCTCCGTGAGTTCTAGGATGCGTTTCTTGGGGCGTCTGTTATGTTTATGTTTTTTCCATCGTTTGGTGAGGCTGCGGCGGGCCTGCCAAAGATGGAGGAGGTGGTTGTCCACGTCCGTTTGAGTTTCCGTGAGCTGTATCAGCCGTTCGTGTTGTTTCAGTGTAGACGTCAGTGATTTAGACCAGGTGTCGTATCCCGACTGGAGAGGGTCTACAATAGGTAGAGTGGTGCGGAAAGTTGTCCAGTCTGGGATATGAGCTTGTGTAAGTGGGCGTTTTAAGGTACGCATGTACACGGTTGTGTTTAATACACAATGATCACTACCGAGAGTATCCTGTGTGTTCAGCCAGTCGGCATGGCGTATATTGCGTGTAATTGTGAGGCCTTGGTAAGTATCTCGTTGAACAGAGTTGCCTACACGTGTTGGGCTGGCGGGATCAGTGTGGAGGGTGAGTCCAAGTGTAGAAAGAAGTTCCGCAAGCTTCCTTCCACGCGTGTCCTCTCGTGGGTAACCCCATAACCTGCTTGGGGCATTGAAGTCGCCAACGATCAGGAGGGGGTCCCTTCCTGCCATCTGCATAGCTTGTGTGAAAGTTGCGCTGAACGTGACGTTCTTAAGCTTTGGGGGACAGTAAATGTTTAAAATATGAACAGGTGGGTCAGATCGCCTTATAGGCAGCACCGACACCATCGTGTATGGGAAAGGCGGTGTTGTGGGGAGTGTGACTTCCTGGGCGGTATATTGCTTGTGAACAAGTATACATGTTTCCGGGTTGTGTTGAAATGTAGTGTAATTTGTGAGTTTGACGTCCGTGCCGGGTTCTTGAAGGGCAACCACGGCAACGAGGAACTCAAAGGTCTCAAGATAGAGGTGGAAATGAGCCCGCTTCTTGTGGTTCTTGAGACATCTGCAGTTCCACTGTGTTAGTAACAACGGCAGAGTTGCTCTGGCTCGCGACCTAGGGTTGGAGGCCATGTTCGGAGATGGAGGGTGGGGATTGTGTTGTTAAGATTACTCAGTTCACTAGCACCCTGTGCTGACCTGCTGGAGTCTTCAGAAAAGTCATACTAATCTGGAGTCACTCTGTTAAATTTTGAGGGGCGATTAACGTCCCTAATGGGCCCTACGCGCTTAAGGACGCGTGGATTGTCTTGTATTCCACTTTTGCATAATGTGAGTTACTGTTTGTGTCACCTGTGTCGATGACAGTCTCCATATGACGCGCGATGGTGTCGTGGATAATTTTGGGGAGGTCGGCCAATTGTGTTTCTATTGCATTCACCTGGGTCTCCAGGGCCGCGACGCGACTCTCTACAGTAGTAGGAATCTCCCTGTCTGTTATAGCTTCCTCTTCGTCGCTCAACGAGGGCTGAGTAGTGAGATTGGATCTGAGCGAGTCAAGTTCGCTGGCTAGTTTTTCATTCTGAGATCGCAAAAGGGCGAGCTCATGCCTGAGTTTTTGTGTTTCGGTAGTGCTTGTGGTAGAAGAAGGTGGAGAGGGAGAGAGAGGAGGGAGAGGAGGCGACCTCCACCCAACTGCCTACCTTGGGTTGGTTGCGTGCAGCGTTGCCAGATGGAGCGCCGAAAGCTGGAGATTCCGCCGCGCCAGGTGGCAGCGTTGCCGTTGCTGCTTTGCCAGGAATTGGCGCTTTGCCAGTTGACCGGCGCTTTGGTTTTGTTGGGGTCCCCGATGTCCTGGACCCTGGTTGATGAAGCCTGATGAATTTTTCAGTGCATTCGCGGGAGCTGGTGAGGTGCGCACCCCCGCAAACTATGCACGTTGGGTTGCGTTCGGGGGGGGGGGGCATCCCCTCAGGACCAGCGCCCACGTTTTGGCCACAAAGGCTGCATCTTTCGGTGACCGGGTTGGGACATATATCAGCCCGGTGCCCCAGTGCACCACAGCAATAGCACGCTGGTACTGTCTTCTTGTACTCCCTGACGGGAGTCAGTTCTGCGTTATAGTGGACGAAACGCGGAACGTTCCTTCCCGCGAAAGTCAACACAGCTACGTTGGAGTTCCCCAGCTTGCGCGCATAGACTAGATCACCGCCACGCCACTGCACACTATGTTTCAGGAACGCACTGGTTTCGAGGTTGTGCACAGAAATCACGCCGCAACACACATCACCGGTGAGCTTGAGGTGACCGCGAAGCGGCAGCGGTCCTTTGCTGGTGTTGATTTGAAAGTCCGACAGCGGTTTCTGAACCACCTCGTTATTCTGCGTGCCACAGATGATAATGTTTTGCTCCCAATTGGGAGAAATGGTGGTGTCATTCATGTGCCGCCTTCCGATGAGTTGGGACATGGCAGCGCCGAGTTCACCTTGTTGAAACGCTGCCTTGAGGGCTACTGTGATGCGTGGCTTGAGCACGATCACGTAGTCACCAGGATTTATCCTGACCGTTGGTTTTGGCGTCCACTTGGAGACTGGTGAAGTCTTTTGGTGGAGCTTTAGGAGATGGAGTGCGAGCGTCTCCAGTGGTTGTATTGTTGAAAGGAGTTTTCAGTGCAGACGCTCCTTCCAAGTTTCTTCGGCGGCGACGCCGACCCTCGACGAGTTGAAAAATGTCAGCTTGCTCCGCCGAAATGGTGGATGGGCCGTCGTCTGATGGATTTGTCGGGATATATGACCACGACAGAGTCGTAGGTTCATAGCCACGTTGTTCAGGCAGCGCCATGTTGAGGAGTTGACCGAGCGGCGTCTCCGCATCCAGCAGCGGCGGAGCCGCAGCCGTGAGGCTTAGCTCGTTCGCTACGTTGTGATGCAAAGTTGCTCGAAGTGGCCGAAAATTGGGCGTACCTTGGTAAGATCAGTGTCTCCAGAATCTTGCTGACTTTGCAGATGCAGTCGCACAAGATTTAGAGCAGCCACATTGAAAAGAGCACGGTTCCAGCCAAAAATCGACGGAGCCGATGAGCGTCGCGTCCGATCACTTCGCGAAGCGCCCGCGTCTCTCCGTGATGATCGGTGGCTGTAGTAGTAGCTCGCGCACGCCGCTCGCCATTTGCCAGACCTGCCTGATAAAGCACATTTTGCCAAGCTGCGTCTGAACCTTTTTTGACGTACAACACCTCTATTTTAAGCGGTGGAGGAGCCGGGGTTCCCATCAACCTGGAACTTCGCAATCGGACGCTACCCTCACCGTTCACCATGACTGCTCCTGGCCCTTCTCAAGCTGCCTTACCAACGACAGTCTACTGTACTGGCGTACCTCGGCAACGCGACCCACCAATTTTTCGCGGCAACGACGAACAAGACGTCAAGGACTGGCTCGTCGAGTACGAAATCGTAAGCGCTTCCAACAAGTGGAACGCCTGCGACCAGCTCATAAATGTGCGCTTTTACCTCACTGATGTGGCCAGCCTCTGGTTCAAGAACCATGAAGGCGAAACCACCAACTGGTCCGCCTTCAAGACCACCATCGCCGCGGTCTTCGGTCGTCCCGCCGTGCGCCGGCTTCGCGCGGAACAGCGTCTCCGTAGTCGAGACCAGCGCAGAGACGAGACCTCTACAAGTTACATTGAAGATGTCTTGTCTCTTTGCAAGCGCGTCGATGAATCTCTAACCAAACGCGACAAAATCAAGCACATCATCAAAGGTGTTGACGACGATACCTTACAGATGCTCGTTGCTAGGAATCCACAGACCATCACCGATGTTGTCCAGTTCTGTCAGCAGTACGACGAGTTGCGTAAGCAGCGTGTCTCGACGCGCAGGGCCGCTGAAGATACGGCTGAAGTTCCCGCCCTCGTGCACGACGTCGCTGCTGATCACACCGTCTTACTGCCCCACATCAAACAATTCATTCGTGAAGAAGTTGCACGTCAGCTTTCTCTTGTGGCCGAAGCATCCGCGCCAGTGACCTCGTTAGACCCACGTTTACGCCAGGTCATTGAGACACAGGTCACGCAGGCACTGCCTCCATCGCCATCCGTCCCTACGCCGCTGACCTACGCTGCCGTCGTTCCTAAACCCCCAGCCCCACCTGTCCCTGGCGCATACCGGGGCACCGGGTCCTCCTACCCTACGACGCTGCCTACATACACGGCACCCCATCCCGTTTCGCCCCCTGCACCTTCTGTCGTTAACCCATGGAGCACCTTAGATAATCGACCCATCTGTTTCGCATGCGGTTTCGTGGGACATATAGCACGCTACTGTCGCCGTCGCAACTTGCAGCCTCGAGACCATGGGAATTCTGCAAATTACCAAGCTGCCCAGAATCCCCAGCGACCATCTTCTCCTATCACCGACTCATTGTCCCCATGACGCCCTGTCGATTCTCGCCGGTCATTACCACCCCGTCACCGATCTGTCTCCCCGATGCTTTGGCGCACGAGCCCCGCTCGAGAGGAAAACTTACAGCCGCAGTTCCGGAGGCAAGAACTGCGTCGTCATCAAACTTTCTAAGACCTCCTCTTTGTCCGACCAGTGAAATTGATGTGCTAGTAGAAAATGTTGCTGTACGTGCACTTGTCAACACAGGCACCGTCGTTTCTGTAAATAGTGAAAAACTATGTCGCGATTTGAGAAAAGTTACAACGCCGCTTACGAACCTTGCTCTGCGTACAGCCACCTCCCATTTCATCGCGCCGACAGCTCAGTGCACAGCACGCGTTTTTATTGTAGATGTTTGGTACGCTGTCAACTTTGTTGTTCTCCCACGTTCATCTTACGACGTCATACTAGGATGGGATTTCCTTTCTACCCATCAGGTTCTCGTCGACTGCGCTCGTGCTGAACTCACGTTGACGAATCCGTGCCTTGATATCGACCACAACAGTCCCTCGAAAGTGTTTGCCGCAGCTGACGTCCGCATCGCGCCGTTGTCCGCCATCCTAGTGCCTGTGTTTTCCCCTGCTGCCACAAACTCGACGCTCCTGTTCCAACCATCTATAGCTAGTGTGCAACACCGAACCATCGTCCTCCCGTTTGCCGTCATCAACTTTTCCAATGGTTCGGCGGTACTTTATGCGTGCAACGTTTCTGCTTGCCCATACATCCTGCTACGCGGCGAGTGTCTGGGAAGCCTCGATACCTTAAATTGTATTTTCGAAGACCCAATCTATCCAGACAAGCCATTTTTACCGACTTGTGCCATTACACCCGCAACTGACGCTAACAAACCTATGGATGTATTCCGCAAGTCCATTGATTGCAACCTCACGCCTGGGCAGCAGGAACAGCTGATCAAGCTCCTACAGCGTTTTCGGGCCTCGTTTGACCACAATCAGCCTTCCTTAGGTCTAGCGTCATCTGTTGTTCATCGTATAGATACCGGTCAAGAGACGCCATTACGGCAGCGTCCTTATCGTGTGTCAACTACCTAACGCCGTGCCATCAATGAACAGATTGACGACATGCTGACACGTGGCATAATCGAACCGTCAAGCAGTCCCTGGGCCTCTCCAGTTGTGCTGGTGAAGAAGAAGGACGGATCCATCAGGTTTTGCGTGGACTACCGACGTCTCAACCTAATCACGCGCAAGGGTGTCTATTCGTTGCCACGCACTGACGATGCCTTGTACTGCCTACAGGGAGCCGAATTTTTCTCTTCTTTAGATCTGCGCTCTGGATACTGGCAGGTACCCGTGGCAGAGGCTGATCGCGAGAAAGCAGCTTTCATCACGCCCGACGGGCTTTACGAATTCACAGTCATGCCCTTCAGCCTCTGCAACGCGCCATCTACTTTCGAGCGAATGATGGACTCTATCCTTCGAGGCCTCAAATGGAGCGTTTGCCTTTGTTATTTAGATGACATTGTCGTCTTTTCAACTGATTTCGCAACCCAATTAACCCGCCTCGAGAAAGTCCTCGCGTGTATTTCTGCCGCGGGGCTGCAACTGAATCTGAAAAAGTGCCATTTCGCCGCTCAAAAGCTTACGATCCTTGGCCACGTGGTTTCAAAAGACGGCATTCATCCTGACCCTACCAAACTTACAGCCGTTTCAGCGTTTCCCAAACCGACCACCATGAAAGAGCTCCGAAGCTTCATAGGCCTGTGCTCTTACTCCCGGCGCTTCGTTCGCAATTTCGCGACGATCATCGCTCCGTCGACCAAGCTCCTCGCCGGCTCTAGAGACCTTTCAGTCTGGTCTGTCACCTGTGGCGATTCTTTAATGAACTGCGCCGCCTCCTCACGTCGCCACCTATTCTGCGACACTACGACCCATCGGCACCCACAGAGATCCACACCGACGCTAGTGGTGTCGGGCTAGGCGCTATTCTTGCACAGAAGAAAGACAGGTTTCAAGAGTACGTGGTTGCCTACGCAAGCCGAACTCTTAGCAAAACCGAAATCAACTATTCCGTCACTGAAAAGGAATGCCTCGCCATTATTTGGGCGATAGAGAAATTTCGACCTTACTTGTACGGACGCCCTTTTGACGTCGTGACTGACCACCACGCCCTCTGCTGGTTGTCGTCACTGAAGGATCCAAGCGGTCACCTCGCCCGATAGGTATTACGCCTCCAAAAATATAATATTCGCGTGGTCTATCGCTCCGGCTGGAAACATTCGGACGCAGACGCCCTATCCCGTTCGCCCCTACCCCCTGACCTGGACTGCTGCGAAAGTATAACCTGTGATGTCACTGCCGTCACCATCGCCGACATGCCATCCGAGCAACGCAAGGACCCGTGGGTTGCTTCGATTCTAGACATCCTGGCTGGGCAGACGGCTTCCCCCCCCTTCTCGCACGTTGCGTCGGCAAGTAGAGCACTTCGCCACTCGCGACGACGTGCTGTACCGACGCAACTACGCACCCGGTGGACGTCAGTGGCTACTCGTGATTCCACGTCATCTGCGATCCGAAATTTGTTCCACGTTTCATGACGACCCTCAATGTGGACACGCAGGTTTCCTGAAGACTTATTCTCGCATACGTCTCCGATATTACTGGCGTGGCATGTACCGTTTTATACGATAATACGTTCGGGCCTGCTCGACCTGCCAGAGACGAAAAACTCCCCCTTATCACGCCAGCGGTACCTTGTTATCCTTACCATGCCCATCCCGACCATTCGGCCGCGTCGGCATCGATATCTATGGTCCCCTTCCCAACACTGCTGACGGTAACCGCTGGATCATAGTTGCCGTCGAGCATCTCACGCGGTATGCCGAAACTTCATCCCTTCCCTCGTCTACAGCAAAAGACGTTGCGACTTTCGTACTTCACAACATCGTATTACGTCATGGAGCACCTCGGGAGTTACTGAGCGATCGTGGTCGCGTATTCTTGTCAGACGTCATCACAGCATTGCTGCGTGAGTGCCACGTCGTTCACTGCACTACAAGCGCCTATCATCCCCAGACCAATGAAATGACAGAGCGCATCAACCGCACCTTTGGTGACATGCTGTCTATGTATATCTCGTCAGACCACCTTAATTGGGACCGAGTGCTCCCGTTTATCACGTTCGCCTATAATACCGCCATTCAAAGCACTACTGGGTTCTCTCCTTTTTTCCTCCTTTACGGACGCGAACCTTCTTGCGCTATAGACACCATTCTTTCGTACAAACCTGACTCCTCAGTGTCCACGACTTTGTCTCAAGCCGCATGCATACGCTGAAGAATGCCACCAACTGGCAAGATCATTCACAACCCAAGACCAAGGACGTCAAAAGCACCACCATGACGCATCAAATAACACTACTTCCTACGATCCAGGTTCACTCGTCTGGCTGCATGTACCTTCTGCTACACCTGGCCTTTCTACCAAGTTCGTCCCCAAGTATCACGGCCCATATCGTGTGCTACAAAAAACGCCACCAGTGAATTACCTTATTGAGCCACTGGAACCATCTTCTGACCAACGTCGTCGTGGCCAGGAAATCGTCCACGTCTGGAGACTTAAGCCCTGCTACGACCCTCCCGTGTTTACTTGTCCATAGCTCGCCAGGATGGCTCCTTATTTCGCGGGGAGTAATTGTAATGAATTAATGAATCTGAATAACGGACGCCCTGCTGGCAATGAAGAAGACGGTGATGATCGGTGGCTATAGTAGTAGCTCGCGCACGCCGCTCGCCATTGGGTAGACCTGCCTGATAAAGCACATTTTGCCAAGCTGCGGACCTTTTTCGACGTACACCTCTATTTTAACATATATATATATATATATATATATATATATATATATATATATATATATATATATATATATATATATATATATATATATATATGGGTTCCGAGCTAACTACAGAATAGTTCATTTCACGTGCAGGCAGAGAATGGCCCGACATTCGAGTATTATTGTAGCCGAGGAGTCCCGCAAGGCGGAGTGCTAAGGCTGATGTTGTTCAACCTAACACTCACTGGACTAGTTGGCAAGCAACCAAGCAGCGTACGACTTTGTATTTATGCTGATGACATCTGTTTGTGGACATCAGGTGTGATTCGACTTCAACTTCACACTCGACTTCAGAAGGCAGCATCAGTGACATCGCATCACCTTCGTAAACAAGGGTTCGAAATCGCAAGAGGAAAGTGTGCAGTCGTGGCTTTCATTAGAAGCCAATGTCCGCTTACGGCATATCAACTAACGGGCAATTGGTGTAATGCAGCCGGAGTCACAGGTTCTTGGGAGTCATAATTAAGCGAAGCCCGTCTTGGACCCCCCACGTGAACTACGTGAAAGAGCGGCTGACCACCATTTGTTGCTTGTTCAGGTTCTTTGCCAGAAAAAGCTGGGTAGTGTCTGTCGATCCTATGTTACAGCTGTACAAGATATTTTTTATTGGATTCCTGTGGTACAACCTACCTGTTATATCTAACACGTGCAAAACTAACCTGTGCACGCTTCAAAATATACAAGCCCAGGCTCTTAGGATATTCCTTGGTTTGCCCCGCTATGCATCGACGGCTGAAACCATTGCCATTGCACAGGACTACTCGATCATAGCACACATCACCATTGAAACGATCCGTACATACCTCAGGCAACATGCTAGGAATCATCCCCACCACTTGGCGACCCTCGCTACTGAGAGTCCCCGCACAAAATTTAGTGCAATTGTCTGTGCGCATCGTGCATCGTTTACGTCAGGTTTTACGCCTGCGGAGAAGTTGGTGTATCTTCCATGGTGCCTGACACTTCTGCAAGTACGCCTTCTAATTCCAAGAACACAGAAAAAAATCAAATTTGCCTTAGTCAGCCCTGAAACAATTGAGCATGCACCTCTTGCACGAAATGTACAATAACCACGTGCACATATACATCAATGATTCAACCACAGCGTCTGGTTCTGGTGGTGCGGTGGTGATTCCAGCTAGAGGAGACACTCTGCGAATCAACCTGTCACACGTCACTAGGTCTACGGTGGAAGAACTCGCGGCTATGCGTGGCACCCTAGAGTATATCAAATCCCAGAGAACGAGTAAATGGGCTGTGTTTTCCGACTCGAAACCGGCATTACAGAGCATGCTGTCAGTTGCTCGACGAGGTTGCCACGATCAGTTAACATACGAGGTTGTCAAGCTTCTTCACCAGGTCACAGAAACAGGCCATGGCGTCAAATTTCAGTGGGTGCCTGGTTATTGTAAGATCAGTGGCAATGATTCCGCAGATAACGCGGCTAGCACATCCCACCAAGAAGAGCACGCATTTTTGAATGCTTTGTCAAGGACACACGCTGCAAAGCAACTTCGTCACCTGGCACGTAGTCTGTGTCTGTTGGAGTGGAACACCCCAAGCATACGCCTTACGAGACTCTACCAAATAAACCCTCGACTGGAACTTCGACCTCCAGCCGGACTTCGTCGACGTGAAGCTTCGCTTCTCTGTCACCTTTGGTTTGGGGTAGCGTTCACAAAAGCATATACAACCCTCAATGGATGGACCGACAATGCGGAATGCGACGTCTGCGGCATCGAAGAAGACATCGACAATCACCTATGCCATTGCCCCCGATTGGCCTCTGAAAAGCAGGAGCTTTCTGACGCATTGCGACAATTGGACGATCAGCCACTCTGTATGCAGATGCTACTGGAGCACCGTCATCGTCTTTCGTCGGCTGAAAACGCATTCAAAGCCGTCTTGTGCTTTTTGAGGACTACAGGCCCACGTGAACACCTTTAACTTCTGTGTAGTGCCGATGCTGCATACGCGTCAGCCCACTGACTGACAATCCTTTTTTTTCTCTTTCTCTTCTATTTTATCTCTCTCTCTAACACTCCCCCTTCCCATTCCCCCAGTGTAGGGTATCAAACCGGGCCTGTACCAGGTTAACCGCCCTGCCTTCTCTCCTGTTGTTCTTGTCTTCCTACCTCCTTGCGTTGAATTGAAGTCTTCTTCCTGAAATTCTTCGAGTGCATTGATGATGATAAGGATGTTTGCTCCTGGAAGTATTCTTTCACTTTTTATTACTAGCTTGATAACTTACATATTTTTTCAGAGCGCGTTGTGCCAGAACGAGGCATTCACAGCCTTTTGCTTCTTTTTTCAAAAGAGCTTGCTCTTTGATCACTCTCTGAAAAAGTATCTGTCGGCTTGCGTGCAGAGCTGACAGCACACAATGCTTTCTTTCTGACTTGTTTATTTACCGTTGGTGAGTTTTGTGAGGTCCCATTTGTTCATACGTGGGCGGCAGCACGAACACATCGAAAGGAGGCAGCAAAGTAAGCGGATTCAACTTTAGAAAAACCATCTGGTAGGGCCTGTGTCTTGATTGAAGATTTGTGATTGAGGAAAAACGCACAAATTCATAGTTCTTGGTAAAGGCTCTTTTTGAAGATAGAAATGCATGTTCGAGCCAAATAAATAAATAAATAAATAAATAAATAAATAAATAAATAAATAAATAAAGTTTACGCTCTTGTTTGTTTTGTGCCGGTGGATGTGGTACTTTTCTTTTTAGCACGCTATAAACAGCAGCCATAAATTAGCTCTAAGTCTGTAATCACTACTGTACACGAGATTACCTTATTTTACAGACGTGGGGTGGCTTTCGTCAATGAAATGTTTGGTTAATGTTACTTTTTTATTGTTTGTATGTATTTATTACATGAAAAGCTGTAGAAGTTTTGGCTTTTTGTTTTTAACAGTGGCCTTGCTATAAGAAAACTATTCTAATGGTGTTCTATTTGTATTCTCTTTCAAATCGCCATGATCACTATTCGATTTGCAGCAGGCTCGATTCTCAATTCCACTTTTCGCACACCCCGATCGCTAGGCTATTGCAGTGGTCCGCCACGATGAAGCAGTTGTCCCGGTGCTCGGCTTCGGACCCTAACGTCATGGTTTCGATCCTGGCCACAGCAGCCAAATTCTGGTTAATATGGGTACTTCGTAGTGTCAGGGCACGTTGAAGAACACGAGATGGTCAAAGTTTCTGCAGCCCTCCACTGTGTACGGCGTCTCTCACAATAATATTGTTCTTTTGGAACATAAAACCCCACGTAATATTATCGTTAGGCTACTTCAGTGTGCATTAGATAATATGGAAGAACGCGAACAAGTATTGTTAAAGGGGAGTCACTACGCGAGCACTCGGTTTTTTTTCCTCAGTAGCGCTTGCAAAACGCTTTGACAGTTGGGAGGCGAGGAAATTAGCGTCGTGATTATGGACTCCCTATAGAAAACACATGCGCCGTACTTAATCCCGAACAACTATACGGAGACACGGGGAAGGTTACTACTTTTGCATTAATCTCTCTTAAAATAAAAAAAACACCACACCATTACATTGTGCCAACTATTTCAACAGCGAATCCCCTGGTAATCTCCTCTCCCGACTGTTTTGTCACATCATCCGACCTACAATCTCTGTAGGAGCTCCGATGATTTCTCAAGAGAGGTGTGAAAATGAGCCGTCTTTTCAGCGTCACTTGCTTGTTTTTTTTACGTACTTGTAGATGAACTTTTCCCGCCTCTGACCCTCGCTTTGGGAATCGGTCCACCAGCAAGTGATGTCGCAAGTTGGGTTTAACGCCCTAGCACGTGCTTATAGCCCTGTCCTGTCACCGAAATTGCACAGCGCCGTCTACAGCGCGCTCAGATTAGCTTAGACAGCTCGCGACTATGGTATATCGATCGATGATACACGCCCTCAAGTGAAAAATGGGGTGTATACTTTTGCGAGAGTGATCCTTGTCTGATGCTGTAGCATTTTATTCGCTTCGAGTGTTTTGAAGTTAGCTTTGTGTTCAAACTTAAAAGTGTTTAAAAGAGATTGCCTGTCTGCAAAAACAAAACAAAAAAACACCCAGAGTTATATGACACGAAAAGGCAAGACATGAATGTGCCGGTCGTGTGTTTAAACTCTCCAATGCGACCTTTGTGGCCTTTTCTTGCCTTCTGAATGATAAGACATCAACTAATTTTGATCTGTATTTTTGAACATAAACAAATTACACCATAAATTTGTAAAACCGGATCATCCACCCTTTATAATGTACATTCTTCAAGAAATGTGCCCCTTGCAATATTGAACCTTCTTGCAACTGTTCCAGTATCCAGTATCCATGACCGGATTCAGGCGCGGCCATTCATCAATCGACAACGTTGTTGATCTGGTGACATATGTTCAACACCAGAAAGCCTGTAAGAGACTGTGCGCCGCCCTGTTTCTAGACGTTAAGGGGGCTTACGACAATGTCACCCATGAAGCCATCCTTAGTGCTTTGGAAACAGTAGGTCTTGGTGGCAAGATATATATGTGGGTGTACAGCTACTTACAGCTGAGATCATTTTACGTGATGACAGCGAATGGCCCAACACCTGATTATTACAGCAGCCGAGGAGTTCCTCAGGGAGGAGTGCTAAGCCCTACCCTTTTCAACCTAACTCTCATTGGTCTAGTCGAACAGCTACCTAGCACTGTAGAACTTTCTGTCTATGCTGATGACATCTGCATTTGGACATCAGGTGTGACAAGGCCTCAGCTTCATGCCCGCCTTCAGAAGGCTGCTACAACGGCGTCATGCTATCTTCGTAAACAAGGTCTCGAGGTGTCCTGCGGAAAATGTGCAGTGGTAGCGTTCACGCGGAAACCAATGTCTGCTTACAGTATATCGATTAATGAAGAATACATATCGTTCAGCAGAAGCCACAGGTTCTTGGGAGTCATAATAGATAGAAACCTGTCGTGGACTCCACACGTGAACTATGTGAAGAAGCGGCTGATCGCAACATGCCACATGCTCAAATTCCTTGCAGGAAAAAATTGGGGAGTGCCCATATCATCCATGCTACAACTGTACAGAGTGCTGTTTATCGGATTCTTACGGTACAGCTTACCTGCAATGTCTAACACCGGCAAGACCAACCTGCGCGCAATTCAGAGCATTCAAGCCCAAGCACTTAAGATATGCCTTGGAATACCCCGCAGTGCTTCAACGGCTGAAACCATTGCCATCGCTCAAGATCACTCGATAAATACGCATATTATTACCGAGACAATGCGCATGCACCTCAGGCATTATGCCAGGACCCCTTCTCACCACCTGGCGAGCCTAGCTGCTGAAAGGCCCCGCACGACATACGGAACTATTGTCTCCAAGCATCGTTCATCGTTTGCTGAGACATACGCACCTGCATCAAAGCCAGTGCTTCCTCCTTGGAGCTTGAGCCGGCCGCGAGTTCACTTAATGATTCCAGGAATGAGGAGAAAATCGGACTTACCGACACATGCCCTGAAACAACTGAGTCTATCCCTATTGGAAGAAAACTACAGTAACCACGTTCACATTTACACGGATGGCTCTACTACGCCGTCTAGTTCAGGTGGAGCAGTGGTTATACCATCACAAGGGATAACTCGGTGTTTTAAGACTTCACATGTCACAAGTTCGACGACGGCAGAACTCGAGGCTCTGCGCAATGCACTGGAACACATCAATTCAGAAGAAAGACCAGGTAAATGGGCTGTGTTTTCTGACTCAAAACCAGCGTTACAGTGCCTGATATCAGTTCTCCGACGCGGATGCCACGACCAGTTGACCTACCAAACCGTGAAACTTCACCACCTGTTAATACAAAAAGGCCATGACATTGTCTTTCAGTGGTTACCTGGGCATAGTGGTATAGGCGGCAATGATTCTGCAGATCATGCTGCTCGCACGTCACATAAAGAAGCGAACAGCGTTCCGATACCGCTTTCAAGAGCGGATGCGGCGAGGCAGATTCGTCAACTGGCCCGCAGTCTCACACTGACTGAGTGGAACACACCAAGCATACGACGTACACGACTGCACGAGCTCGACCCTTCACTGCAACTCCGGCCTCCACCCGACCTACATCGACGTGAAGCTTCGCTTCTCTATCGCCTTTGGCTGGGAGTTGCTTTCACGAAAGCTTATACCACGTTAATCAGAATTACTGACAGTGCGGCGTGCGATGTTTGCGGCACCGACGAAAATATCGAACACCTGCTGTGTCATTGTCCTCGATTTGCCTCAGAGAGACAAGTACTTGCCAACGCAATGCGGCGACTGGATGATCGGCCTCTTTCTGTGCAGGTGCTATTACAGCAACGTACACATGCCTCGACAGCCCACAAGGCAGTGAAAGCCCTGCTGCGTTTCCTGAGAAAGACAGGCTTGTGTGAACGCCTCTGACATGCGGTAGAGTTCTACACGCTGCAGTGAAATTACTGTCAGTCTCTCCCCCACCCCTTTTTTCCCTCTCTTCCCTCTTTCTCGTCTTTCTTGTCCCCTTCCTTTATCCCCCAGTGTAGGGTAGCCAACCGGATGTCTTTCTGGTTAACCTCCCTGCCTTCTCCCTTTTTGTTGCTTCCTCCTCCTTGCAACTGTTTCTGTCTTGCTGTGAATCGTAGTAATGGTGTGGCTTGGTAACCCAACTCTCGAAAGACTGTTTTTATTCGCCCCTAATCTGTCTACTTTGAGATGGACTAAAAAGCGTTATTTTTTTATTTATTTATTTATTTTTCATTTACATAATCATCTATACATTTATTTATTTATTTATTTATTTATTTATTTATTTATTTATTTATTTATTTATTTATTATTCTACATTGGTGCAGAAGAGAACTTGACTGCTGGGGCTGCGAGACGTCCGAAAAAAAAAAGAAAGGTTGCCGTTAGTAAAATAACAGTGCTGACACCTTCTGCGATTCATGATAAAGATAATTGATTGATATGTAGGGTTTAACGTCCCAAAACCACCATATGATTACGAGAGACACCGTAGTGAAGGTCTCTGAAAATTTATTAAGTGATGTGAGTCTTTATTAAGTCTTTATTAAGTGATGTGAGAGGCTAGGGGACATAATAACAGCAGTTTTCAACTTCTCTTGTTCACCGGCTTTCTTCTATTCACTTGGCGACAGTGTTATCTTGTTGCCATGTCTACGCTTTTTCCGTGTGCGATTTTCGAATGCATTACCAACTAGCTAGGCTATCTGTACTACTGTAGGATTTACAAATTTCTAAAGAAACCAGTTCACGATTGTAGAAATGGTGCAGCCTGCTTTCTGCCAGTGTTGTGCGCTATGCAAAGATCATTGTGAGTAGTGTTTTTCTTCTTTTGTTGTTGTTTTGAACTTCTTACTTGCATACACAACAATGCCTCCTGCAATCTGAATGAATACTTCTGTGTCTAAATCTCTATATTCCTTAATGATGCTGTTCCTGCAAGTGTCGAAGCAATAGAAAGCAAATCCGGAGACAAGGTTGCAAAAAAAAATGTAGGACCTGCACTCGAGCCAATTTCCCCAACGTCCCCACCGCTGCTACATGTATCAGCGCCTTGTAAGTCATTCGTTCTTCGTTTGTTATCGCCGTATGCCTTCTAACTTGCTTATCCCGCCATATCGCCTTCGAATGAGATGATGCTGTCCTCGATGTGGTTTGCATATTTATTGAGGAATGCCGTGATAAAACAAGAGTTCTTACAACGATGGCAAGACTGAATTACGAAGCCGTGGAATAGGAGACGTGACATACGTATCAACGAGAGTGCCATGGAGTGTCATCTTGAAGTGCGTGAGGCTTAGGAGGCTCGCACATGGCACCCAATCAGACGCTAGCTGAGGGGCACTGAGACAGGGTACATGTCGTTGACGCAGAAAACTTCTTTACATGCATCTTGATGTGTAACAACAACAAAAAAACATACGATACGTGACGCACGCTAACAAGAACCAACCTTCTGTTCCAAGCTGCGGCAGGTTGCCATGAGCACTGGCATTGCGAAATAGCTCTTGGGGCACTGCTATTAAGCACAGCAAACGCAGCCCAAGAGAAGGCGTATTAGGGCGTATAACCTTAGATGCCTCGTCAAACACGAAAATGTACCGTCGGCGTCCACTCGAGGGATGCGAGAAAATCATCATGCAATAACGTCACCGTATGACATCATTATGATGGCACAGACAGCGGAAACTTGTGACGGCACGTGGTGAGCCATCGCATGGCATCCTTACTTTGTCGTATGAAGGCCGATCTCTCGGGCACGTGACACAGCTTGCTATTCCTCTCAGTCTGCAGACAATGCAGAACCAAGTCAGGTGTCCGCGGTGCTTCAGCAGTGGTTTTGGTGCTCGGCTGCTGACGCGAAGGTAGCGGGTTCGGCCGGCCCGTGTATTGCGCGGTGTCAGTGCACTCTACAGGACACCATATGGTCAAAATGTCCGGAGATCCTCTACTACGGCGTCTCTCGTAATCACATCGTAGTTTGGCACGCAGAACTTCAGAGATTATTATTATTATTATTATTATTATTATTATTATTATTTGACAATACTGCTAACTCCTGGTGGAGTCGCCGCAGAGTGGGGTTACAATAAAAAATGAAGACAATACAAAGCAAAGAACCAACACAATTAGTTAAACAAAACAGGCGCACAATGTATAATGTACAGGCGCACAATGTAAACAGGCGCACAATGTATAAAGAAAAAACCAAAAACAAAAACAGACACTCATTCAGGCCGAAATATAAGGCGAAAGGCAAGCAATGCATAAGAAAGGAACTCCACACAATCAACCGGCAAGCAATGAATCGAACAATTCCACACTGTTGGCCTCAACGGTGGGTGCATCCAGGGCGTTCCACTCAACGATCGTTCGCGGAAAAAAAGAATACTTAAAAACATTATTAGCCGTTTGATATGGAGTGATTGAAAAACAATGTCGCATTCTGGTATCATAACCTGTTGAAAAATGCACATAATTGGATATACTGCCGTTGAGATGACCTTTAACTATTTTAAACATAAAACGTAATCGTGCAATTTTATTCCTCGCCGAAGTGTGCTTCAGGTTAGCCTTAGCCACTAAGCCTGAGACCGAGACCCTATCGTAGCGATTGAAAATAAATCTTACGGCTTTGTTTTGGACTCTTTCTAGCTTATTAATATTAGATTGGGTAAAGGGGTCCCAAACAATATTAGCGTACTCTAGAATAGGTAAGACAAGTGTTTTAAATGCTATAAGCTTAGTATCACAAGAAGAATGACGAAGGGAGCGTTTTAAGTAATGCAGTTTCGACATTCCTTTGTTAGAGATCTCTGTTATATGATCATTCCAGCGCAGGTCGCTACGAATGTGAAGACCAAGGTACTTGTAGTGCTCGACGTGAGATAGGATGGTACCGTCAATTGTGTAGTCAAATGAGTGTATATGTGTTTTATTTGCGATAGACATGACAACACTTTTCTTAAGATTTACTGACATTTGCCATGTATTGCACCATTGAAAAAGCTGATGAAGTTCCTTGTTCAGTTGCAGTTGATCATTAATAGAGTTAATAACGGAGTAAATTACACAGTCGTCCGCATACAACCTAGTTTTTACATTACAATTGTCAGCAATATCATTGATGTAGAGTAAAAATAATAATGGTCCTAACACCGATCCTTGGGGTACTCCTGAAGAAACCGGAAGCATGGATGAAGTAGCTTGATTAAACGAGACACACTGTTTTCTAGAAGTTAAGTAAGACTCTATCCAGTTACAAATTGTACTATTCTTTAAGATGTGCGAAACTTTAAGTAGTAGTTTTGGGTGCGACAGTTTATCGAACGCCTTGGTGAAATCCAGAAAAATAGCGTCGATTTGAGTATGATTGTTGATCGCCGAAGCAAAGTCATGAATTACCTCAACTAGTTGTGTGACGGTGGAGAACCCATGCCTGAAACCATGCTGTGCAGGTGATAAAACTGAGTTGGCTTCCAAGAATTTCATAACATGCTTGTAAATTACGTGCTCCAATAGTTTGCAGCATGTGCAGGTGAGGGCTATTGGTCTGTAATTGGCTATCAGGTGTTTATCGCCTTGCTTATGTAGGGGTTTAACTATCGACGTTTTCCAGTCAACAGGTAAAAGACCAGTAGACAGAGATAAGTTATAAATTAATGTAAGATACTTGGCGCACCATAACGCGTACCGCTTTAAAAACGCATTGGGTATTTCATCTGGACCAGGACTTTTTTTATATTCAGGTCTAACAACAAATTAAGTACCCCTGATTCTGATACATCTAAATTTTCTATAGGGGGCAGATCACTAAATTTTTTATAAAAAGGGGAGCTTCCATCATCTGTGACAAATACAGATTTGAAGTAATCATTAAATTCACTGGCATTACAGTAGCATCCGCACGTATATTATTATTATTATTATTATTATTATTATTATTATTATTATTATTATTATTATTATTATTATTATTATTATTATTATTATTATTATTATTATTATTATTATTATTATTATTATTATTATTATTATTATTATTATTATTAAAACCTTGCTGGTGAAGAAAGGTTATGAAGGAGAAGGCATCAATAGAATCGAAGGCGTCGGTTCGAGAAATGCGTCAGTGTGGCTCATTTTAGGCGAGTGCGTAAAATCATCTTTAGGTTTTTATACACGAAATCCAAACAAGAGAATCATTTCTTCTTTTTTTTGTGTAATATTGTGTAATATCGATAGGCTTATTCTTAACTGTAAGCTAAAAAGAATACTGAGCCAAAGGGTTATAAAAAACGATTATTGACTGATGACCCCTACAGGGTGCTGCTTCCCGGATGATTTGTGGTTTAGGTTAGAGTGGCCATATATCAAATCAGAGTAGCGATAGTAGCCGTCGGTGACGTGATTAGCATGAACCTTGCGGTGTTTTTTATTTTTCTATTTGAAAACGCGTCTAAACAGCGGACGCAATACATGCCGTGCCGTATGTGCGCTTCCATGGTCATTGTTCATTTCATCCTGTTTCCCTCTAGGAAGGCCCATAAAAGCAGTCACGCTAAAGGTATGCTTTTATTACAGTTACAGTTCTTATGTCAAACTTATTAGTGACTTCAGGAAAAAGTTGTTTGTTATAATAGCCTCAAAGATATTTATGCTAACAAATAAACATTTTACAGAAATAGATATTACATCTTAGAACATCAGAATAGTGCATTGAATTTTCATAACACTATATAGTTGAAGGATGGCCGCTACATTACAGCAAGTTCACCAACTTCACTCTACAAATGAAAGTTTATGGATTGACGGAAATATTCACCACTGAGAGAGAGATAGAGGGAGAAAAAAGAGGAAGGCAGGGAGTTTAACCAATGTTATAGTATCCAGTATGCCACCCTGCGCTGGGGTTGGGGAATATTGAGTTGAATATTTATCGCAGCGGCTCTAGCAGCACATGCAGCTGAACTTGTCTGGTCGGCGTTACGCTAGTTGATGCGTAGAAATAATGCACCAACATTACACACTTTGTACTCACCGACAATTTACCGAGATATTGGCATTTCACTGTATGTTTATTGCATCTAAGAGGCTCCATACTAACGGCGCTTGGATTCATGATTGAATGGCAGCCGACCTACCCACGAAGGAGAAAATGAACACAAAAGCACACCAGTTGGATTACTCTGAATACTCTACAAGAGCTTCTCTCTTTTTAGAAATAGTCATTTGTGTTAGTACGTTCACTGACTTTCAATGAAAAAAAATTATCGCTCTTCTTTCTCTCTCTCCTCTCTCTCTCTAGACAAATCATATAGACAGTCTTTTCGTTTTTGTCAGTAGAGCCGCGTACCTAACATCCCCGTGCAATAAGCATTGCCTTATCGGTGCGCAAGGTCTGAGCTAGCACCGATTCCCATTTTCGAAATTATCATCCAGTGCGTGTGGTGGTCGTTATTAAAATACTCTGGCATTGTGCACGCTCTACAGTTAAGCCGACTCGGGAATCACGAAAGCCATTTCCCATCGTTACTCGGGGCCGTTCACCACCGTTTTCGCACGTGACGAAGATCGCCATACGACCGTCGAATGGCGGTGCTGCAACGAGTTGTATAGCGTACAGCTCACATTTAAAGTTCGTTTGTAGCCGCATCACGTCACGGCACGAAGGCGCGTAATAGCATGTGCGTGCTCGGTGCAACGAACTGGTCCGTATTTTGTGCTGGGGCACGAAGCTTCGGTTTATAATGCTTCTCTAGCAACAACGGAAATGTACGACCATACAGCAGACCGATAAACCAGTAATAATAATGACAGTACAATTGTGTGCGCGTTTCAAAGGCTCTTGAGCAACTGTTGTGAGTGTACTTAGTTATTGAAATCTTCGTTAAGCAAGAGACTGCGCTGATGTAAAGAGCTACGTATGTGTACATGCACAACTCCACCAAAGTACCCGCGTGCTCCATACGGAGCGCTCGTGCACTGTTAGCGCATGCGCGTGTATTCAGCCTTGCTGCACCCCCTCTCTTGTTTTCTTTCTTTTTTTTTACTTCTCTTTTCTTGCCTATTCTATCTATTACTCCCATTTCCCCCCTCTTCGGCCGTTAACGTGTCCTTGTTTTTCTTCCTCTTTTCTCATCAAGAAACCATGCTCCTCGCATAAGGTAATTTTTTTTATAGAAAGCGTCTTTCCACTTTCTTCCCTTCTATATCTTACCAGGTTTTCGCCAAAAAGTAACTTTTTGCTTCCAAAGCTTTACACCAACTACAATAACACATCTCGAAACTTTTGTGTCATCTAATTACGAAATATTTCAGCAACTTTACTGACATGTTATGTTTGTTTCATTTCATTCAAAAATTCATTAAAGAATACTTGTGAAAATTTAGTACGCCTTTTTTTCAGTTGCGATTTTCTTGTTTTTCATTTTGGTTCCTCTATTTACTAATTGTTTTGTTTTTACGGTCCAAACAGCTGCTAATCCCTGTCTTTATTGAGGGTCGCATTGCAGTTTTACACTTTGGTACTTTCGTTTGTAGCCTATCCTATATTCTGTAACCATCTTCTTATGTAATAATCAAAGCTCATTGATTGACTGAGGAGAATGGAAAGAAAAAAAAGAGGGGGTAAGTTATAACATAGCCCTGCATTACATTAGGCTGGCAAAACCACGCAAAGAATAGCCACAACTATATTGGGCCAACTCCTGAGCGAAAGTCGGTCAAGTACCAGCTGGTCATTGCATACTGCCCTATTACGGGAGTGAATTCGACCATAAATCGCATTGCTGACGCACGTAGACCAAGCGTGCACAGCCGTTGTCGGGGCGCACATGAAGGCACTCACGCATGACAATGCTCGGCGTCCTTGAAGCTAGACATCTTTATGCGGAGGCGACGCTGACCTGTGCTCTCTAGAAGCTCTGTAAAGCATCCGTTCGAAAGCCTCGCATGTCGGTCCCGGCTAAGCTCATCCTGCAGGAAAAAAAAAAGACATCTCCTCAAAATTGTGTGCAGCGCGAGCCTTCAACACCTAAATAATATACTTAAACCTTTTTATTTCTTTCGTGTGCAAAAAAGCGCTTTAGCACAAAACGCTCTCCACGTCGTCCAATTTCCTTCAACAAACACGTCAGCGGACTTCCGAGGCGACCGGCGGGTCTTTCAAGGGCTGCCGTTTCCTTCTATGACGGAATTCTCGCGAAGGCCACAAGCGTGGGAGGGCCCATTTATCCCGCACAATGACGCCCGATTTCTAGAAGCAGTTACGATATCAAAGATAAGGCTAATAAAACACTTAAATAAAAAACAAATAGCATAAACAAGAAGCAGAGTCCGCATGCTTCGCGCAACCGTTTGCAGTGCAGCGTTGCCCCGCCACGGTGGTCTAGTGGCTAAGGTACTCGGCTGCTGACCCGCAGGTCGCGGGATCAAATCCCGGCTGTGGCAGCTGCATTTCCGATTGAGGCGGAAATGTTGTAGGCCCGTGTTCTCAAATTTAGGTGCACGTTGAAGAACCCCAGGTGGTCAAAATTTCCGGAGCCCTCCACTACGGCGTCTCTCATAATCAAACAGTGGTTTTGGGACGTTAAACCCCACAAATCAATCAATCAAATCAATTGCAGTGCAGCGTTTGCTCATAAACGCGCCGTACACATGCGGGTCTCAAGACAGTTAATCTTTCAACTTACACAGAATACAAAGTGCAAGTTTGGGCTGGATAGGTTGAATCTGTGACTCACCATTTTTAGTGCGCTAAACGATTATGTGGACTTTCAGAGATTTTCGAGTTTAAGGCCCATTGCTAGGGCCTTACATGCCTCATCAAACGGGAAATGATACGTCGATGGTGGCCATTCAGCAGCGTCGGGTACGAGTGATGCAAAAAGTCATCACGTTGTGACATAATGCTTCAGGTTCGCGCAAATTACTGAATCGTAATAAGAATTGTATATAGACCCTTTCAAGGTTTACCAGCACAGCTCTTTGATGAATTCCGGTTTTGTCGACCGATGTGCTTTAGATAGCATTGGTGGATCACAAGAGCTTTAGAAAATAGCCCGCTGATTTCTACAGTTACCTTCGCTTATTTGGTAAAATATATTCAAATAAATGTTCTTTTGAGCTACATAAAAATTGTAAAACATTCCCTTGTACTTTACGCACGCTTCTTTTTATGTGAAAAACGAAAGCGAGAGTTTCCTTACGCTTGAAAAGAAATTGAAAATGAACTTTCAGTATTGACGTTAGGTGGTGGTAAATGATCGGACCGGAAGTTTGTGGTTACAACGTGTGTGACCTTGAATCCGTCTATAAACTTTATATAATTTAGATAAATTTGGGTCACGGCTCCGGCATATGCGATATGCTGGGATGCACAAAGGTGCAGCAAAGGTAGCTTATATATATATAGAAATACAATGTTACCGGACGATGGTGTCCACATCTCGTAACGCTTCGTGCCGCAGTCATGGATGCATTTATTTCTGCCTGTTTCTGAAGCAAAAATGATTTAAAAGGCAACTCATTCGTAACTATGCCACTGCAAGTTATTTACACGAGAAGCAGAAAGCACGATGTTTTTGCAATAAAGGATTGGTGTTTGCCTGATCAATCGGGGCTCCTCTAGATGGTGCAATCTATCCAGCTTGTCATGGGCGTTATGCCTCACACGAGTACAAATTCAAGTTTCTAGGTCACTATAGCTTCGGTATTCCGACTAAATTCAGGTCAGGAGTGAAACCTACAGGACGAAGAAATGGACACGACGAACCCTTGATCGTTGCTCGCACTTGCGGTCAGCGGCTGGAGTCCCTGCAATCGCCAGTACCCAAGAACGAAGCTGAATTCGTGGGACAGAGTCGAAAACGTAAAGCCTATCCGGTGGGTAGTTTACATTCCAGAAAAGTTTGTGTTTTGAATAGGCTTATGTTCAGCAAAAGCCCACGCTTGCGCAGATTCCTTCCGGTATCTGATAACACGTTAACTCTAAAGCGCACAGACTTCACAAACGCGCGCCTGCATAACTTGGATCCCGATCTGCAGCTTCGTCTTCCCCCAAGGATATCTCGAGCTGAGGAGACTCTTCTATGCCGCCTGTGGCTTGGAGTGGCCTTCACGAACGCATACTCTTATCTCATCGGGATGGCCAGCTCTCCTACATGCACTTACTGCAGTTGCGAAGAAAGCATCGCGCACCTTCTGTGTGAGTGCACCTATTTCAACGTGCAAAGACAAGAACTCACTGCAGCTCTGGATAGACTAGACAATCGGCCTTTGTCGGAACAAAGGATTCTGGGTCATTGGCCAAGCCCATCCTCAGCCCAAAAGGCTTTGAAAGCTTTGCTGCGCTTTTTGCGGACAACTGGCCTCAGAGACAGACTTTAGTGTCTTATACTTTTTGATGTTGCCTTTCCTCTGTCGTAGTTTTTTTTTTAATTTCTCCTTCTCTTCGCAGCATTTCTTTTTAACATCTTTCATTCCCCTCACCCCTTTCCCCAGCACAGGGTAGCCAGCCGGTCTAAGAACTGGCTAACCTCCCTGTCTTTCCGCCTAAATTCTCTTCCTCCTCCTCCTCCTCTAAAGCGCATACGCACACGATGAAAGTGGGGAAACGATGACAGATTAAGAATGTCTGATTGGGAGAACGAAAACGAGAGACAGGGTGAATCCTCCATCTTTTCCCGCGTACAGGAGGAAAGAATTTATGGTTGTGTCGCCGCCATAGCGTCTCGAGCGGTTCACAATGGCTCATTGTGATGACTGCGCCAGCTTTGGCGTCGCCTCGCTGTTCCTCTGAGCGCCCTCCCTTCGCTTTCTCGGGTGCACCCCGCCACGGAGAGCCGCAGAAACATCAAGGTGTATCGAGTCGAGGGGGAAGTCACAACCCGCTGATGATGTGGAGCCAGTGGCAGTTATTATATTAACAGCCCTACCTAGCACTGCATGCATGACCACATCTTCACTTCGACACACACAACTCTAGAGGGAATAATTTCCATACTTAACGTAGAGGGCATACTTTGCACCCCCCGCCCCTCTTAGGTCACTAGACGGGGCACCCACCTCACCTTGCACAATGGAGAGTCCGGTGATCTCGTTCAAATTGTGGACAGTGGCGCAAGAGATGATCAATAGTTTCTACACGTGCTTATTGCACATGAATGATTCTGTCATACCATTGTGACCGCTGAATGAGTTGGGAAATGCTACGCCGACCCGCAACCAACCCTGTATTGTAGCGTGACGTTGATGAATTCTGTGAGGCAATAGTAGATGGAGTAACGATTATAGGTTGGGTGGATGACGATTGAAGGCTAGCGGATAATTTCAGTGTGTAATCATGAGCTCCCTTTCTCTCTCCTTTTTATTCGCTCATTCCCCTTCCCTGTTTAGAATAGCAAACTGGAAGGAGTCCATAGTTATCTCCACTATACCTATCCTATATATTTTTTTCTCTCTAAACATTTACAAATTAAGATCGGGTCATTCACAACTTTATATTTCGAAAGCAAAACTTTTCTAAAGGGCGTTAGCCAACAGCGCATTTATTGTTTTGATAGCCTAAAGTAAATTTATTTAGTTTATCTTTTGGTCTACAATTGCTACATACTAGGCACCAGAGAAGCTGCGTAGGCCGATGACGCTACATTGGAACTGTATGCAAACTATTTTGAATAAAATCTCGTGCCGAGCGGCTAGCAAGTCCAGTACGATGCTTCATATGGCTGCCCACTTTGTTTGGGGATTGCCACACGTGTGGGGAACTAATGAAATGCGTTATGAAAAAGGTTGCGCGAATTCGTGCATCAACGGTGGTACGAACTACGGCACGGCCGTTTCACGATGAGCACAATCAGCGCTATTCTGCAAACATTGTATTGGAAGCAATGATATGGCACCACATGTTCCAAAATGTATGCCTTCCGACGTTAGTGTTTGATTGCTCGCGTGGGCCGAGTCGTAATTACAAACGGGGGAATGAACAGCTGTGCGGATTCAGTCGCGCATAATTTTTCAATTTGGTATCAAACCCTATTTGTATTGCTTGTTTTCATTTTTGGTATGCTCTTGATGCTGAAGCCTCATTTTCATGGCATCATCTGAAAGAATTAAGAGATAATAATGAGGACCCAACTGTTTCACCGGTAGCAGTAACTGGGCATTCTGCAACAATTTCCATATTTGAGTCATGGTGGCTTCAATTTCCAGATAATCTGTATCTAGTTTGAAAGGGTTAACGCTTAGAAAAGTTGGTGGGGTTCACTTCAAAAAAAGTGTTAGAGTGCATTGAACAATTATAAAAAGACGAGACATCGGAGGCAAACAGTGCTGACTTCCAACTAGTTTTTATTTCAATACAGGGCAGAAAGGAAGCAAGGGTAAACTTAAGGACTCGTTTCCTTTGTTAGACACAAAAATAATGAGATTTAAGCAGGCAATAATGCCAAGGAAAGTGTAGGGTATGTTATATGAGCTAATTGTAATGCAAATGTGAAGAAGAAAAAGTGTGTGAAAAGATAACTTCCCATGGGCTGGGACCAAACGTGCGACATTTGAATAACGTGTTCGATGACGGTCACACCGCCATTCATTGTTGTGACTGTGGCTGTACACCCCGCTTAAATCAGAGTAAAGCGATGGCAAGGTACTGGGTTCAGCTAACTCGTTAGGTTTTCTAAGCTGATTTGATACATAAGCTAGGTGATAAATGTTTAGGTGCACCATCTATCACGTTTTTTTTAATCAATAACTTAATTACCTGGCTGGGTGTTAGGGCGCATGTGTTGAAATTCTCGAAGTAAGTAAAATAATTAAGCAATGGTCATCACACTTCTTAATTCTTTTATTCTTATTATCATTTTTTTTTTCTCCCACCCTACCCCCCTGCCTTGTATGCGTATATGCCCTTGTTATCGAAATAAAAACTAGTTGGAAGCCAGCGCTATTCGCCTCTGTTGTCCCGTCCTTTCCTAATTCTCTTTTGCGCTGTTAACACTTTCTGTATGCAGTAGTTCTTCGTAAATTATTTTTATTCTTAAGAGTTGTAAAGAAAATATTCCGGAAAATAAATAACTAAGCTGCGCATTAGTGGTACCAAGCCTGAAGGAAGGATGGTGCTGGACAGCCTTTTTTGTTTCTTTCCGGTTTTCTCTTTATTTTCTCCTATCCTTCTCGCTTGTTTGGTTCTATTCTGTTTTTTCCCTCCTCCTTGTTTCTCTTTATTTGTATTTTTCTTCACTTCTTTTATACTCTGACTCTGGCTTACTTCATTTTTTCAGTTGTTATACGTGAGTTGGCCTGCGTTGCGCCAAGCGACGACAGCACTTGCCCCTATAGTGTTTCGATTGATTGATTGATTGATTGATTGATTGAATGATTGATTGGTTGATTGATTGATTGGTTGGTTGATTGATTGATTGATTTATATGTGACGTTTAACGTTCCAAAACCACCATATGATTATGAGAGACGCCGTGGTGGAGGGCTGCGGAAATTTTTCCCCCTGAGGTTCTTAAACGTGCACCCAAATCTGAGCACACCGGTTTATAACATTTCCGCCTCCATCTCAAATGCTGCAGCCACCGCATCCGGGATTTTATCCCACGACCTGCGGGTCAGCAGCAGAGTACCGTAGCCACTAGACCTCCGCGGCGGGGATCCCAACAATTAAGGTTGAAAAAATAATGTATTCATTCTTGGCCTAAAGGATCGAGTGGCTTTAGGAAAGCATTTGATAACGCTTTGCGATTTTAACTGTGTTGTCAGTGCGCAAGACGAGACCTGTATACACGAGCTTTTAGAGATAAAACTACCTACATTCTTACGCGCATCGTGGAAAAGTGGGAACTGGAGGATGTCACGGGAAGTCTTCATTGCTCGATTGAAGTAAAGTACACGTGCTTAGAGACCCTAGCCATGCAAGACTGGACCAAAGTTATGTGTCTATGGACAACCTGCCAAAATGTACCGCTAATGTAGTAGTGCCCGTTTCCTTTCCAGACCACTGTTTAGTCCAGCGCTCTATTGGAAGTTCAAAGCAACACAAAATCTTTCCTGGGATCTCTGAAAATTAATCAATAACCAGCTGCAGGATGAATTTTTCACTCAGGCCGTCAATGAAAATATTGGAAAGTTTGTACCCTAGCGAAAACTTGCACATTTGGCAGCAATGGGAACTGTTCAAAAAAAAAAAAAACTTTGAAAATGAAAGCGATAGACAGGGCATGCGGTACGTCGAGAAAAATAAGGAAGAGGATTTAAAAGCACTGCTCGATAAGCTTCTTAAGCATGAATGCTGAGCCTCAAGACAATAGATATAAGACGTTAGAAAAGTGAAACAAAAAGCAACTGGATGAAAAGTGTTATCGCGGGGCACTTGTGAGGGCAAGGGCGGAGGTCACAGCTGCGGGTGAGATGCCCTCGAAGTGCATGCTGTGCTTGGAAAAAAGCACGAGCTGAGAGGAATTATGTTCATGAAATTGAATGGGGAGGCACCTTATCAACCCAGACAGACAGTATAAAAATGGGATTTCACTGAGCAGTATGTGTCGTTGTTCGCTTTGCGTGACGTATATTTCGAGAAATTCCAGCGCCAGTTTCTGCCGATTGTTCCCCGCATCGATGATGAAAGAAAAGAGTATTTGGAGCGGCTAATAAAGGAAGGTGAGGTGGAGAAAGCAATTGAAAGTTGAGCCCTGTAATAATGCCTGGACCTCATGGGTTCACTGCGACTTTCTATAAAAAGTTTAGGCAGGAAGTAAGCCCGGTACTAACTGTTCTTTTCAATGAGAAATTCAAATTGAATAGATTGCCTCAGTCGTACCGATCGTCTCATACTGTACTGATTACTGATACCTGAAACCGAGCGTTGACAAAACTAAGATCTGTCACAGCGTACCGACCGATAGCTCTCACTAAAGTAATATATATATATATATATATATATATATATATATATATATATATATATCCTGCATATCGATCTAGACATGGCTTCTGACAGTGTAGATGATAGGATTTTGTTTGAGGTTTTAAGTCATGTTATTATTGGTTCGGTTAACCGCGAGGGAATGGCTCTGGCGTACCGTAACTGCACTACGAAATCGATTGTAAATAAGAGACTGGGGGCCCGCATTAGAGTGCAACGTTCGGTTCACCTCGGTTGCCCTCTCAGCTCCCTTTTATTTTGTATTTATATTTAAACAATATGCATGAAAATAATCAAACAATAGAATCTTTGGTTTAAACTTGATCCACTATTTGTAGCCGGTATTTCATGAACAAGCTGTGGTTTGCTATGCAGGTCAGACATTGCTCACGGACTAAGGTATAGAAGCTTCGCGGGGTATCTGAGACATTTACCTGGGCTTCTGAATGGGAACTATGCAGTCGTACAAACTTGTTTCGACGGATGAAGGGCGGGGTTCTCAGATTCAGCCACCACTTCTTACGCCAGCTACTCAAGCCGTTTTTCTTTTTTTTAGGGGCGAAGCTCCTTAGGATGTAGGTCTGTCCATCCTCCGATGCTGTATGTAGCCACCGGTGGCACATACCCGAAAGAGCGGTCCTTAGAATGTCCGCTGGATGGCGGCACTTGTATATGATGACTACAAGATGCGAGATGGCTGTACTTGGAGTGTTCACTAGATAGACGGACGAATGGACGGACGGACATACAGATAGACGGATGGACTGACGGACGGACTAACGGACGCACAGACAAACAGAAGGGCGGACGCACGGAATGACGGATGCACCGACGGTCACACGGATGGAAGCAAGAATGAATGGGCGGACGAAAACACGGACGGACTGACCAATGCTTCGCTGCACTAATCATCATTCACTCCGTGGATATGCATTGATCTTTATGTTAAAAATGCGACAGACCCTCTTTTTCACGCACATTATGCGAACTCGGACTGGATGAAACACGCCTTGAATACGTTGCTTCAACCGAATATTGTGTGAGAGGGATCGGGGGTTTTTAATAAAAAAATTGTTTGCAGTGTAAGATTTCTCACTGTACGTAATTCACGAGAATATTCGGCTACTGCTAGATGAAAAGAACTTTATTTTGCGTTGTGCGACATAGTTTTTCTCGTGCCAAAGTACCGATCTTTCTTCAATAGAGGCGCAGGTAGCGACGTGTTGAAGAGGGTAAAAAGATGCAAGTCATGCCGGGAGCCAAAACTTTTTCTTTAAACTGCATTTAAACTTTTTTTTACTAATGGATGCTCACTGCCTTGGGGTATACTTTAATTTATTTATAAGGTACTAGAAACTGTAGATCGGGTGCTTTTTTTTTTGCATTGTTGGGAGGTATTTTTGGGGGAGGGGGTGTCTTGCAGTGATCAGTGAAAAAAATATTCCCACGGGACCCGCGTGGCATTATATTTCTACATGTAAAGCATCAAGACGTTTTTTTGTTTTTGCTTTTTTTTCATGCAGTGATGCTTTCTATGCATATGGAAAGCGAAAATGGCACGTTGCCACTTTGATATGGATGCACGGCCGGCATGGGCCTATTTCAGAAAAAAAAAAAAACATTAGCTGGTTTTTTGAGATTATAAAGCGGCACCGATTATAAAGCGGCACGACGACTGCCGCTACTAGTGAACTTGCGCAAATTTTAACCTAACGAAAACAGCACCATCTTGGTTGACTGTTCAGTTATCATGTAAATATTGTGTATTGCATGCTTTTTTACTATTGTCGCTTGTATTGTGTGTTCGGAACCAAAGCCAGGTAACAAATACCTAGCTGCCTAGCCAGGTAACAAATGTTTAGTTAAAATGCCTATAGTTGGTTAATGCAACGCGCTGGGGAACGAGGGGCGCTGTTTTGAATCCCCAGTGGGTGCCCTAAAGTTTACTTCTAATTTATTTTTTGTGTCTTTTGTATATACATACATACTTATAGAGACATAACTTAGCGGTTGTCTTAGTTTTATTTCCAACGGTTTCGATCAGTGGACCGGTCTTCGTCAGCGTTTGCGAATAAGTAAATTCAAGGTTTGTAAAATCACAAACGATGTGAATAAGTGAGTTCAAGGTTTGAGAATTCACAAACTTTGACGAAGACCGGTCCACTGGTTAAAACCGTTGGAAATAAAACTAAGACAACCGCTAAGTTGTGTCACTTCTCTTCTTAAGTATGTTTGGCCCATCGGAAAAGACTTCTTCAGTCATACATACTTACTTATACATATTCGGGACATGACGGCGATGGCAAAATCAGCCGAAGGTGTCCGCCTCATTGCTATCGCAATACAAAAAAAAAAGTGGACCAAAAGCTAACTCGCCGATGGAAGGGCTTTCGAATACCAGAAATCTCGAAGGCTACACTTTCATTGCGCTGAAGGTCGTGCGGCGCGCGCTGCAAATAATTATACTTACTGTTGGATTTCATCTAATTTTCCCTTCTGATTTTAAGTAACGTTTTGTAGCAAACGTAACAACTGCAGCAAGTTTTAAAAACAAATAAAAACGTCAAAAATTATATTCCAACAGCTGTCATTCAAAGCCGGGCCTTTCAAGTGGGAAACGGGCATTCTACCACTGCACCAAATTGGTGCGCAACTCAGCGAAATTCGGCGAAAAATCGCAAACTCGTTATTTTAGCGCCGCAAGTGGCTTCATCCTGTTTGGGCTTCACTTTTTGAAGCTCGATTCGGGTGCTTCCCTGTTCTAGTACACTTTAGTATGGCTTAGTCGAAGAAGTTTACGCTTGATTTTACTGAATCTTGTGTGTCTCGATGGTGTATCAGCAAAACAGCGTGGTCATGCAGCACTACCATTTCCTTTTTATCAGTTCCCACTACGCATTGGATGTGGCATATTCTTCGGGCACATAGCTGATTGGTTGTCTTGGCAGTTATTGTGTTCATTAATCGCTATTATTAAGTGCAGAGCTTTTTAGGGGGCCATACTGTTGTGTGCTGTCGTCGTCGCTTGGGGCAACGCTCCATGTTAAGCATATTCAATGCGCACTCACCTCGAAGCATAAATGTTCCTCAGTTTCTTTGCGCGCCTTGACCATGATGCACTTAACATCAGCAGCAGCAGCTGCAAAAAAAGAAAAAAAAATCTGCAGTGTGCTCGGCATAACGCCCACAAAACCGCCTATAAAAACAAAAAAAAAACGGAAGTAAATCTGAGAGAAAGGAAGCAAAAGGGATAACAAAACACGACAACAAAAGAGCAGGGAAGAGAAAGAAGTATACGAAGAGACAGGAAAAAAAATCAATATAGGTAGCGATAAAAAAAAAACATGGAAATTGACAAAAGGAAAGAGCGTGAAATGGATAGAAAAATTATTCTAAGATGAAAGAAAGGAGGCTTCCCAGCTCCACACTTTTTTCAGGCTTGACACCCCTCAAAACTGCCTTTGTTTATTATTATTATTATTATTCGACGCTCGTCCACACAGTACACATTTTATATGCTTCACTATGCATGGCGGCCCCGCCGCGGTGGTCTAGTGGATACTGTACACGGCTGCTTACCCGCAAGTCATGCGATCAAATCCCGGCTGCGGCGGCTGCATTTCCGATGTAGCCGGAAGTGTTGTAGGCCTGTGTGCTCAGATTTGGGTGCAGACTAACGAACCTTAGGTGGTCGAAATTTCCGGAGCCGTCCACTACGGCGTCTCCCGTAATCATATAGTGGTTTTGGGACGTTAAATCCCACATATCCATCAATCATTCGTTCAGCTGTGCATCGCGCACTCATATCTCGAAAATTAAATTATGCAGGATTATATATATGTGTGTATATATTATTATGTGCTACCATACGATGCAGTTTGTGGTTTTACTGTGGCTACAGTTGAAGCTAAATTTGCAATTGATGTACTTATGTGGTACCTGAAAAGGCGAGCTGTCGGGCGCGACGCAATTCAATGCAAATGCAGAACATTGTGGTAAGGTATGGTGGCGGCATCAAAAATTTCTGAAACAAAGGAAATACTAATGATATATTGAGGATTCTATTCCATTGCAAGCTTCCAGGTTGGGATTATCTTTTACAATCTTGTGACTTCGGGGATGAGGGGGATGCAGCGGCGGGAACTCTTTGAGCCGCGAGCAGTGGATTTCATTCGACCCGTTCTCTGACGCCTGCAAAACAGAAAATGTGAAAGCAGTATTTCAGAAGATGATGCAGAATGGCGGAGGGAACTTACTTATTCATACGTAGCAGTGTAGTATTGCTGAGTTTCCGATGTCGCCGAGTCGCCACATCTCGAATTCAGCTTCTATTTTCCAGCTTTGCTAATCTGGGCTTGAGTTTTAAATCTTCTGCCTCCGTGGACTTTTCCTTCGTCGACCAGTGGTCGATGGAGGTTACGTACGAGGGTGTTCTTGCACATCGGTTCTAATCTTCCATCTCCACTCTTTTATTAAGAGAAAGGCCTAAAAGTATCTTGTGGGCCCGCCGCGGTGGTCTAGTGGCTAAGGTACTCGGCTACTGACTCGCAGGTCGCGGGATCGAATCCCGGCTGCGTCAGCTGCATTTTCGATGAAGGTGGAAATTTAGGCCCGTGTGCTCAGATTCGGGCGCACGTTAAAGAACCCCAGGTGGTCAAAATTTCCGGAGCCCTTCACTACGGCCTCTCTCATAATCATATGGTGGCTGTGAGACATTAAACCCCGCATATCAATCATCGATTAAAAGTATCTTGTGAATACAGCCTTCAACGAAATGTAACCTCGAGTTCAGATGAATCGACAGCTGGAGTCGTTGGTAATAGTTCTGAGGCATTTAGGAAACAACGCAACGGGCCCCTACGATTTCACCCCCATCGAAATGCGACCGCCACGGATGGTATCGAAACCATGACCTTCGGCTCAGCCCTCGAGCACTTTCGCAGCTACTTCACCGTTGCGAATTACCGGTGTCTTCAACTTGTGCTCGCGTATTGGCAGCGGAAAGCTCAACACTTTTTTTTTCTAGAGATAGCCACTTCCCATATCTCTTTAAGATTGCGAGCAAGGCAAACACAGCACAGACAGCTGCTGAAGACACAGTTTAAAAATTATACTAGGATCACTAATGGTATATTGGCTTGAACATCAGAATTTCAACGCATATTTTTCAGCGCATATTACGTTTTATAGAATATGTATTTGGTAAATATAATGAGACCTCGTTAACAGTTCATTAATTCAAATGATTATTGTCTCTAACAAACAAACGACCTCAATAAAGTTGTCTGTCTGTCTGTCTGTCTGTCTGTCTGTCTGTCTGTCTGTCTGTCTGTCTGTCTGTCTGTCTGTCTGTCTGTCTGTCTGTCTGTCTGTCTGTCTGTCTGTCTGTGTTGCTTGGCTTGGCTTGGCTTGGCTTGGTTTGGCTTGGCCTGCCTTGGTTTGGCGTAGCTTTTATCTTTTTTTTTAGTAATTGTAAACAAAAAATATATAATAGCGCTGAATTGTTGAGCTGGTTATGACTCTTCGGCTGTAAATGCTGCCCGACTTCGTCTTCAGGTTGACCTCCCTGAGTGGCAAGACCTGTGCTTAAATGACGTGTTGCAGCTGCGTTTATGCTTCGTTAACCAAACATTCGTTCCGTTGAATGTAATCGAGCAATTGCAGTAGGGAAGTGACCTCGGCCTACATGCAGCGGGGGGCGCAAAACTACGCCGCAAATGGAGATAGTGCGGTCGCATCGAAAACTCCAATTCGATCACGATGTCCCGAGCACACATAAGAAATATAACGGCTCGTTAAATGCACGCCGTGTCCCATTGCTAAGGTTTTTGCCCTCTCACCTTTTACTTTGGGTGTCCTCGAGTGTTTGCTCGGGGTAATCGAACACCGCGGTGAAAGCAGCCACGGTGATTGCGAAGATGCATGGTCGTGTTTGAATGAGCTTGGAAACGCTTGAGAGCATGCGTGCCTCAGCATATAGCGGAAAATTCCGCTGACAGACCTCGGCCATCTCCGCGGGTCCGAAAAAGCTAGACTCTGTACGACTATACTCTGTTCCAACATTGGAGCAAAGGGTATTACGTAGTTCAGGTTACTGCACTTTCGGGGTTTCCGCCCAGCTTGCCGCCGATTTTGGTTTTGCTCGCTCGCATTGTTAACACGTTTCGAAAACTACGTACAGAAAAAATGCGAATGGGAGAAATACTTAGATTGTTCAGCATACAGATTTGTGCCATGTTCGAGTATATTTTTTATGAACAGAACAGCGTGTTCGAGGTCATGCGCTGACCTACTACGTCTTGGAAACCGTGCCTAATTGGGAAAACTTGTGTGCTGAAAAGACGGTGCTTGCTAAAAAATGGAAAGAAGAGAGAGGAATTCTTGCCAAGTCAACAATGACTCTATTTTACCTATGATTTCCCAAAACTGTAATAGTCCCCCAATAAATATATGCAGCATTTCTTTCAGCAACGCAGAATAAAAAAAAATTGTCACTAATCGTAAGCACATTTTCCTGGCCTGGTAGCAGGCATACCTTCTGTAGCTCCCACAGTATACTGTCACCCAGAGTGTTCGCCGAGTGTGATTTCATTTCACTGACATTCAAAGAGAAGTGATCGCAGGTTTTGTTTGTACGCAAACGTCTTGCTCTTTCCTGAAAACTACGTTTTGATATCCACCACTCAGAATCTCTCATCCTTTTGTCGGCTGATCATGTTGAAATGAAATTTTCGTAAAAATGGCCCTTAATTTCACCGCTTCGTTCTGTCATTTTATACGTACGTAAGGTAATGTTGTGCATAACAGCTTCTCAAATGCATCAGCCTGCTATTTACGCAATTATACCGTACTCATTCTTAAATAAGCAGTCCTTCAGGCAGATCTATTTTTTATACATCCTAATGTGTAGCTAAACCTGTTTGGTTGCTTTTTTTTCGTGGTCAGGGTAAACTTCAAAATTTATGAAGCCATGATACTGAGTCGCCATTTCGGTTAAGCATATCTCAGCCACAAAACACAGAGCTAACCAATTGTAGTGAACTTTACCGATTCTTTCCAGCTAAGAAGCAATGTTATCCTGCTCGTTATGACTTTCGAAAATTTTGTTTGATGTAAAAGATGCTGGAGAGTCAATTTAGCATTAAAAAAAAGATAAGAGACGATCCCTGTTGTGAATTTGTACAGATGCGTGTATTAGGTCAATTGTATCACTAAAAATTTATCACAGAATATTGTCGTCGATGTTATTTGCGTTTACATTGGGCCCACTAATTCAATGCAATGCTTAAACGTTGTTGGTCGGCCACTTACGGAACGATAAAAGATGCCGAAAAATTATTTTGGTTCGATGAACCGTCACGGGATGCTGTCAGAAACAACTGGTAACTAGGCACGTAGAAGGGAATTGGAAGTGCATTCAGCACAGCATAATGTCCTGCTGACCAGAACATTGACGCCTACGACGTCAAATGTCCAATTATTATGCTGGGGAACTAAAGTGTTCACCACCGAAGCTATATAAAATGCGTCTCCACAATTTATAGCACAGCTTACTTCTGAAAACATCAAGTCTCCCTCTGAAATGCTAAAATGCGATTATAAGCGATCTTCAGTCAGTTGACGAAAACCAACACTGTTCGCCTAAGTCTTCATATTCTCCCAAGAGAGGACAAGTTTAAAACAAAACATTTTCATTATCAAGGATAACCAACCTGTCATCTATCTGGTGTTCCGGCATAACTGCGTAAGTACAAACTTTTGCTATCTTATACAATTTAACGCTATACCTTAATGAACAGCAGATCACAAGTAGACTTTACAGTACTGAGTTCTCAAGAGACTTAACAAGCAGCAGGCTGTTCGGAGTATTTACAGACGACAACGCCTAAGTCCTTATTTTCAAGTCTGGCTACGTCTTATACTTGGCTTTAGATTACAATAGAGCAAGAAATCATAACGATTCTATCTCAGTCACTCTTATGTCTACCATTCGACGGCACCTTATCAGTCGCTCGTCAGAATTTCTTAATAAAGTGATGCATAATCAAGTCAAACGCACTGTGTAAGCTAGAGAAATGAGCCACGTGCATAAAAGTATGATGATGGTGAGACGAGGCATCTACTATTGGCTTTACGAAGGGAGTAAACGGCGCAAAGGGAAGCATGCGACGCTGAAGAAGTCGCAGGCTTTAAATTTTATCCGTTCCTTTGTTGTCACAGAATGGTGGTCGTTCAGAAGCCATTTGTCTCCTCACATCTCGCGCTTAAAGGGAATTCTGAAATAGAGTCTCTCGTAGCGTTATCAGTGGCTCGTGGACCCTTCCGGAGCACACCACATCACCGAAATGGTCCCGAGAATGGTACGTAGATATCGAACCTGATGACAGTATCGCGCTCCTAGGTACTATTGAGGTCTCGAATTCAGAAGAGACAGGTTTTCTGCGTAAAATTGAACATTTTTTTTGTCAAACGATTGATGTTTTACTGGTGACCGAGGCTATAGTCAGTCACCAATTCATCATTCAAGGAACAGTCTTACGAGATTCTCAGCCCAGGTTCATCTTCGCTTCTTATAATTCAGCACTCATATTACAAAAATACAACGAACACATTCCAGAGAGTACCTTACATGGTGAAACAGTTGAAAATGAAAATTCCTAGCCTACGTGGAGCTCCAATGAATGTAAATCGAGGTTTCATGCCAGTGGCGTACAGATGCGGTATGTCAACCATTCAAATTTGAATGTACTTCCGGCCACAGCGCTCGCGAGACAAGATATGTCACAAATAAAACTCCAAGTAGTAGTTGCGTTTTTTCTTCCAATTAAGTATATTAGAAGCAAGCTATAGACACCCTTGTATGTCTCCTTTCCGAGACCCATTTTTTCTTGTAATGTTGTCAGTGCATGCCCCTTACAAAAATCCTATATATGGATCCCCACAACCGAAGAGCGCAAGCACGATCAACCCCACACACTGTACCACAATATACACTTTAATATCAGAGCAGAGTTTACACAACAGCACTTCACAGCTTGCAAGAAAAAACTCTTTTGAGCATGGCACTTCAATAACAACATTCATGTAGTCGGATGCGACAGCCACATCAACAGACAATTACACAAAATGCGTTAGAAAGGGCGTCTGCTACGCCAAAAAATACGAGTACTAGTGCAAAGAAAAAAAACAATGTTATTTCTTTTCTTAGTTCTTTTATTTCTCTTTTGATAGTAATATTGTGCTGACGGCAATACAGTGATTTTAGTTTCTTGCTTTAACACTGAAGGACACATGCGTCTGAACCAGAAGATAAAGAATAAAGACATGTTTTTAAAACCTATTTGGTTGAAGGAAAATAAGGGCCTGCTTGATCCTAATAGGCAAAAACGCAAAAAAAATTAAACGTGTTGGCAACGAATAAAAAAATATCAAACGCAACCTTCATTAGACAGTCAGTGTTGTCATGTTGTGTTTCTTCGCTCCGAGAAGTTGTTTCAGACGACGGGGAGACAGATTATCCACATTAATTAGGCCCAGCGCAAAAGTGTTGAGTTTGGCGGCCATTCAGAGTAATTCGCTTCCTAAAAAAATTCCGCCATATCCACGAAGTGAATGATGATGAGTGGGCGAAGCTCCGGAGGTAAACCTGGTAAACCATGAATCTTCTGTACATTTTGCCCACTCGATTTTATTACATCGCTCCCCCTAGCGTACGTCGCCGCACTAAATCGAACGATTGCCTTCAACCAATGACACGCGCCATATGTGACATCATTCCTATTTTATAAGATCTCGCATCTTTCATCAACTACAAGTACCGCTTTCTAGTTTATAACATCTTGCATCTTTTCATCATCAGCTACAAGTACCACCATCTAGTAAACACTACAAGAACTAAACGAGAGGTGGCTACATGGGATGGATGGATGCTATGAGCGTCCCCTTTATAACGGGGTGGTGACAAGTATGCCACCAGGCTCGACAAAAAAAAATAAAAAAATAAAAAAAAAACCTTTTTTTCTTTTTTGATGTTGGCCTAATGCCTCTACTTCGATAAATTCTATCTTAATGGAAAAAAAGGTAAATTTTCAGCTTAAGTTCTCTGCCATTTACGGCACACTGTCCATATTTTATTTTTCCAATATTTATTTTTGTCCTTTCTCTCTAATTTTCTGCCACCAATACTCTAACCGTCTCTTACTTATTTCAATCGCGGGTGTGTTCAGCTTTCCATTGTTGTCCCTAAAACCCAAGGCTTCCTGTAGGCTCGTGCCCAAACGTACACCTGGGTGGATATTTCCACATTCAATCAGAACATGCTCCGCCGTTTCCTTATCTTTCCCGCAGCATGTGCATTGTTCTTCTTCTTTACTGAATCTTGCTTTATAACTACGCGTTCTAAGGCAACCCGATCTCGCTTCAAACAGTAAAGCGCTTCCCCTTGAATTATCGTAAAATGCCTCCCTCCTTATTTCATTTTTGCCCTTTCGGTAGTTACTCAAAGCCGGTTTTTTCTCCATAGCTGCCATCCAGTAAATCCTCTCCGCCTCCCTGACTTTTCTCTTAACGCTCTTTGTTGAAATATGGCTTACAGTACCAGCCGTATATTTACTAGTGAGTCTTCTAGTTCTTTTTCTCCACTGTGTGTCCACGCTCTTCCTATACAAATAACGGAACACCTTCTCTGCCCATCTACTCTCCTTCATATTTCTTAGCCTTTCTTCGAACCTTATTTTGCTCTGCGCTTCCCTCGCCTCAAAACCTGCCCACCCCATATCGCCCTTTACAGCCTCGTTTGTCGTCTTCCCGTGAGCACCCAACGCGAGGCGTCCCACAGTCCTTTGATTTACATCCATTCCCGATTGCACCTCTGCCCTCATGCACACCACAATGAGTTCCCAAAAGTAAGCCCTGGAACCATTACACCCTTCCACAGACCTCGAAGCACCTCATACCTATTGTATCCCCACAACGCTCTGTGCTTCATTATTGCCGCATTCCTCTTTCCTTTTGCTGCCGAGGCTTTTTCCTGTAGCTCCATGTATCTATCACTCTCATTTACCCATACTCCAAGGTACTTGTATTCGCTTACCCTCGGTATTTCTTGGCCTTGTATGGACACCGTCTGATCACAGGGATCATTGAATACCATCAATCCACACTTCGTTACACTGAATCCTAGTCCAAGAGCTTCACCTTCCCTTCCGCATATATTCGCCAGCTGCTGTATATCATCTCGACTGTCCGCAAATAAGACGATATCGTCCGCATAAAATAAACCTGGAAGCTTCTGCTCAATCATCATGCCGCCCTGTTTGTGTGACAGATTAAAACCAATGTTGCTACCTTCTAGCGCTTTTTCCATACTCACCATGTACAGCATGAATAACAGCGGGGACAAAGGACATCCCTGTCTCAGACCCTTGCTAACCTCAACGTTCTCTTTGCTACGCATTCCTTCCCACTCTATGCAAACTGTATTTTCTCGGTATATCTCCCTCAAAAGCTGTATACAGTCGTCGCCCATGCCCATTCCTTTCAATATATCCCACAAAATTTCCTGGTTAACGTTGTCGTATGCCCCAGTGATGTCTAGAAAAGCCACGTACAAGGGCCTATTCTCTATTTTAGATATTTCTATACACTGAGTGAGAACAAACAGGTTATCGTCTAACCGCCTGTCGACTCGAAATCCGTTCTGAAGTTCTCCCAAAATATCGTTATGTTCGGCCCATGTTTCTATTTTCATTTTTACTGCTTGCATCGCCAACCTGTATAGTACCGATGTAATGGTTAGTGGTCTATACGAGCGAATCTTGTCCTTTTCTCCCTTGCCTTTATAAATTAAGTTCATTCTACTTTGTCGCCAACTGTCCGGTATTTGTCCGTCCTTTAAGCTTTTTTCTACTGCTTTTAACAATGCTTCTTTAGTGTTATGTCCTAGTTCGTTAATGAGGCTAACGGGAATCCCGTCTAAACCCGCGGCAGTGCGCTTTGGAATTTTTCCTTCGGCCTTTTTCCAGTTGAAATTATCAAGTACTAGCTCTTCCTCTGTTGCTTTCTCCGCCACATTTTTACTCACCGGGGAGATCCCCTGGACGCTCTTTTGAAACGAGTCGGCTGTTACCTTTTGGATGTAACCTAGCGCTTCGTACCCTTCCAATTGATTTCCTCCTTCATCTAGAATATGTTGTTGCGTTGTGACAGACTTCCTACCTAGCGCCTTTATGTGGCTCCAAAAAATCCTAGGCGCGGCCCCCTTTTTTTCGTGTATCTCTGTCATCCAGCGTTCACTTTCACCTTTAATTTTTGCCTCTACCAATTTCTGTACAAGGGATTTTTTCTCTAAATATATTTCCCATATTTTTTTTACTTCGTCCTGCGGCCGCTTCTCCTTTTTTGCCTTTCTATGCTCCCGTGATGCTTCGCGTCGCTTCTCGATCGCCTCCCGGATTTCCTTGTTCCACCAACTTTTTGGCTTCCTTTTTCCTTTCCAGCAAACAGTTTTCTTCTCTTTCCCTATCTCCTTCGTCATTAGATGTAACAGCTCACTATACTCCCAGTCCTTGCCTGGTATTTCGCCTACTTCTTCCTCGACTCTTGCGGCTATATTTATTATTTGTTTGTCATTTAAATACGAGCTGCCAGACTTTGATTCCATGCTCATATTTTCAGTTTCGTATCCCATTTGTAATGTTATTCGTTTATGATCACTACCCAAGCTGTTAATGCCTTCCTCGTCTATCCTCATTTCTGTCAGTTTGTGGTAAATTCCTTCAGTCATGAGACAATAATCAATACTTGATTGCCTGTTTCCGACTTCCCATGTGATCTGGCCGTCACATTTAGGCCCCGTGTTAACTATCTCCAGACTATGTTGCTCGCAAAGATCTAGTAATAACTTCCCATTGGTGTCTGAATATCCGTCAAGGTCATGTATGTGGGCATTCATGTCCCCTAGAAGGATGATTTCGGCCCCATTACCAAATTCCTTAATATCCGCACTCATGCTATCCACTATCTCCTGATTCTTTTCTCTGCAGTTATTCCCCGTCCACAAGTAGGCTACCCCTAGCCACGTTTCCTTTCCACCTACTGTGCCCAGAACCCAGAGGTGCTCTGAACACGTCTGTTTCACTCTAACCCATTTGGCTCCGCGATGAATTAGCATTCCTACACCCCCACCTTTCCTTTCCGATATGGTCCTGTTACACCCTTCCCAAACATAATTTTCAATATGTGGTGGTTCTTCCAAGTCTCTAAGGTGTGTTTCTGTCACCGCATACACGCCTATCTGTTCTTTGTTTAACTGCTCCTCAATCTCTAACCATTTTGCCTTCTTTCTGCCACCCTGCATGTTTATGTAACTAATTGCAACACGCGCCTTTTTCCTTTTTCTTTTACCTTTTTTCTGGTTTTTCGCAATTCTACCTGTCAAAGCGTCCTCCTGGTTGTTTTCCCTGTTACGAGCTACCCCGGACTCCGAAGGGCCCGTGAGCCCCTTAAAAAAGCTACTGCGCGTCCTGCCAGTCTCCAACCCACCTCGTGTCCAAGCCTCTTATCGAAATGAATCTTGTCTCTTTGGAATCCACCCCACCTGTGCACTTCCCTGTTTAAATCCACTACCTCGAAACCCTTCTCTCGACTAATTCGCCATATCTCTTTGTTTGCGTCGACAACCGCTCTTTGCAGGTTGACGTTGCGTACTGGTACTTCCGGTACTGTGCATACTACAATTTGCACCTGGGGGGACACGGCGCGCATGTCATCCATCCCTTTCGCCAAGGTCGTCGCTAGTCCTGACGATTCTTTTTTCAGGACGTCATTTAGCCCTCCCGCAATTACAACGAGGTTACGATTGTTAGCTTTAGCTGCGAGTTGTTCACCCGCTTGACTCATTACTGTCCCCAGCGTTTGTCCTGGGAACGTCCCTATCGCAACTCTCTTGTCGCCTTTCACCCTTTCTTTGATTGCCGCTGCGCATCGGACTAAATTTGAGTCACCGGCGATGATGACCTGTTCAGACATTCCTTCTGAAACCTGCACCTGGCTGCTGACTAGGTGACTACATACAGGAGACGGTACCGCCATCTAGTGAACACTGCAAGAACTGAACTAGAGGTGGCTACATGGATGGATGGATGCTGGATGGATGCTATGAGCGTCCCCTTTATAACGGGGTGGTGACAAGTATGCCACCAGGCTCGACAAAAAAAAAACCTTTTTTTCTTTTTTGATGTTGGCCTAATGCCTCTACTTCGATAAATTCTATCTTAATGGAAAAAAAGGTAAATTTTCAGCTTAAGTTCTCTGCCATTTACGGCACACTGTCCATATTTTATTTTTCCAATATTTATTTTTGTCCTTTCTCTCTAATTTTCTGCCACCAATACTCTAACCGTCTCTTACTTATTTCAATCGCGGGTGTGTTCAGCTTTCCATTGTTGTCCCTAAAACCCAAGGCTTCCTGTAGGCTCGTGCCCAAACGTACACCTGGGTGGATATCTCCACATTCAATCAGAACATGCTCCGCCGTTTCCTTATCTTTCCCGCAGCATGTGCATTGTTCTTCTTCTTTACTGAATCTTGCTTTATGACTACGCGTTCTAAGGCAACCCGATCTCGCTTCAAACAGTAAAGCGCTTCCCCTTGAATTATCGTAAAATGCCTCCCTCCTTATTTCATTTTTGCCCTTTCGGTAGTTACTCAAAGCCGGTTTTTTCTCCATAGCTGCCATCCAGTAAATCCTCTCCGCCTCCCTGACTTTTCCCTTAACGCTCTTTGTTGACATATGGCTTACAATACCAGCCGTATATTTACTAGTGAGTCTTCTAGTTCTTTTTCTCCACTGTGTGTCCACGCTCTTCCTATACAAATAACGGAACACCTTCTCTGCCCATCTACTCTCCTTCATATTTCTTAGCCTTTCTTCGAACCTTATTTTGCTCTGCGCTTCCCTCGCCTCAAAACCTGCCCACCCCATATCGCCCTTTACAGCCTCGTTTGTCGTCTTCCCGTGAGCACCCAACGCGAGGCGTCCCACAGTCCTTTGATTTACATCCATTCCCGATTGCACCTCTGCCCTCATGCACACCACAATGAGTTCCCAAAAGTAAGCCCTGGAACCATTACACCCTTCCACAGACCTCGAAGCACCTCATACCTATTGTATCCCCACAACGCTCTGTGCTTCATTATTGCCGCATTCCTCTTTCCTTTTGCTGCCGAGGCTTTTTCCTGTACCTCCATAGCTGCCATGCAGTAAATCCTCTCCGCCTCCCTGACTTTTCCCTTAACGCTCTTTGTTGACATATGGCTTACAATACCAGCCGTATATTTACTAGTGAGTCTTCTAGTTCTTTTTCTCCACTGTGTGTCCACGCTCTTCCTATACAAATAACGGAACACCTTCTCTGCCCATCTACTCTCCTTCATATTTCTTAGCCTTTCTTCGAACCTTATTTTGCTCTGCGCTTCCCTCGCCTCAAAACCTGCCCACCCCATATCGCCCTTTACAGCCTCGTTTGTCGTCTTCCCGTGAGCACCCAACGATGATGACCTGTTCAGACATTCCTTCTGAAACCTGCACCTGGCTGCTGACTAGGTGACTACATACAGGAGACGGTACCTTACAGGGGACGGTACCGCCATCTAGTGAACACTCCAAGAACTAAACTAGAGGTGGCTACATACAGGGGACGCACAGCCCACGCCCTAAGGAGCTTCGCCCCTAAAAAAAGTTTGCTCTAAGTGGTTGAAGTACGCCCTATAGGAACAAAATATCACTATACTGTTCAACGTTTAAAAGCTATGCTTAAGGGTCCTCCCATTTCTTTTCTTGCTTTCACTCTCTTTATTTCTCTGACTTTGTCTTTCTGACTTGCTCTCTATTTTTCAACATCTGTTTTCGTGTATGTTTATAATTATTTCATTCCTATCTTTCTTTTTATATTATTTCTGTTTCTCTATCTTTTTGTGTTGTTATTCCATTCATTCATTTCTGTTTCCGTCTTCTTCTTTGGTATAATTTTCTTCATCTCTCTCTCTTTTTGGGTCCGCTTTCGTTTGGCACTCGCGCCATCTGTACATGATAGTGTGACTTGCCTGATTGCCGTGGTGCGTAGATCCACTTGAGGAGTTTCCGAAAACTACCCGGCTCTTGGCCAATCTCCCAACGTGGGTGTGTGCCATTGTCCAAGGTTCTACTCTATTCCTGGTGACGGTACACAAACTACGGTGAGCTACAACAGCTTCTTCACCATTTCAGATGTTCCAGAACATCTTCAGTGGAGATGTTGAGAATCCTGCTGCATAACCGCTGACGCAAGAGAGGTTATCCAAAACCTGACGCTCAACTGTCCTCATTAAAAAGAATACTGGTGATTGAAAGGCACCGACTTACGATGGTACAAAGGGAAGGGCACGTAAAGTTCGAGAGACCTGAGAGTCAACAGTTTGCAGATGCACGTAGCTTGAGTTGTTCATGAAAATTCCGCAGGTCCCACGTACCTGGGAATCGACGTTATGCGAAGCATGCGGAGGGAAAGAGACCGTGTTGCAATTTTTTTATTGAGCGACACGTCATGAAATGTTGCTAAATACATGTACAAATGATGCACGCACAAACATAAGGTGAAGAGTTGCAGATGTTCGCGTAACCAATCGTTCGCACTTTTGCAACGATGCCAACTGTAAAATGCGTATTAGCAGCACCAGAAGCTTATATGAAGCTCTGATGCTCCTGAGGTTGCTGGCCCTGGACACTGCCACATAAATCAACTTCAGCGCATGGCACCTCACCACAATTGACGGCAACCTGATGTAACCGCTACATATGTAATATTTATGTACATATGTTTATGTAGGTATGTTTATGTACATATGTAATGTTACTACAAATGTAATGTTTATAAAATTGAATAGGCCACACTGCAACCACTATTGATGTTTCACGAAGATTAGCGTCTATTGGAGTAGTTCAGAGGCCTGGCGTGGCTCTGTGGTAAAAGGCTTCATAGTCACGCAGAATGCTTGGGTTTGATTCCAGCTGGGACCCCGACATTCGTTCTTTGCATTCCTTGGGTCGACGTTACCGATGTCGGGTATTTCTTAACGCTCACGCATTGAAATTGTGCATGTGTGTTCTTGTCGTTCTTGGGTAGATGTCCATCACCTGTGGCACATAACCGCATACCAGCAGCACATACCCACCCGCGGGTATGTGCCACTGTCAGGCAGGAAGTGTTCGACGAATATGACGCGCTGGTCAAGACATGAATAATGTCACAATCCCATTACGTACGTCGTCCAAACGATATTACCCCCCTCCCCCATGCTAATTTTGGTTCTCGCCAAGTTGAGGTGGTAACCACGAGAGCACCCAAACAGTAAGTGGCTGGATAGATAGATAGATAGATAGATAGATAGATAGATAGATAGATAGATAGATAGATAGATAGATAGATAGATAGATAGATAGATAGATAGATAGATAGATAGATAGATAGATAGATAGATAGATAGATAGATAGATAGATAGATAGATAGATAGATAGATAGATAGATAGATAGATAGATAGATAGATAGATAGATAGATAGATAGATACGCTCAAAGTCGCCGAAGCTTGCTAAGAAATGCTTCGCATTTAATAGGCTCATTTTCAACTGAGCAAACTAAGCTGCAGATAAAGAAGGAAATGGGGGGTGGTGCGTTATCTCTATCCCGTGCGGTGTTCGGCCGTACGTCAGCGTCACGCCTAAGCAGACGTGACACGTCTAAACAAAACGCCCACACTTCTTTCTGGCGTCCCGTTATTGATGTTGACTCGCACATCGCAGGCGAAAGGGCCTGTTCGCTTTATATCGCGCTGGCTCTGCGCGTTGCGAACACGCTGTCATAAGTTATTAGTGCTAGGGGAACTCGCATAGTGTTGGCCATCAAGCTTGCGCAGCAATACCGAGGATGGCACGAACACCGATGCGAGCAGTGCAAGAAAAATGTAAACCAATGCAAGTCAACGTTACAAAACTACATTTGCACGTTCCCTTTCACGGAAGTACCTACAGAAGCAAAACACGAAATATGGTGCTGAGACGACCAAATGTAAACGGGACAACCTACAAACTCTTAGTGTATGCACTGCTGTGTACACACGCAGCTGCAGTGCGAAACGCTTGTATACCGACTTCTTGTTGCAGCAACGTTTCTTGGGTTTCTGGGTTGGGTTAATAGGATTAGCCCGACAAACCGCCAAGTTAACAGGTTTACCAAACAAGTGAAGGTAGTGCTGCGAGAGCTCAGAGTTGTCTGATGCTTTTGTATATGCGCATAGCTTTAAATGTATTCACTCGGCGTGCCTCTTTGGTGCCTTATCGCTTTTTATAGTCTGCATTTTCACTCCAGTGTAATCCTCGCACATACTTCATCGACGAGATTGAGCGCGAGTTTGTGTGTGGGTAAATAGCTGTAAGACTAGAATGTTTCGTTCAATAATAATAATAATAATAATAATAATAATAATAATAAAATCCCGCCATATCCACGCAGTAAATGATGAGGAGCAGGCGAACACACTCTAATCACGAGGCGTTTGCCCTCCCCCAAACAGTTTTTGCAAGTGGAGCACAATGTCTACTCAATGTGATATTCTCGACTGGCATTGGAAAACTACCGCTATAGAACACCGATGCCGTTGGCGTGGGATTGCTCGCTTCTGAAGCAAGAGGTGGTGGTCAAATTGTTGTCGGACCACAAGGGGTCGCAAGCCTTGCAACTTTGGCTGAAACTGCAATCGGGAAAGTTTCGCTAAAATCGCTATGGCACCGCGAACCTCAGGTATACCGATTGCTTCAGGCGCTGGGCTGCAGCACCCGTCGCGCGCACCGCCTCAGGATTCACTTTCCGGCGATTCCGTACCGCCAGCGCTTCGCGGGCTCTCAGCTCCAGGTCCGCTTGTGTTTGTGTGCGTTTCGCGCAAAGACAAGGCAATATTTTGTTGCCTTTAAGTACACGTGTTGTCTTGCAGAGTTTATTTGTAAGAAGATATAAGATATTATGCTGCACAGATATTGCATCACAATAATTTTTCACGTTTTGTTCATCCCTCCTCTTCTAGCTTTTGTGACAACCATACTAATGGCTTCACCCATTTGGGTGTTGCCATTCAGCGTATGGCTTCTTTAAAGCTTCTAGAGACTGAAGTGGATGCCGATTGTTGATGATGTTTAACACTCAGTCATTTGGGTCTACAAACTCACTCATGAGTTGACTCACACAGACTGAATCAGGCTCAGATCAGGCCGTGATTCTGAGTGAGTCCGGGTAAGGGATGTTTTGATGAGATTGAGTCTGATTGAGGAAAATTTTATTGAGTCTGAGTTTGAGTGAGCCGTAGGCGTAAAATGTATTTCGTAAGTGAGTTTGGCTGAGCTCCACTTTTTATTGCTGACTAACGATCCTATTTATTATCATTTTGAGAATTACTGGCTTATAACGGATTAGGTTTACACTCGTCTATTCACACGTACCTCAATGCGATTGCATTCATGCGCCGCCTTAGTATTTCGTCACCAAAGCCGTGAGTTAGGGTGCCATAAACTACCCCCCCCCCCAAACCCCCTAAGCGTTTTCACGGGAAGTACTTGATAAAATAAGTGTCTCGTATGAGTCGCACATTTCATTAAAATGTTCTTACTGGGGCTATAGATTTGGTAACTTGTACTTAAAGGTAGAAGATGGAAAGGCGTATTTTTAAATCACTGATATGTGAGATAGTGGCCTTTTGAACATTTACACCGTGATCAAAATAATTTTACGCTAACAGACTCACGAGTCGACTTACGCAAGCTCACTTGACTCAGGTCAAGGTGTGAGTCTGTGATTGAGCGAGTATGGCTGGTCAATACGTTGATGAGTTTGAGTCCGAGAAACTTCGGTTAAGAAAAGAAGCATTGGGAGTCTAACTTACTCCAAGTTAGCTCGATTGAGAAAATTTCCGGTGAGCTCGAGTCCGAGTGAGCCATCAGAGTAAAATATTTTTTATTGGGTCTTAGTAACCTCACGTCTTTATGCCGACCTATGCTCAATCGTGGCAGGTCACATGCAAAGTAAAGCGGAAAAAAAAAGAAAAAAAGTTTTTTGTGTTGTGGTAGCACTGGTCCTGCTCTGTTCTGTCGTATTCCGTTCTGACTTGCCTGATGTGGAAATATTGAGGTTGTATGAAGGACTTCCACTGCTCCGTTTCTCCACGTTTTGCATTGAAAAAACAAAAAAACAATTGGAAGGAAAGAAAACACGACGAATGGTTACCCTTATAAAAAACGCACAAGGAAAGAAACGAAATAGCAAGCTCTTTTTCATTTTCCTATTTTGTATAAAGTATTTGTATAGCGGGGATTTCTAGTTTGCGTGTAGCAACAGAAAACAAAAGGTACGCTACACATCCTGTGAAGTAGGTAGCTCACGCGTCATTGTCAGTCCGAATACCGTGCGACTCGACACAGCGATGGCTCTTGAGCCTCGATGTGCGCGAGCGATATAAGCCTCGCATTCGGGGTGCTCCCTGAACGAATGTTGCTGTAAAACACGCCCCTTTTGTTTTGCTATCGAGAACATACAGTTTTTCACGCTTGCGACGGTACCTCTCTAATGGTGGTAAAAGTGTATTCGGCTTTTCCCGAACTTCATCTTATACCAAGGCCCCAGAAAGTGAGGGCTCGTGATAAAGGTATACTATCATTCCTTGTTTCAGTTGCTTACTAACAATTTTATTGGTAGTCCTGCAGATCTTTAGCCGTCCGGGCTTTAGGTCTGCCACGGAAAAAAATCAAGGCCTTGCCTCGCCACTGCCTCGGGGGCCTGCTGAACGGTGATATGTTGGTCGGCCAGGCTGGGGCTGCGCAAGGCAGCAGCACCGCAGTGGACGTGTGCTGGTGTTAGCACCTTGCGATTTTTCGGTACATTCCCAGAGCATGTGGGTTAATGTGGCGACCTCGGTGTGGCAGACCTTGCATATATTTCTCGTGTGCGTATTAGGGTACAGTCGGTCAAATAGTAAGGTCTTAGATCCCTAAATAGTAAGGCTTTCGATCCCTTATCAAATAAAAGCGTTTGGCAGCTCGACTACTATGAAACCTGAAGAAGCGCTTCGCGTGTTCGTAGAGTTCCCACAGCTCTATCTATCGATGGCGCGAATGATGGAGGCAGTCATATAGCTGCACGAAAGAGAGAACGGCTCTGTAGACGTGATTAGAAAAGAACACATGCATGGTAATCATTTTGTGTTTTTTCTCGCACCCCTTTCAGCGTTGTTTTCCTTTTTTCTATGCAACATCGAATCAGCTCTATCGAGCACTATGTCAAGCATGTAGGGTTTACCAGGCAGGAGTAAAATCTTCTGGGCCAATCCACCTGTTGCGTGTGCGACATGTGCGCTACCTTGTGCTGCGCTTTATCGATTACCGTCAGCTTCTTTCCTCCATTAGATGTAGTCACGTAGTGACGCAGCGACGTGCCAGCGCCGACGCAGAGGTGGCGCTGGGGGAAAAGGCATTCGCTCGTTTGCGGCGAGTCCGGTGCACCCTCCCTCTCCCTCTGCCGAAGTCATTCCGATGTTCACGAAATGTTTTAGCCATTTTAAGTCAATTAACTTGATTACGTCATCGCTATTTTTGATATATTTATTATTTATACTTTTCTCATTCATAATATTTCAAGTTTGATTACTGCCAGCCTTGTTATGACCTGTAGAGAGCGCTTTATTGAGAGATGTGATCATGCAACATGATATGTAAGGACGGACAATAAGGCGGGTCCCTGAAGTGCTCTGCACTTAACAAGTGAGGTTTTGTGCCATCTCGATGGATGTAAAACAACATAATCGTGTGATAACGTCTCGATGTGGCGCCATGTTGACACAGATCGCCAAAACTTGTGACGACGCCGGAAAGCCATCACCCGGCATCGTTGCTTGGTCATAGAGTGTGTGTGTTGGGGGGGGGGGGGATTTCAGAGGCAAGTGAGATGCACAGATCGTGCAATTTCTCTGACCTCGGAGTTTGTGGAAATCCATGCGAGGCGCAGAAACCTTCTCAGGCGTGATGGAATGAATATGCTTATTAGAAAAATTAGAAAAATAATAGAGAAGATGTCTTTTCTTTGCACGTCTTGTTAGGTGATTTTTTACTTTCTTTTTTCTTTGCCATTGGGGAGGGGGGGAGGGTACCTCAAGTAAAAAGCAGTTCAAAACAACTTGAAGCTACCTATACCATGACATTTAAAAGAAGTTAACCATGCTATATATCTCTGTGGATCATTTTTACTTGGGAAGAAGAAGAGGTGTTGCAAAAATTTAGAAGAGCCTATGAATACTCTAAAAAGTCATGATGACTTTGTCGTTACGACTAGAAAGTCATGAGTACTTTGACAGGAAACAATTAAAACGTGTTGTTCAGAGTGGCTTCAGGCTGGTAGCGTATACCGTAAATAGATATCTCCATTGCACTGTGGTTGTAAAAAAGGGACAGGCCTGCGCGCAACGTGCAGCACTGTCACAGCGAAAGCTAAAAGAGTGGCCTTTCAGAGCCTTTTCTAAGCAATCTTTGAGGTAACTGCTACAAGCACAGTTTCTGGGTACCCATTGCGCCATAAATATTCATAATGTCGTGTAGCAGACCAGGATTCACTGTGCTATCATTCGTAATTCTTTGGAGAAGCGTAGTATCCGCTACACACTTGCTAGTAATATTGTGCTTTTTTTATGCAGTGGGTGATGACGATGAAGAATTATGCCTCAGGTGGGTATGCGCCACAGTTAATAGGTGATCAAGAACACGTCTTCTAAAGGTTTGACGATTCACTCCTTCGCAATTAACATTGTGTGGTGCCTGGTTGGTTCTTTGATGTTCTAAAACGCATTTTTACTCATACTAACGCGATTCCTTTCCCGACATTAAGCCTGCCTAAGGCCAGTTTAGAAGCCGGTTCCAAGCACCGGTGTGGCTCAGTGGTATAATACTGGTTTCACACGCACTCGAACCGGGTTCGAATGCCATTGTGTCCCTAAGTTTCTTTTCCTTAGTTTTTGCGATACTGGTTACGGACATCGGCAGCGGACAACCATGGCGCCACGCGTGACCCGTGTTCTGATCTCATAACAGCTTTCACTGTGACAAATGCCCCCTGCAAGGTGACTTTGACTATAGAAGCCACCAATGTTGTAACCGCAGTGAGCTGTCCTTGGTGAGTCAAGAAGAGCGCTAAAGGGGTACTCAAAAAAGCAGGCTGTTCAAAAGATTTAGCTGGTTAAAAAAAATTGAGATCATTTCCGGCCATTGATTTACCAGTGAACTCTACTCTGTTCTCGAGTAGAAAAAAGTATTTGCGATCGATGAGAAAAAATCTTGAAATAAACAGCGCAGAGATTGTCGCCACATCCATTCATTGAATCGTTCGACCAGCCCCATAATAGTTTCTTCAATAGGTGTCCGGCCAACGAAAAATCTTCTTTCGCAAAGCTGAGTCATTCAGTCAGTTCAATGGTGAGACGACACTCTTTATGAGAAAGGAAGAACTCGCCAAAACAAAATGAGATAAACATACGCGCCGTCTTTTGCACGGGGGGGGGGGGGGAGGGCATTGAGAGTACATTTGGCTTCCATCAGCTTTAAAGGCGATCCTCAAGCGAGAAGGAATTGACGCCGGCCTTTTGAACAAGCATTGCGCCAACGTCAGGCTATCTCCTAAAAAGGCACTATACTTCTCTACTTTATTTTCTTTTTTTTTCATAGCGAAGTTGGCTTTGAGTGTGAAAGGCAAGCGCTTTAAAGGTCGTGGAATCGACAAAATGTCCGAATTGGTGCCTGCAGACGCCTTGAAATTCAAACGGGTGACCATTTGTCCCTGAACCCTCGTCTACTGGTTTGCTCAATTTTGCGAATGCGGGGCAGAAAATTCCTTCACAAATGAATGACCATGTGATTATGGCACTCGTTAGTGGAAAATATTCTTATGAGCAAACAAATAATAATCGTGTTCCACGATTTAGAAAGACAGATTGTTTTGCTTTTCGGTGCATGTCAGTCGATAGATGCGGTGCAATGATTTAGGAAAAGACGAAGGGGCTATACAGAAAGAGTACCAAAAAATAGTCCTAGTAACACCACTCATTTTCTTGTACTGCCTTACTTCTATTGCTTAATCAGTGCGCTATTATGATTCATTCTTCAAACAAGTTACACCATGGCATTCGAAAGAAGTGATTCACAGTCACCTGGGTGCGCAAACGTCATCACTTATACTGCAAGAAACAAGAAAATCGGGGCCCCGTTTTCTGCGGTGCCGCGGACTCCGCCATGCGTGTGGGTAGAGAGGGGGAGAGCAACATAAGCACGCATCGTAGGTGGGTCGTGTTTGAAACGTGAATTCATACCAAAAGTGGTTGAAGACACGCAGTTATTCTGCGTGGAAATCAAATATTCTATCTTAGAGGCATTCCAGTGCAAAAAAAAAAAAAAACTGGGGGCTGCCTTAACTGCGGCTCAAGAAGTAGAACGCGATAATGTATTCAGCCCCGTGCGCACCACCTTCTCAATTTCTAGCCTGGCTTCGTCTCTCGGTCCAAGCCTCAACCATGCCGTTAGAAAACGAATGACAGTGCCCGTAACACTATATTCGTTAAAACTATCATTTAGAATGCCTCCTGTAAGTACAGTTGTTAAATGCCCACTATGCCATAATTATTCCTTTCGCGAATCATCGAACGTCTCGCTACTTGTCTGTAAAATAACATGCGAATGTACGAGACTGCTCACTTTGTTGACGCTTTGGCAGTTGATGATGATCAACCATGTCTGAGCGCTTTGAAATCGGTGAGCCTCGGAAGCACTAATCTCTTTGTGCGATTCACATGTTTTGATGCATCGCGGGGTTCTACACTTGTGACACGCAATACTACACTCGTTGATGAGACCCTTCCCACTACATTACACGTGTGTAGTTTTTCTAAGATGCAACTGCAAAGACAGACAAGGATAAAGGGAAAAAGGTACACACACACTGAGCACCATTATGTGTGCGTACATTCTTTTTTTCGTCAATGTCTTTTCCTTTTTGCGCTCACATTCAAGAAGAATGACAGATAGACAAGCCCGCATCGCTACCCTCGCCAATGCGGAAGTATAACGTTGTTTTCATTTTTCCTTAGCAGTTTCAAGCAGTTGTGTGGCTCTGTAATGGAACTGTGCAGAGATTTATTAGTCGTTAACGACAACGGCAAGACAGTGTGAAAACCGTCCAGCAGAGATCAGCACAGCAGCAAACCGAAGCACAAGCTGAGAGAGCCGGGCGTTGGCGATGCTGCTCGCTGCAGGCACACCTTATTCTTCACAATCACCCCCACTTAAAAAGGAGCTATCTTGGCGACTTAAGAAGTTTCAGGCAGACGCTCATGGTACGGTTTCAGTCGCGGAACATGGACGATGTCACGTGCACGCCGGCGCATGTCGTCCGATCGGGAAACTGGCTGAATACGCATACCGTTCACTTGATTACAGAAAGAAATTACACCTGTGTCAGTGCATCTCGAGATAAGGGCGTTCACCAATTCATGTTATTATTGTGTTCCTAATAAATAGGCTTGTGAGCTTCTGAACCCTCACTTGTTCATGTTGGCAGTGCTTGATATTCAAATCGGGTATATGCACACACATTACGCACTCTACGCATGCGCGAACTTACGCACAGGGTGGTTGAACCCCACTGCACTCGTAAAAGGTGTCAGCCATACGACCATGGTGAATGTATATTTAAATATAGGAAACTCAAAACTAATCAAAGTAAATTTACGTTTAGTTAACCTCTTTTGGTTTTCAGAAATCAGGAATCGGTGATTCTGTTCATTTGCGAATAATAGACTTGGAAACAATTGTTTCAACATAACTTAACTGCACTTTGTTGGGAAAAACCAAGCAATGCACGCGCGAGGCGAATGCTCCAAAACTTGAAACAATCGCTTTTTGCACTTTTTTTTAACTGTCAGCGCACCGCGTTTAGTGTGCCGTACGCAGCACCGTGCTTAGACACTGCAGAGCAAACGCAGGCATAAACACCGTAGGTTTGTCTATATTAGGTATAGTGCAGGTGTCACTACTTAGGTTCACGCGGAAAGAACGTATGTCAGTGACAGCGGCGCTGGAACATTTTTTTTTTTTTTGGTGTGGTACATTCATCTGTTATGTGTATTCGCGCATGTATATACACGCAAGTAAAATAAAATTTCATGGGGCAGATTACAGCAGCTTAATTTGAGAATGGGTAGGACTACGACTTGTGCGAGAAACAAGCATACGCGAAAAATAGAATCACACACATAACGCAACGAATGTACTAAAGGGCTTGCCTATATAAACGAAACTGAACTGCGTGATTAGAGATTCCCGAATGTTGAGAATAATGCACACACGCTAAATAATGGTGTACTCACCGGGGAGAATGAAGTCGTCGCGAGCGAATTGATTCAAACAGAAAAACCCCATAGTGTCTGTCACCTTCTATCCAATGCGTAAGTTTGATAATTCTACCGTTCTCTGCCGCGCGTCGTCTGCATCTTGCCGGAAATGATAGTTCAGTAGGTTGTCATCTTTCCACCACAATTCTACGTATTGTGGAACAGAGAAATGGTCTTCGGACACCGCTTTCTTCTTTATCAGGCTCGCGCGTGTGGCAGGTGAAAATAAAGGAACTGTGGGGTCGTTTCGCAATGCATGCAACGTGCTAACACACCCACTTTCAAGGCTGACCCTGTTAGCCCCGTTTCCAGGGGCCTCACTAGGTGGCGAGCGCTCATTGCAATCGCGAATAGTGCAGCGAAAATTTCCTCGTTCATTCAGTTCTTGAGCCATTCCTATCTGCGATGACAATTTTCACGTAAGATAATTCATGAATTTCATGAACATTTTAAGTTTCTTGTGTATTCTTTCGTTTCTGCATTGGCAATATTGTTTTTTTTTGACGAGTTTGCTGTTTCATTCGCCAGACTTTTTATATCGTACCTAACGCGACACTTTGCTCATTCAGCTGTTCTGTTTCCTTGTCACGTGCATTATTGTGCAGAGACGTGCAGATTTTTTTTTCGGTAGTGACCTGAAAGTGATAACAGGTGATGTACTAAAGAGCGCTAAAGAGTTGGTAAAAATAAACTCAGAGTTAGTAGTCGGCATTGCACACGTGTGTTTGCGTTTTTTTCTTAGTGTCATCTCTTGTGCGTGATTACCGACGCAGTATCTTTGCAGTGTTTCTTGCTCAGATGGTTTCCAGTGCGACGGCAACCAGTGGTGTCTTCCGAGGCGCCGTAGAGCCCTGTTTGTCCATGGGTGCTGTCGTCTCAAGCCTTCGTGAGCAAGATCCCAGGCATCCATTGAACCAGCTAGCCTTACCGAGCCTGGTGTACAACGTGACCCATGTTGGTAAGCGATCAGCAATTCTCCTTTGCAAACAATAAAAGCCAGCTTGCGGAATTCATTGCGTCAATTAAATAAGAGCTAGGTCTGAAGACTATGTCCCATATAAGCTTCAAACGATTCCAAGTCGAAAACGAATAGCATGCGTGTGCGTGCGTTCTTTATTGTCCGGTGTTAATTTTCAAGCATACTGCGCTGTCTTTTTTCACAGCCAAGCGTAGGTAATCCAGGGGGCCCTGACAGTTATGTGAAGGGTATGCCTTGCCGCTACACTATGCTTACCATGCATAATTCCTTGTGTTGCTTAGCGTTGCCGCAGCGGTAGAAGTGAATTTCTGGCTTGTTAATGCTAGCGGCATGGCGGCTTGCCGCACGTGCATTGTTTGCCGTTTTCAGGTAGTCGCACGCAAGTGGTTTAGCTAACGTGCGTAGGCTTTGATTTGTCGTTCAGAGAATTAATCCGAGGCCTATTTTCACGACGTTCTCCAGCTGTTGGAGAGCGACGTGGCCAATCGGTGACGGAGCTACATCAACGTACCATGTCGTCTGCCTCTGGCTTTCCGCACAGTCAGCGTTGGCGGCAGGACGCTTCGAACTGCTTGCTGCATACGTTCTTCACACTAGAAGTGCGGATATCGTTTGCGTCTTTGCCACAAATGGTACCATCTCAAAGAGCGTTTTAGCATGTCGGGTATTCAAAAAAGCGTATAGCGTACAACCAGATAACGTGTCATTTCATGCCAGCTATGCATGATTAAAAACAACTAACAAACTACAAAATCTACGTCGTCCGAGATTTCAGAAGCGCGCGTATTTTTTTTATTTTAGGGGTTCATATAACAGACAATATACACTCGCCAAGCATGTATCATCAAAAACAGTGCGGAGTCGGTATGAATAATTTTCTATCGATGCTTAAAGGCATGAGTATAAAGCAGATGGAAGCATAAGTTTAGAGCTTTTAAGTTACTGAGCACACGATGGCCACTTGGCATATTTTAGTTGGCTGCTTTTGGAAATCGGCCATGTTTCATCAGAGGCGCGAATTCCTTGCTGGTGAAGCTTGCCCTGCACGTTGGAACAGGCGCGTAGCCAGATTTTTTTTTTGGGGGGGGGGGGGGACAATTTGATTTTGGGAGGGGCACCCTCTTCAAATGGCTATTTTTCGCTCTCTACGTCAAGGCGAACAAAAATTGGGGGGGGGGGGGGGGGCACGTGCCCGGTGTGCCACTCCCTGGCTACTCCCCCGCGTTGGACAGTTGTTACGCAGTGGCATCTGCCGACGTATATCACACCATAACTTCGCATTTGCTGCGGTTGCAGCAGAACTTTCATCAAGGTGGCGTCTCCATGCCTTACGTTTACGGAGACGAGCAAATGGTTCGTACAGGTTCTCCAATAGTAAAGAGTTGCACGCGAGGTGTGGCCAAACGGGGCAAAACTGCGTGCCAGCACGCTCAATCAGAAGATGCGCTGAAGGTAGCGAGAGTGCGTCGGCATATATCCGGCTGACCCATCCCGATATTCAGATGCTCGCCTTATCGTCAGTACGAGCAAACTCATGCTACTACCGTCATTGCTAAGCAACGAGACGCTGTATTCTCTGCGGTTGCCAAAGTGATATTCTCAAGGCTGCTGTCTCAAGTGGTTTTCTGTGATCGGTAACGTGAGTTTTCGAGCTGTAACTTTACCTTGTGGTCGTGAAAATTTGTCACGATTTTACTTGCACTATTAGTGGACATTGCAAGTGCACCATTTGAATAATAAAACAACTTTGCTTCCTGGGTTTTTCTTATTGGTCTGTGTTTTCTCTAGCACACGCAATTAGCGAACCATAAGACGCAATAAAATCGCGTATTTGTAACAAATTCACGTATAAACAATTTCGTACAATGATTGAAGGACAAGTGCACGACGATGCTAGCGCTTTTGGTTGTTATGACTACTTTTATTTTTTGTTAGCTGTTAGTTGTCCTCTACATACGTAGATGGCGGCGGTAGCAACGAGCCTCCAACTACCGCACAAGTGGGTTTCTATGGAAGTTACGCTGCCTGTTTACATATACCTTGGTGCATCTTCTGGTGGAGCCCGCTGGCATGCAGTTTCGCTCCGTTCGGCCACAGATCGTTTTCTTCGTTTTATTTTTGGAGCTTGTGTACCTTACTTAGTGCGTGCTTAGTGTGCGTCGCAGCGATCAACAGCTTTGCTCGCCATAGCAACCGTGTTCCTCAAGCCACCGTCTTGTGGAGTGACGCCAGGTCAAAGCCTAAACGAATTATCTTCTAGAGTTACTCCGGTTAACATAACGATTTCTTGCTGTCACATTCATTACTTCGCCCTTGTGTGGGTAATCTGATGTTCTTTAGTTACGCTAACATCACAAAGGCCAAGTGAAGGCACAGTTCGCGCTAGCGGCACTCTTGAAAAGAACACAGCTCTTTTGAACTTTTTTTTTTTGTCAAGCGAACGCTTCTCATAAGAAATGAATGCACAGCTTGTGCACCTGGATTCATGGTATTTTCGGCATGTGTAAATTTTATGGTGAATCACTTTAGTCTCGGCTAGCCGGCTGGTCGTGTAGTCGTCATGTAAGCGTGCCATGTCATCATTATGACCTCTTCTAAACGAGTGTGCGTCACGACAGTGGGTGTTAGGTCTCACTATTCACGACTGGTATTTACGATGCATATTATGGTTTCTTCCTTACTGCCTAAACCAATGATTAGCTCAGGGGTGATGTCAGAATCCCAAAATAAATTTACTACGCCTCTCAAGTTTCTTATCTAAAACCGGGGACACAAATGAGAATCCCTGTGGTAAATTCATCTATTTGAAACACCGCTTCTTGAAACATATCAGTGAAGTGATGTGCTTTATTAAAAATCAAGGCTACAGAGAGCCCAACAAATAGCCAAAGCAGCTAGCGAAGGTGAAACAACCTTCCTTACGTGCCGTATGTAGGGAAAGAAAATAGATCATGTAGGGAAGAAGCACCTCTTAAATACTCTTCGATGCATGCCTGGTTTCAGGCTTGGCACCACTATACTTGCGGACAAGTTTTCTCGGCCATGACGGTGAAAGATATAGGGGTGGAGCTTCTGCACATGGAATAATACGCAGAGTAATCCGGTATGGCTCATAAGCGTCCACCGTAATAACGAAACACGAGCTCGAGTGTCGTCCTGCGCGTGCGCCACAACCACCTCTCGACTTTCGCTGGAGCTCCGCTCTACTCTTGGGTGCCCTGAATCTATCGCGACGTGGTTGAACACATATGTAGCTTTCAACTCAACTCACAACTTGGGCAGCCTAACTGAGCCTGAACTCGCGTGGTTTGCTCAGATTTGGATGCAAATGCGGGTGCCCGGACCGACCGATATCGAGCGCGTGCCAGAGGTAGCGCTATTCGAGCCAGCGTCACGATTGCGGCTTATGGCTCAACGAACGCTGGACAAATATTTGCATGCCTGTAATTCAATGTACGTGAATGCACTTTTTCGTCCCGCCCCAGGCGGTAAACTGAATCTGCAGTCTGGTGCTTGTACTATCAGCGTATTATCAACGCTGTGCAAGTACAGTTTCTCTTGCTGAACTTTTTTAAAGCGGTTGCTCATTTCAGACTCGGCAAACATTTTTCCATGCGCTGAGACGAGCCGTAAACAGCAACGTGGCTGCTTATATACACAAAGAGCTCACTAAAGCGAGGAAGCAGCGCAATTCATGCCAGAACAATCATAGGAGGGAGTTCGCATTTTGCATTTTTTTTTCATACCGTCGGTCTTACATAGGAAGAACGCCGGCCGATATTTTAATAAGCGGGTGAAGGAGCACAAGGCATCCATGCTAAACGGAATTGATAGTATATATGCTCACTTGAACTGCAATGCCTGCAAAAATAAATAGGAAATGTTCGCATAATATGTAAAATTCTAAATTACCATCAAAGGCTGATGCCAGAAATGAAGATGAGGGCGACACGTTTTGCAGCGCTAAAAAGAGCGATTGCTACATCAGCTCGGTGTTTCTTTTTTGAAAATCTGGATAAAAGAAAGATCAAATGTTAGGTGAGCATATTGCCACACTCCTTTAACTTTTGTTGTCTCCTCATTACAATCCAAGTAATGCTCAGCGCATACCTGTAGTGTGAGAGAAGCCTCGGGATTCTTAGTAGATCATTTTGTTCAGATTACCCGCGCAACGTGAACACTACAGATTATTCTGAAACTTGCGCGGCTGCCAGCGATAATACTGGAATATTCAACGGCACATGTATAAATGCCGACGCGCCTCAACGCTTGTCAGTTGATCGACGGCTGACGCTCTGTTGGCCGCTATCAGTTTCAGTGTGTATCGCTGTAATCTGTCTTCTCGTTGACCGGTCACAAGTTCAGCCGAATAAACTGTTCGATTTTCGGCGCCGCCACAATATCAAGTCACTCTAACGTTCTTAATATGTATGCGTTATCTGGCTAGTTTTTCTAGATTTCTTTGCGACTCTACCTTCTTTAGCTGTTTTATCCCCTTCAAACAGTAATTATGATGCCATTGTCAGAAACGCGTTTAATTCACGTGGCATAATTCTAAGGCTCTCAGTATTACATTCCAAGAAAGAAAATGAATGTGCAGTTTTGTGAGTTTTACTAATTAAAGTTAATGAGTGTGCAACTAATTAGTTCATTATCCCACTACCAGCTAGCTTCAGTACTTCCGTAAAAAGAATGAACTATTAGGCCAAAATTCCATGCACTGTTTGTTTTTATTGTATTCATTTCGAACAGGGGAAAATACTTTTCACGTTAGTCCTACACCGCGGCACGTCGAATGATTGTCGAACATCATAGTCTCCACTAAAGTAGTCCTCCGGAGCAATACGGAGCACAATAAAATTAAATGACTGCCAGTTGTCCAATCAGGAAGCCTGCAAAAACATGCGCACTGAGTTTCAAGCTATTTGAAGAAATGGGCGGCGTGTGATGTGCCTTCGAAGTTCGAGTCCAGAAATGTTGATGCCATGACTGAAAAGGCATTCGCTGAATTTACGCCAGCTTGGCTGTGCGCTTACGGAAGGGAGACACAAGGAACGACATACTACAAAGAAAACAAGACACGTTCTAATAGAACGAAGCTCTTTGTACTCGTTCTGTAAAACTGCGTTCGTTGTTTTTTGAAGTCCGTTCTCCGTAACATCCCCCTTGCATAAGTGCACGCCAACATGAACCAACTAGCCCATCTCGTCGCATCACGACATCTACGCACTGACTGGCCCAACGTCATGCTTCACCTCATTTCGAAGTTTCATAGGGTCGCTTTCATAATTGCCGTTGGTGGCTATTTGTGCCCGAGTCGTCTGCCTTAACCCCACGGAGCTAGTAAATTTCAGGTTGGCGCCATGCCTACGTTTTGGTTGCAGCAATGTTTTTTTGTTTTAGCGCGTTTATTAGCCAATACACTTATCATTTGCGTGTAAAAAAACAAGCACCCTTTAGGACCATCTACTCTTTCTATCGTTTTCTTTCACGTCAGCCTACGCGCGTGCATGTCCTCACCTCAGCAACAGGCCAGTGCGCATCGAGACACGCGACGCAAGGAACTCTTGCAAAAGCGGAGCGACGAAGTTGCGCGCATGTTGGGAAATGCATAGCTAGCACACTTCCCCATTATATACTGACTTGCTTGATTGATTTTTATTGCTTCATCACAATACGATGTTATCGGAGGCGAAAGAAAAAGCCATGAGGGAGTCCTTCGCCCACGTACAGAAATTGCAGCTCAGTTACAGGTATTTTTTTAGCAATGTTGCACTTTAGCACTGAAATTAGCACTTTAGAGCTACAATAACATTGTAACACTATAAACAGTGACATTTTAGTGTACATTTATATGGGATCAAACTATTTTGGACAAATTTTCATCGCAAATATGATTTTGTTTCTTGTTATATTCATTTATAAACGCGAAAGCTTATTACGAGACCTTTGACGACTGTAACCAGTCCGACTATGCGGAACATTCCGTGTCTCGGTTTTTCATATGCTGTATGATGCTTCTTTTAAGCACAACTTTACTAATCCCATCAGAAAATAATCCTGGTGCTCGCAATTTATTCGATATTCACGAAGCAATCTGTACACGCATGTCTTGCGTTCAGTTTTAAACGATATCACAGTTCACCTGCTCATGCGAATTTGGCAAAAAAGGTTCTACATCAAAACGAAGTTGACCTATTATTACGGTGAGTGTAGTACCCAATTTTGCTGTGCGGCTTCAAGGAAAAAACTGCTTCAACGTTACCTGTTGCATCTCATCATTCTTTGCCTAATGTTCTAAACGTAATCTGCCTCCGGCAAGAAGTCTATCGTGTATAGCGCCATAACTAGCCAATACAATATAGTTGCTGTGCCACTTTGTTGGAAGTATTACGAAAATTTGTTTCAACTATGTTCACTTTACTCGCTGTATTGTAATTTTATTCTTTGTGTTTTATCTACTATCGTCTATAATGCTCTTGGCTTTGCAATGAATGAATGAATGAATGAATGAATGAATGAATGAATGAATGAATGAATGAATGAATGAATGAATGAATGATCGATCAGTGGTGTGAAGACCAAGCACGAAGGAAACATTGTGCTTTTATTTCAATGGTTTTTGCATATTATATTATATTAAGCGTACATAGCTGAAACTCTATAGTCATGATACCACTATATCTTTTTGGCGTTGAAGGTAAATGGCATGGCTACATTGGCTACTTTTAACTTGAATGCTGGCTACTTTTGAAATCTGCCCAAAGCAACCATGGTCGCCGTAGTACCTAGAACTCCTCCCTCATGGAACACTTGAAATAGTTAAGCGCGAAAGGAACGACTACAAAGGCAAGAAGGGACATGCATACGCCACCGATGGCGTCATCGGTGGCGTATGTTTCTCCATCATCGGCACGTGCCCATATGTATAAGCTGTGCTCTAAAATACGTGCTGTTCTGCTTTACGTTTTCGCCAGTGTAAGTGCGCATCAAATTTTGATGAATGAACCTTAATTTTGTACGGGCATAGGAATGATGAAACGCGTCCGATTATTGAGACACGGCATATGAATACTGGTAGTGCATACGTAAGCCAATCATCGATTAACTTTCATAAATACGACACAACATACATTAACGATTATCTTTCTGTAGACCCCTCACGCGTGCTGGATTGACAGGTTCGCCTATTGCATGGACGTGCCCAGATACGTTCTAGTGCCTTCTTTCCTACCCGCCTTTGGTGCGACGTTCGTAGTATCTTGACTTCTTTCTTGCATATCTGTTGGCAGGCCCTGTCTTTTGAGCATGAATACTTACCAACTATGCGAACTCTGTTGTTCTAAAATAACAATAGTTGGAAACAGCACTGGTGCGTGCCCCCTATTTCCTTTGTCGTCATTCGTCTCACGCTTAATCACCCACCATGTTTAACCACATCGCCGAAATTTCGGTTCCTTTACTGTCCTCATGTACCGGGCCTCCTTCAATCATCTGCACCTTGAATGCAGCCTCGCCAGTCCGTCGACCCACTGCGGTGGTCTACTGGTTATAAGGTACTCGGCTGCTGACCCGCAGGTCGCGGGATCGAATCCCGGCTGTGGCGGGTGCATTTCCAATGGAGACGAAAAGGCTGTAGGGCCGTGTGCCCAGAATTGGGTGCACGTTAAAGAACCCCAGGTGGTCGAAATTTCTGGAGCCCTTCACTACGGCGTCTCATATACATATGGTGGTTTTGGACTCCACATATCCACATATCACACTCCACATATCAATCAATCAATTGATCAATTAGTCAATCAATCGCCAGCCTGTCACAGTAGCAGCAACGTGCTCTACAGACAGTTTGTCTAATTTCAATTCTCATTACAAAAAGCAGAAACATAAACAGTCAAGATGGCTCATTCACATCAGTTCAAACATTTCAAGGCACAATAGTTGAAATTCAATTCTTAGTCATTACATGTAAACGGTGATCTATTAGTAGTAACTTGTTTAGCACGTGTTTCATGTAGCCAGTACTGCACTAGTGGCGGTCCGTAGTGGTACAGCGTGCCGCATTACATTAAACACGTGTAATTGCATTATGCATCTTCAATTGCAATTGCATTCCGCACAACCTTCTCCAATTTGTTTTTTTTTTCTTTTTTAGAAGGTGGAGGAAAGAAAATGAAATGAGGTGACTTTGCAAAGTTATTGTGCGCACTTCTAAAGTTTTTATTCATATCCACTAGGTGGTACTACTTCCTCTCGAAATGATTGCGTAAACAAGCGAACCCTCCTCGTCGGAAGCTGACTACAAGTCCATCTGAATGCAAAGCGCGTAGGCAGAGCGGACGTGTTTATCACCGCCTCCCTGTTCTCCCGATCGCGTGCCGCGACGCACGAACGAGCCATCCGTTATGCGCGAACCACTTGACCACTCCACGCAGCCTCGACGAGACGACGGCAAGTACACAGCATAACGCATGGCGCTTCCGCCTGGCTCAATTTGAGTGGCCACCCTCGCCTCTTCGAGTGAGCCGGAAGTGTATCGAGTGTGTACCGGCTTCACGCACTGGCGATGAGTGAGCGTGCACCATTAAAAGCGTACCGTGTACGTGGGACCACCTCTATAACGCAAAAGAGTGGCTACTTGGGCTGGTTCGTATTGCGTTTTTGAAATAAATATACTTCCTTAGTGCGCAGAGAACGTTTTCAGAAGGAAGATAGAGCAGCTCTGTCCTTCTCTCTGCTCTATCCTTCTTCTGAGAACGTTCCCTGCGCACTAAGGAAGTATATTTCTTTCAAAAACCACATCTACACCAATAACAGCCACGATTCAGCTTCGATGACGCGAGAATGACAAAGAATCTCTAACGGAGAATAGTACGGGTTTATTGACTATGTATTTCGCGGTTTTCGCGCAGGCAGCTCGTCCAGGTCCATAGTCAGATTTTTTTCAGGGGGGCGGGCACTTGTTGACAGTTTTGAAAACACCTGTTTTTACCATTTGTTTTCGGTTTCTTTCATTCCATTCCACGCAGGCCACGGTAGCATAGTCTTTTTCGTATACGATATTTACTATAGGGCACTCTGGTGCTTCGATCGTTCAGCCACGATGAGAATGATGTGTAGTACATGCATTTTCCCACTCTTCATGCTTGCGGGCTCCGAACGCACATGTAGCGAAGTTTACTGCTGTGTGTTGGTTTGTTTTTGTTTTTTTTTCGAATAAAAGAATAGTTGTGAATATCGAGAGCCGACATAAATTCGTGAAACTGCTAGTCGATTAGGATTGGTCGAAGGGTGCAAGTGCCATTTTTGCACGTTTATTTAACTTCGTCTGGCGGCAAAGTGGATTCAGGCCACACAGAGCTCAAAGAAGTAAGCTATAAATTTGTGTACCATGCATGATTACCATGCTGGCGGAAGCGCCATGCGCTGGAAGTGTGATAAACACTAGCGCCAAAGCAGCCTCAAGTAGATTTATAGGTGTCCAGTCTGTTCTGAAATCTGAATGAGAAAGGGTATTTTACCGAAAACAAATAGTAAAAACACCTGTTTCCAAAACTGTCAACAAGTGTCCCCCTCCCTCCCTCATGAAAATATTCTGGCTATAGACCCGGACGAGCTAGTGCTTGTATGCGTATGTGTGCGTAGAAAATGTAAAAAAAAAAATATGGTAGGGCGTTCTGAAGTGCTGGCTATGTGTTACTTGTTGCTTAGGAAAAAAAAACGTTTCGGGGACTGTACTCAGGCACGCAACACGAGAACTTAGTTGCCTGCTTCTTTTCCTGTATGCAGTTGTTTTTTAATCAATTGTAATTTTTTTTTAGAAAACTGAAGACCACTGTCCAGTTGATTCCGATGCTGTCGTTACTTCGGAAACTTAAGCTGCGTTGGGGACAGGCTCTCTCTTATTTTGAGCGACTTTGAAAATTTCAGGAGGAGGGAGGAAGGAAGCAACAAAATGAAGAAGGTAGGGAGAAGGTTAACCAGAAAGACATCCGGTTGGCTACCCTACATTGGGGGATTAGTGAAGGGGACAAGACAAATGAGGTAGAGGGAAGATAAAGAAAAGAAAAAAAAAGAGACTGACAGTAATTTCCCTGCATTGTGTAGAACTCCACCGCATGTCAGAGGCGTTCACAGACACCCGTCTTTCTCAAGAAACACAGCAGGGCTTTCACTGCCTGTAATTTAGGTATACCAGTTCTGCCCCCTCCCCCTCTTCTGTGGCTGTTTACCCCTGATACGCCTATGCGAAGTTAACATAGGGCTTCAGCTGGGAAATCGTCTGCGGTGTCCGAGTGGCACTCGTCGGAAGGCGACGGGATTCTCACACGCAATACGTACATGGAAGCGATTACAGCGTTTTCATCCGGGCTGCTGCAGAACACCGCTCTATAGAAAGCTCTAATTAAAAACGCGGTCGTACGTACTCTGTGCATCGAACGGCTTCCTCAACCTTCGCCGAACGACGTCCTAGTCACTTCGGGCAGATGCCATTTCATTCGCGAACTGTGTGTTGTGCTGAAGCGGAGTTAATTGGAGAAAGGCAGACTCTAAATTAGTTTCGAAAATTAACTGAGATCGCGAGGAAACACGGACGGAGAAGATAAATGAACTTGGTCGAGTGTTCAAAGCATTGCATGCACAGCCGCGATATCCAATTACCTTTCTGACCACGAGTAACGAATGCGTGGATATCGAAACGAAGGTTTAACTACTATTTACAATGCGAACTTTATCTGCAGTAATTCTATTGGTTGGAATCATGTTGTAATAATTATGGTGCACCTGTTTTGTATATTAAATCACAAACTGGGTATCCTTCTGTCCCAGGGTTTGCTTATTTGTTTATTTACTTAACATACATAAAAAGAGACTGCAAGCATAGCAATGTATAGTATACACAGAGGCGTGAAAGGAGAACTGAGGAGGAGGTAACGAAAGAAGTGAGGGCCACCTGCTGCTCTGTTTCCTCAATTTTCACCACACTAGCGCGTCGCTACCCTTTTTTACAGCGAAAGCTGTTACGAGATCACAACGCGGGTCACGTGCGCGCCGTAGTTGTCCGCCACCTCCAGTGTTCGTAACTAATATGGCGCGAAGAAAAATAAACCTCGGTAAATAAAAAAAAACACCAGGGACACAATGGGATTCAAACCCGAGTCCCCTGCTTGCCAGCTCAGTATTCTACCACGCAGGTACTTGTGACTCATTTGCAAGCTTGCCTTAGGCAGGCTTGATGTCAGAAAAAGAATCGCGTTGATATGAGTAATAAAGAATCGTAAGACAGTGCACAACGAGTGGGTCGTTGAATACTCCAGATCTTTACAAAAGCTTGATCTTGTTCACCTAATAACTAAGCGGATAGCCACTGTGGGGAGAGTGCGGGATGAAAAGCTTCTGGCATAATTCTTCGTGGTTGTCAGCCACGTCACATAAAAAGAGCATTAAGTTCATTGAAAGTGTGCAGCAGGTACCACGCTTCTTCAAAGAATGACGAAGAATGGCAGAGTGAAAGCCTGCTTACTACACAATGATTAATGCCATAGCAGGTACCCTGCAAGTGCTCTTGCAGCAGCCACCCAAAAAGTGTTTAAAAAGACTCCAAAAGGCCGCTTTTTTAGCTTTCTCTGTGACAATGCTGCGCGTTCAGTGCAGGCCTGGCGTTTTTTTTTTCTGTCATACTTTGACCCAAAAACACTTTCGATCGTTGAGCCTCATTACGCGGAGATCTGCACATTAGTTGCACAACAACAATATAATGGATTGCTAACCAAATAGTAAAACTCGGCTAAATAAAACTTACGTGTGTGGTAGTGTCTACATCCAACATTGTGCTGTACGACGGCTGGCAGTGTAGGCTATCACCGTTTGCCCATGGCAATAACACAGCAACACACATTGCAACAACGGTGGTGGTTCTTACTTTTTGAGAGAAGTTTGTTACATATTGAAATAAAAGAGATGGTGAAATTGTCACATAAGAAGCACGCACCTGTTAGTCTCTAATATTTCGGATGCTTCCCTCTTCAAAGCGATACCAAAGAAGGTAAATGACCAATAAAACATGGGTGCTATTCTGGACATTGTCGAATTTCGCCATGTTGTCAGATTCCGCCATTGCTCGATGCTAATTGACCAAGTGAGTTGCTACGACCTCTATGATTGGCTTAAAATGCCGCCGTTACAAAATTTGACAATATCGATGAATTATACAGTGTCCAGAATAGCACCCATGAAAGGACGTTCTTTTTCACCTTTATTTTAAAGAAAAAAGAAAGCAACTTGAAATGCAATTGGTAATCCTTTGCTGTTTCATCTCCCCACTACTCCAGAAAAAAGTATGCATGGGTACAGTAGATATGCACGCCGCTTTTCATGAGTGCTGTATTTAGGACAACGAACTATTGTAAGTGTCCATTAACACCACAGCAGGAAGGCCGCTAAGTGTATTGTTCCTTGAGCTCTAAACTTAATTGTACATAACTTCCTATTCAGCTATTATTTATAAGTGTTTAAACAATTTTCTTTTCACAATAATTCCAACTTGCCTGTCTATGCCTGAAAGCTCTAAAAGACCTAAAGGAATTTGTCCGAGTCTCTAACTGAAGCCTAACTGAACTACAATTAAGCTCCTTCACATTGAAGCGCACACGTGCCATTGTGCTTTTATTCCGCTAACTTGCTTGTTTTCTCGCCGTCTTTGTAAGTAATTGCCCGCAAAGCCTGGGCACAGAACAAAGCGCTTGCGGTACTGCAATTGAGATTTCATTTTGCTAAAAACCACGGTTGTGTTTGGTCCTTTGCTCTGTGGCGCGTTTCTGAAACTATGCTTGGATTTTTTTTTGTGCAGTGCACTACTATGCTGAAATATACGCATGGTGTCTTGAACACGCGCGTGATAAAGTGGAGCTCTTACAATATCTTGAGTAGAGTTGAGACAATTGCAAATGAGCCAAATGAATGATGAACACACACACAGAAAGACACAGTATAGTAGTTTCTTTGCACTCGTTGTGCTTGTTCGCTATTATTAGGCAAACATTAAGTTGTAGTACATTCATCATCATCATCAGAATCATAATTATTTGTTGACCACTGTGCCGCGCCTCTAGCGCAGATGATTAGCTGGGCGAGAACAGAACGGGTTTCACGCACTTGGCGCGTCGGACGCTGGCAGCTGCCACCCCTGACCTTCGACTCGAGGAGAATTGATTGGCGATACTCGGGTCGAAGCCCGTCAGCCACCTTCCCGTGGTCGTCTCATGCCTATACTACTCTCGCCACAACTGGTGACACGGACGTCTACAACTGGTGACCTGAAAAACACGCCCTTCGACGAGCCACCAGCTGCCATGCTTCCGAGACACTATACCCGTCAGTGCAGCCGTTCCACCCGACCCTACCCCATTCATGGTTAATGTGACTCGACGCCGTTCTCACGGTGAATGGCGCCACGAACCAGCCATTTACGCACGTCATCTTGCTCGATGCACTGCTGGCCGAGTTTCGTCATCTCGCTGCCACATCAAGCTCCAGCCCAGTGTCCTACGATGACCTCTGCGGTGCTGGGCTTTTACGGCCTCATCTACCACCCGCTGCCGGGAACCCGTGACTTCCAGGCTTCCCCTACGTTACAGCGAGTGGTTTCCACCGGTCGTCATCCCTGCCTTGACCAAGACTTCGCTTCCCGGCTGCGTCTCCTTCAACCTCTCGTTCAGTCACTAGCGAAGCAAGTCCCGTGCCTGACTGTCCATCCGACGAGGTTCTGGACATTCCTACTGAATGCGATCAGTCGGCCACGAGGTGCGCTTCTTCGATGCCTTCGGCAGACATTCAAACATGTCCACTAATCATGCGTCTTCCCCGACCACCACAGCCCACGGAACTTCTGAGATGTCGGGCCCACGACGGCTAAATCGCCGCACAACCTGGAGTATGCCACGACCATGGACAACGTCCCACGCGCTATTCGCCCCTCGATCGGGGAGGCTTCCCCATCGACAATGTCCAAAGACGGCTTTCTATCAACATGCTGCGACCGGTATCGCCCTCACTGTATCTTGCAGCAAAAGTTCACGCCCCTAACCATGACCGAACTTGAAGGACGCGGCAACAATGAGGGGCGCGCCTCAGGATGACATACCTGGTTCATTATTGGCAACGCAGCCTACCACTATCACGTTTTCCGTTCTAGACATCCAACAGGTCACCCTCAATAGCAGCCCTTGTGCGCCGCATAACGAAGGAGCTTCCGCGACAGCGGGCGCGCTGCCAGGCAGTTCTGCACTGAACACGCCTGCGCCGTCTCACCACATCTTTCTTCTGTAGACTTGCACGGCCGACGACATCCACGAGACATGTGACCAACACGCAAGCGCATCGCTAACGGCGGAGATACGAACCCAAATGGCATTTCTTTCTCCCGTGGTCCTACTTCTACGAAGCCTTTGCCCTCAGCCCTCAGTGCGGAAGGCGACCAGCAGTACACGTGGCGCCGTTCTTCAGGCACGTTTAAACACCCGTCGTTTTTCATATACGTGCCGTAACGTGAGCCGCTGAATGGCGAGGCCACTACCATTGCCACAACTCCGACGTATGTTTGTTCGTCCGCTGCGCAACTCCCAGAGCCCGCCGGAGACCCACTGGTCCGTAATGACCCATTCACGTTGACAATTTTATCTTCCCAAACGGACACTCTAAGGATTATCATTCATGTATATAGTATCTTTTTCTCTCTGTTTCGCACATATATGTTTCAAATCGCACAAAGCACTAGAGAAAGGGGAGAGCCCTGTACTGTCTTCATCATCATCATCACTATTTTTTTCACCTCCACGCCACGCCTTTCGTGCAGCTGATGCCTAGCTCCAGCTGTGCGAGAACAGAACAGGGTTCACGTGCCTGGCGCGTCGGACGCTGGCAGCCGCCGCCGCTGAGCTTCGACCCGAAAAAAATAAAGTGGCGAGACTGGTATGGCCCTGTGCACCACCTTCATGACGTCGTCTCAAACCTCTCCTTCTCTCGCCACAAAGTCAATACCAACTAGCCCAGCTAGATCTATGAACGAGCAAGGCGGCGCCACATTTCTCTTGCGCTGGGGGAGACAATAATTACTGAGAATGATGGTCGTTTACAGCTTCACTTGTGCAGTTTAAAAAAAATAATGGAATACTTTAATTTAAAAATAATTATAAACGCAACACTTCTCTTAACGTCATCGTCATAATAACCATGTTTTTAAGCTACCTAACGTAGACTTTTCTGTTCTGTTATATTTGTTTTGCTGTGGAGAGGTTGAGGTCCATATTACCTCGGCTACTCCATATAGTAAGTTCTGCAGCAAAAAAAAAAAATAATACTGAATGGTACCCAAAATGAACAATCGGCAAAAACGAAACAATTGTACACTAAGACCAGTTGAAATAATGTCCATTACAGTTTGCTTCCAGCAGTTTACACTGTCATAAAATGTTAACACGCACACCTTTCTATTTCTACACTCAGTATGTGCACTAACAGATAATTTCATATATGTCGATCTCTAGCTGTGTATGGCAAGCGATTATACAGTCCGGTCTCCACTATGAAGTCTGATTGATTGATTAATTGATTGAATTTAGTTTATTGCACAAGAAAGTTGCGAGGAGACCAAGCGAGAAAGCTGCACTGAGCATCTTGAGGGAAACCTGGCTACCTCACGCACTGAGCGGTTACAGCGGTTGAAACTATGCCATATAGCTAATGCATGAGCAGAACGTCTGTCAGCAAGACGTTCACCTTTTTCTGAAGATGCATCTCAGGCCATGATCCAAGTTTTTTCTTTAATGTCTGGGGTCAGCTGCCTAAACTTGCTTGTTTATTCCTTTTTTCTCTTTCATTTGATGTCCCGCCGCGATGGTCTAGTGGCTAAGAAACTCGGCTACTGACCCGCAGGTCTCCGGAGCGAATCCCGGCTGCAGCGGCTGCATTTTCGATGGAGGCAAAGATGCTGTAGGCCCGTGTGCTCAGATTTGGGTGGACGTTAAAGAACCTCAGGTGGTCGGAATTTCCGGGGCCCTCCACTACGGTGTCTCTCATAATCATATAGTGGTTCGGAGACGTTAAACTCCCCATATCAATCAATCAACCTCTTTCATGTGCGTACCTTATGCACTCTAAAAAAATATGGCGAACATCTTCATCTTTGTTACCTCAGTGGCATTCCGGCGAGCTGGATCGACGTATTCAGTGCAGGATGTCGTTTGTGTATGCTACTTTCATTCGAAGCCTGTGGATTAACAAATTTAAGTGTCGTGGACGATATGTTGCTGCTGGAAATTTTCTGTGCAGATCACCTTCTTAAAGTAATGATTGCTTTGACTTATGGCTGTCAAACGACTTCTCCATAGAAGAGTGGTTAGCTCCTTGCGTTTTAAAATTTCTAATATCTACCCCAGGCATAGGGATAGTGCAGTCCTATCCTTCGTTCAATGCTTTCTTCGTGTGGCTGTCTGCCTTTTCATTACTCTTCTTTCGAATGTGGCTGGGTATCCATTGAAATACGGTGTTGGGACTCTGCGCTGAGGCATATTCCACAGTTTCTACAATACATTGTGCTATGTCGCCATTTTTTAAGGTTATCTTGCATGTTTGATTTTCTGAAGAGCGGGTTTGCTATCTCTGCATACCAGGCACTTTCATGTGCCAGAATTCTCGCAGATAAATGTAACTGCTTCAAAAATAGCCACTGATTCTGATTTCGGTAATAAAGATTTGTGCGATGATTTGTGCATTTTCTTGAATTCCGGGCGTAGATGGCGCACAAGTTGACGCTTCTTCAGTGCGGGCACATTTGTATATATGTCTTTTCTTTGTGCCTTGTATGAAAATGATGACGCACTATCTGTGCTACCACTAGAGGTGCCGTGTCTGCCTTCTTGCGTAAGCCATCTATTTCACAGGTAACGTTCAGAACCAGCAGCTTACAAGGTGGTTTTGATTGTTTTCATTGTTTATAGCTTGTTACTGCTGCTGAGAATGATGACACACTCCTGTAGTCACGTTACCGTCCTTTGTGTCAAGTTCACCAGACTAAGGATGGCTGTCGTGTTGCGTGAAAATTCTCAATACATTTATAGATGTTTATCTTGCTCTAAATATTGCCAGAGGTGGTTGTCGAGTTTCTGCATACATCAAATCACTGAAAGTTGACCGGGGCAACCACAGACATACCCTCAAGCTTTCTGCCAATAACTAGTGAAGTCCTCTTTCGGTGTTTCGTAAAGGACAGTAAAAGTTAGATAATGGAATATCTGACTTAAGCGGTTGCGGTTACTTAGCATCCATGCTTGTAGTTACGTTAAATGAATTTAACCAAGACCAATAATACAAATTATACGGTCGATGATGAGGCGACCTGACTTTTACATGTTGGGTAGCACAGCGAATTGACACATGGGCTTTCTAGTTGCAAAGATGAGCGCGAAGCAGCCAGGAGCTTGGCATTGGATTTGCTTTCTCAATTTGTTTGAACTAACACACGTACAGTTGATTTTATTATTCGCTATGCAGTGCCCAATAGTGCATATAAGGGACCCGAAATTTCTTATGTATTTTACTCTGCTCTAATGTATGCCTAATTTACTTGTAGTATTCCAGTGAAAACCCCGTGAGCAACGTCTTTTTGCACTCATATGTGCTATAAGGTTGAATAAACTCAACTCAGTTATGAACGTAACCCGTAAATTTACTTAACCATTTTTTCTGCATTATTGTCCTAGCATATGCAATGGCAGGATTTCTGAAAGCTCTCAAATCTTTGACTAGTCATCAAAAATACCCAAATCAAAGATATTCCTTCTATAGTACTATAATTTACTTCGTTCGCGAGTCTAGAAAACTTCGTTAGAATTGACCAAGCGCGACTGTCTCAAAAATTATTTTCTGCGTACTCTAACAAAGAAATCAAGCTTATATTTTAAGCCAAAGTGCCTTTTTGCTTGTTAGCAAAAGAAACATCTTTAAATATGCGAGGATATCTGATGCGCAAGTGCATCGTGAATTCTCATAGGAAGGTTATATTGTATTAATCTTATAAAAAGAGTTCCACGTGGCATTTTGTTGTATCTGAAAGAAATATTAATAAAGGCAAAAAATGGATAGAGAAAGAAAAATTAGGATAAACTCTACCAAATCCTCGAGATTTCTGCTTGAGATAAGCTCTCATGAGGCTTCAAAGGAAGTTTTGAGCACATATGCATACACGGAATATAAACGAAGCGCACTTTGGTACTTATATATAAGGTCTTCTATTTCTTTTTAACGAGGAAGCGAGGAACCATGCAATAATTCAATGCAAACTATATTAGGCAGATGTCAACATTTATAGGTGTGCCTACAGATGTTCCCTCGAATATTTTATCCACGCTGCCAGGTCTAGTTAGTACCGCAGCCGACGCACGGCCGCTCAAGTCGCGAAGGATAAAAAAGTCGTGGCGTATACAGGCGCGCGCCAGAGAACTTGAAGTAAACGCTTTTGACGCCGGCAGTATCGTGTCCCAGAGCAATAGTGCTACAAAAGCGACGCCATTAGCTCAAGTGCTGAGCTCGGGTAAGCACTTAGCATGTAGCTAAAGCTGACAATTCACCTTCCGTTTTTGTTTTACTCTAACGGGACATGGTAAGCAGATGCTGCGTCAATTTCTTGCCGTACATTTCATTTAAGCGCAAGTTGCGAAAACGCGCTGACTCTCTCGACCATTAGATGCGACTGCAGTGTAGCGAAAAGGGGGCAGCGCAAGCTCAATATCTAGCGCTTTCACTTTCTGTATAAGATATTTCTAAAGTCCATATTTAGCCGTTCTACATACTGAGTTACGGCAAGGACTTGCAAAAGAAAATTTTATTTCAGTGGGCTTCTTGATAATTTCGGCACAATCAAGTGAAGCACACAATGTTTTTGTTTATTTATAGCAAGGACCTCGCCATGGCCAGACCTAATGTTTTAGCTTAGCAAAATACTAAGCTGGACTAGTGCTTCCTAGTTCTTCCTGAGCTTTTCGTTGTCTTCATTCTATTGAGCGCTCTTCACTTCAAGAACACTAATGCTGAAGTTTAGGCATGCATACGAGGATTTATTTGTCAGCCACTTGATATTAAGTTTGCAATTGAGGAAATCAGTCATAAAAAACGGGTACAAGGAGAGCAGTACCATGACTACACTCGCTAATGGCGTCTCTCTGTGTGGGTGGTCGTCGTGCTTCTCTTCTTGTGTGCGCGTTGTTTGAATGCTGGGTTCCTCAATTCCAAGCCAATTAAGTATCAACAGGCCCAACACCAGACTCTTCTTCTATATTAGTGCCTGCAGCCCGACAATATTATTCAGGGGAGGGTGGACTAAAAGTACCCACTAACGACATTTCTGGCTACAGATTTATTCTCATCATATAACGCAGATTGTTTTATTTCAATTTCTTAACCATATATTTGGTACAAACTCGCTTCTACTCTGTATCCCGCAATTGTGTTCAACCTTGCTTATTCTTTTTTCTAAGTTTTAGTTTTAATGTTGTGCCTCATATGTTCACAATTAAGCATGTGCGCTTCAGTTATCTGTATTTCAATAAATATCTGTATTTCAATAAATGTATTTCAGTAAATGTATTTCAAAAAATACAGTTATCTATATTTCAAATAAAGGGCCTGGGAAAAATGCTTTTTTGAGTTTGACTGGGCTTCCCAAGCAGTTACAGTTCAGCAAACACTGGCAGCACACAAAAACTGGCGTACGCAAGTAAAAGCGCAAAGAAAAAGCATAGAATATTCTTACACATAGTCACCAAAAGAACACTACAGGTACATGCAATTCAGGAAAAAAAAAGAGAAACCACTACATAAAAGAAAGCTCAGAAGCGACATTTTAGTTATTATTTTAGTTATTTTAGTTTATGACACATAAAACAATTTTGCGTTAAAGGATTGACACATAGGGCAAAGTTATTTTTAGCAGCAGGGCCCCGTGGCTTGTCCTTGGTGTTCTTGTTTTTAACTTTTGCATAAACCATAAAGAATACAGACTAATATTCTGCTAGCTCTGCTAAATCGGCTAGCATATAAATATAAGTTTTTATTTCAAATGTATAACAATAAGAACAAAGCGTAAGTTTACGTTTCGAAAACAGTTGGGATATGAGAAGCTTGAAAAAGTTGTGCGAAAGGATTATCTCTGGCTATGGTGTACACGATGCGTAAAACCATTTTCTGGAAAACGTGGAAATTCTTTAAGGCTGTATGCATACGAGTGTCCCATACAGGTGGACCATAATTCACTTGTGACAAAGAAAAATTCAAGAGCAACAATTCTATATTAGTCGGAGGAACGTAACTATTGCGGTAAAAACGTCTATCGACATGAGACAACTAAACACACGTGATTGATGTGCACATTACACAGTGTCTTTTCTGTAAAACAAACACCAAGAGTTTTAAATGCTGATAAAATTTCTATATTTTTATAGCCACAAGTAAAAGCCTCATGAAATAAGTTTTAACCTTAGGGCGGAAAATGATGACTTTTGTCTTGGCTGCGTTTATTTCTAGCGCATTTAATTTCGGCCAGCCTGCCAGGGCGGCAAGCATTCTATTAGATTTTCTTATCAATTCGTCAGAATTTTTACCACCGAAAAAAAAACTCTGGTGTCGTCAGCATATATAACATAGAATGAGTTATCATAAATATTGGACAATGTAAGTAATGCATAAAATAAACAAGGACTTCCCAGCATCGTTCCCTGCAACACACCTCAGTCACAAGCTAGCATTTCTAATGAGTGCCCATTAACGTTAACGTACTGACATCGATGCAACAAATAAGAGTTCGGCAGCGCGCCCTCGAATCCCATACATATATAGCTTTCTAGTTTCGCAAGCAGGATTTTACGATTCAAGCTGTTGAAAGCTTTCTTAAAGTCAATAAAGAGAGCTAATATTAAGCGTCTTTCTCCAAAGTTTCGTAGAATGAATTCTTTCTGTGCATTTTTTTTTCTGAAACCGTGTTGCAATGGCGTCATAACGTTATGTCGCTCAATGTGATTTGATGAACGCCTCAAGATGACATTTCCTAAACCCTTGGAGAAAACAGGGAACAGTGATATCGGCTTATAGTTAACAATATTATTCGTATCACCTTTTTTAAAGACCGGGATCGCCTCGGCAACTAGAATTTGAACAGGGAAAGGCAACGTCATAAGGCAAAGATTAAAAATTCGAGTTAATAGAGCTGCAGTCAGGTCGATAACTTGCTTAACAGACAATACCTAAGCCGTTTGTATCTAACGAGGTGCTGTTTTCAAGGCTACGAAATATCGTGACAACTTCTTTGCTATTAACAGGAGAAAGAAAAACTCTGTCGTGGCCACTTGGCGAAAGAAATTTCAGTGAGTCTACCCTATCACTGGACTGGGAATGCGCAAGGACAGAGCTGTTGGAGGAATTCACAAGTGAAGTACCAAATGTTTCAATTCCGCTCGAAATTGTTTTGTCAGGTAGTTCACTTTTACACCAGAAAGCGTCACTACGGTCACTGCTACGCTGGAAAATGTCCGTATAATGCTGAGTCCTAACAGCTCTAATATCCCTGTTGAGTATATCTTTATGCACCCTCGTATTCCGATAGCGTCGAGAGTTTTCTAGTATCGATAAAGGTTTTGTAAAACTGATCCTTAACCCCGATGCGGTGGAGCCAACAAGGGCTAATCCAGGGCTTCCGAATTTCCTTTTGTCGTGATGCTTTCTTCATAGGGAAATGCTCGGAGTATATGCTGCAAACTTAGTAAGGAATGTTTCATAATCAGCGTCTGCTCCTACTGCACAATATACGTCATTCCATGGCGCATTCCATATTGCAGCATGAAATGATTCAAGACTGTTATCAGTTATTCTCTTACGTTTACGTGAACTAACATTAGAGATTAACGTTTTTGTTTTATTCATAAGGAGATCCGTATTACTTGCGTGTGAATCACTTTTGATATCTTGTAAACATTTTCTTTGTTTCGTTACTTGATTCAGTTATTACTATTTTTAATCATATGTCCTGCTTTCTCACTTCCTCACTTCTTTTTTACTTTTTGTTGTGGAATTTTTACGTGGTCATTACCTACCATTTACAAATATTGTAAACCTACTAATGAAATATCCTTGTGACATTTTTGCAACTCGCGGACTTCCTTCTGTAATAATGATACCTAATTAAGTGAATTGGATTGTATGGATTGTACAAACTCGGTTGATCGACTCCTTCCAAGAGGAGGTGCTGCACGACGTGATCAGGCCCATGAAGCCCTCTGACGTTAGCGAACAGTGCTGATTAGGCCTCCCATATCAAAACATTTTTTTTTTCGTTCTCCTATCAATGTCCTTGCTAGCCTTTGCCAATTGGTTTATTTTCTATCTTCTTTCTTCTCTTTCTTCACACCGTGTATTCACTCCTCCCACACGACTGTGCAGTCGTGGGGCCCCTTTCTGGCATTTGTCAGCCTGTTCTCTTCCTATTTTTAATAATAATAATAATAATAATAATAGTAATAATAATCATAGTAATAATAATATTAAATATTCATCCTCGCTCCCTCACTGTTCACATTTAATGAACCATCGGCTAGCTAACTACGATTTTGGTTGAACAATGTACTACACAAAACTCGCATGTACCGAGAATACACGAATATATGCCAGAAAAGGGGAATTCGAAGGCTTGTTTTTCTTTGTTAGCTGCAATATTAATGAGAAATAAATACACATAGACGCGCAAGTAGTGAGTGGTGTATGTTAAAAAAGCGACTGCAACTAACAGGCCTGAACAGCGACTTTTCATTCTTCAGTAATAAAGTAAGGATTGTTTGCGGACTTGGAAACGTCTACCTCTCAGTGAAGGAACGATTCAAGTGTTCCCCGGCAGTCTCGAAAAGTATCAAAATTATGCGAAGAAAATTTAAAAAATATATTGGCATACAGGGTAATGAGAGACGCCGCAAGGTAAGCAAAGCGAAAATACCTACTTCATATCTGCAACAGTGTCGTATATAGTGGTGTCAAGATGTGTCTTAGTGGTTGTGCACAGAATTACGCGCAAGCATTCCTATATAGTTCAAGCTTTTATACCAGCTTTCGTACCAGCTTTCGTACAACTGCACGGTTTTACCGACGTGTCATTCGGTTGCGTTCCATCGCAAAGTTTTCTCCCAGTGAATTACCGAGCTTCCGAGTGACGCCGCACAATGCGCCGTTTCGTGGTGGCGGTTTAGCGCCTTGGGCCTGCTGTGTTTACGACTTGACGCGTTCCAAAAGCGAAGCAGCCAGTGTTGTCGACGGCACTTTGTGAGAATGCAAGCGGAGCTTTGTGACGACAGCGTCAGCCGAGTTGTTAGGAGAGCAGACAGCTCTTCTTCTTTCAGGGTACGTGCCTTATGTCGCTTGTATATTTGCTCGGCTCGCGGCAAGATGTCTTTGCACACCTTTCTCATTTGTCCTCTTTTACACTCCCGTTCTGATTTGCTTGACTTCACTTTTACTCGCGCCCTTCAGCCGCTTTCCGGATACCAAGGGGTATACGAAATCCGCCGTAAAAAGAGCGCCCCCGCAATACCGGGCCCGGTTGTAAAAAATATACAGCCGAATCCAGGAACGGAACATATGGAAGCGACAGAAAGCACCGTCTAATACGAAGGCACCTATAGTTCTCGAAAGATTCTGTTTTTACAGATGCGCCCTGGCTGTTGGAGCAATACAATAGCGTGGTGGTCTTTTCTAAGCGCTTCTGAAAGACACCGCGGACAACCTTAATGGCATACAGGGACACACGCGTGTCAGAAAAAAAGAATTCGCGGGAGACGAAAGGTACAATTACTATGTCCTCGCCCACACTGTCATTTTCTTATTTTGCGTGCTCGCGCATGCGCGAGGGTGGGTGTCTTGACTGCGGCCGCTTTTGACGTTTTCTCGAAAGGAGGCTCGAGCTTCGCCTTCGAGCGTAGAATGCGACAAAGTAATCGGGCCGCGTGTGCGCTGCCGCTTCAAACGCAAGGAAAGAATCTGCGCTTAACATTCGCCCTTTCGAACTATCCTAGAATGTCTGCTGGATGCTAAGTGCATCATATTTTGCCAACGTATCCACCACTTGTTCGTAAGGTGTCGCGTGCACTTCCACCTCAATGCACATGCTTGTACACCTCGTGCAATCGTAGGATTCTGCCACACAATTTTAAATGAATTAACAAGGCTATTTCACTACAGGCCGTTCATAAACGTAGTGGCCTTTTTTTTCAGGACAGCTTCAAGGAATGATGTGACTGTGTCGTAGAAAACCTACTTTACACCCAAACTGCCCTCGATTCTCACTTGAAACAGAAAATTCAAGGAGCGAATCACTTCAGGGTCAAGCCTTGTTCCTTGTCCTGGCTTGCACGCGCTGGGAGCGTCAGCTGCGAGCGCCCCGATATAGGTAGCAGAGGAGAACGATGTTTGCAGGTGCTCCACTGATACGATAGAAAAAGTAACTACACGGACAGACTATAACCACCTCATGTTTCCATGGCAACCCCACTGGAGTCAGTCCAGAAAGCTCGAAGTCTTAATTACTAAATTTCGATGTCGTGTCCCCCCTCTAAACCTGTATCAACACAGAGCTGGTCAGACAACATCACCCCTCTGCGCATTCTGCGGAGAAATGGAATCACTAGATCATTATTTTTTGTATTGTCGCCGCTACGAGATACTTAGAGAAAGGTTACTAGTTATGCCATTTCGGAAAATAGGCCTTAGATTAACGGCGGAAACGGCGCTAAGCTTTGGCGCCTCAGCTTTGGGACATTGCCACAGGGATGCTTTCAATGCCGTTTGCGATTATATTCAGGCAACCAAGCGTATACCTTTGTGATCTTCAATCAAAAAAAATTATTTATTACTCCCCAGGGCAGAGTGAAGTAAACGCAGCTGAGTGCTAATCATAACACCTCAAATCTCAAAATTGCTCAACTTGATTTTTTTTTCGTTTGGTCTTTTTATGTTGTTTTTATTTTAACATTAGTCTTATTATAATAACAATTCATTACACATCGTTAAAATGATTACAGAAAAACTGCACTACACTTTCTTGGCCAATCCCCCTGAGTGGGTATGAGCCAGCCTCCCAGGGAAACAAAACAAAACAAAACACCCGTGGCACTCTGTTCTTTTCACTGGCGCCAGAGTATCAAGGATCATCATCATCATCATCATCATCATCATCATCATCATCCTTTCGCTGCGGTGCCCCAAGATCTATAAAGCGCTCTCGCTCTCGGTTCTCTCTGTTATGGTGATGGAGCTCACTTCATTTGAAAGAAAGAGAGAGAGGAAGACCGAAAGAATGTACAGGAGTAATTATCCCCTTAGTGCTTCGCCCACTCACTATCATTTACTTTGTGGATATGCTGCGATTTTTATTATGTATTTTATTTACATATTTTATTGGCCATGGACACGATGATAATTTTTCATTCACAACCATCTTTGTCGACACTAACGCCGTCATTTCGCAAAACAGCCTCTTTTTACGCTGTCGCGTAGATATATGTAGCGCACGATAAGCGTGTCAAACTGTCAACACTGTAATGAGAAGAACACAAGTGAAAAGCTTGGTGAATTCAGCAACTGATTAGCAAACTGCAAGATCTTCTGTCTTGTTTAACAGTTCGCTAAGATAGATCAATTACCAAATAACGCTCTGTCATGTAGACCTAACTTAGTGTGCCAACTATTAAGTTCCGTGAGTGGTAGCTCCGTACAGTGTGCGTCAAGGCGAACGCGAATTTCGATTCCAAACACAGACACTTGGACCCGGTGTGAAGTCAGCGCGAATCGAAGACTGCGTCACCGCTAATTAACTTAGCTCGGGCGAAGTTTGTCTGAGAATCTTCGACAGCTATAGGCGGAGCTTTGTTGCCAACAAATTTCTCGTTCCGAATCTCAACTGTGTCGGATCTCTCTCGGTGTTGCGTATAAAGATTCATTAGTGTTGTCACTGCGACGCGCGCTGATTAATACCACAATGCCTGCGCGAAGATTCTTTGTCAGAAACTCTTCAAGAACGAGACGCAAAAAGGCCACAGCGCTTTGTGATTCTACCGAGCATAGAAGCGGCAAGTGTCATTAAGGACATTACCGCGGGCGTGCACTTTACGGGGTTTGCTGTAGGATTTTTGAGAAATGCGTTAGCTTTAAATCATGAGACCATTCTGTCCTATTACCAGCGTTGACGTTTCTACAAGGACACGATTTATCACAGTCGCCACGCCTTTTGAATACACGCTGAATGCGTTTAAGTAGTCTAAATTTAAACACTCGTTCGTTGCCCTTTTCTCTTGAAACAACGGCGATGTGGTGACATGTAACTACCTTAATTCAATAGGGCATGCTTTAATTTGTTACGGCCCACGTATACGAAGTGGCACTATCTCCAAACGAGAATTGTGCCGAAAGTGGAACAGGTAATTAAAGATGGCTGCAAATGTTATTATTTTATTCATCGCAAACTATAGTAGCGACAAGGGTGCCAATCTCAATTATTCCGTGAAATCTCATCTCCGTGTGGATTTGTAGAAAGCCAAGCAAGTTAAATGGTATTCAATGTAAAAAGTAAAAAAGGCAAACAATTTTCTGCTGCCCTTGTACTTTAGGCCATGCATATAGGACGAAATAGCGAGTAAGCAAATGTATGAATTAATTATTATTAATTAATTATTAATGAAAAATTCAAGCTTTTTGCTATAAGTTTAGTCATTACCAGCATCGTAAGTTACGATTCTGAGGTTGATACAATGAACGAGTACAGAACTATCGTGTACCGCATGTCTGTATGATGATTCCTTGCGTGATCTAGATATAGCGTGCAACTTGGTTATTAGCATTTAAGGAAAAAAATGGACGATTACAATACTGCTCTATGCGAATTTTGAGATTAGCTTCGCCTTCAAGGTCAACTGTGTTTGAAGTTGATACTGTGCTGATATATATCATTGGCTTACTGTCAATGGACTTGAAAAAAGCATTCCTGAAGAAAGTTTGTATGTCTTACTTGCAGTTATGAAATACGAAAAATTAGACAGCTAGTTCAACCGAAAGGTAGAACTATCCAATCCTCCGTGGTCGGTGGGAACCACATATCAAATAACAAGCAAACAAGCTTCTCCCACCATCTATCTGCTCCCGGCGCCGACGCTCACGCTGCAATACCTGGGACAATCTAAGGTGGACGTTTTGATGAAGTGCATTCAAACTGTCTTTTTCACTACCACCACTGGTATCGTCGACGTCGACTGACACTAAGAAAGGAAACACCGCACAAACGCCGGCGGAAGCGCTGTATGTAGTTCGGCCTTTGTGATGCCACCTCGTGTCGTACGAACACCTGCGGAAATGCTCCAACGGATTGCAAGTCGCGCTGAAGCAAGGCGGGCTCACATACCTGCCCAGACACAAAAAGAGCATGCTGTTGCGCGTGCGAGAAACGCTGCAAGTATATTCGATCGGGTTCGCTACATTTCGTATCGTTCCTAAATCTCTGCACGTTGCTTCATACAACAGCCCAATGGGTTGCTATCGCATTCATTGCTTCTTAATGGTGCCAAAACTTTGATATTTTAATTTTTAGCAGGACAGCCCCCACTTCACATTTTTGATATTTTAATTTTTAGCAGGACACCCCTCACTTCACATTTGTTCGTCTTTTTGCAGATAAGCCACGTACCCTCTACACACCTGTAAGGTATATTGTGTGCACTTTAGTGACGCTGCGTGTGACGGATGACGATGATGATTTGTGGCTGAGCAAATTTCAGTCGTGGGAAGAATTAAACCACATACTCGTTGAGCAATTAGCATTGCGTGGTGAGTTGTTGATGACAAGAAACAACATAAAAATTGTGTTTGTTTGTTTATCTATACGCAATGTTATGCAGAATATACATGCTCAGACAGCATGCCGTAGTGTGCTGGGTGCCAAGGCACTACGAGATCCAAGAGAACGTGTCGGCGAACCAGGTAGCTGCTTCCACCGATGAAAACGCTGTGGCCATTACACCCACAGCTGTCCCTTCAGCAAAATCTCACGAAATATTGGCAATAATTTGGGATAGGCAAATTCTGCTATTCTACAAGACTGTGGGTACCTACTATCATTCCTGAATACTACGCATAATTTTGCCAATAGTCACCAGTGTTATTTATGTATGGATGTCAGTCCTCTTGTGATGGAAGCCATGTACGACGCAGTCCAGGATGCCACCTATAGGCTGCCTACAATTAATCAAATTAACGTATTCACTGAGCCATCCAGGAGCTCAAGAAAGTTCACAAGGCGATAGAAATCTGCGATATGATTCATAAGGTGAACCACAATACAGCTACTTGGGTCAAGGTACATTGGATTCAATGCCATGCTGCAAACCCACACAATATTGCTGCTGACCAGCAAGCGCACTGCCCTCCAGATATAAACCTTCCAGCTATTCCCCTTCCACCTCAGCCCTTAAACTCCCCCCATGCCCGTAAAAATGTCCTCTGGCAGGATACACGTGCTCTTATCCGACTGTGTGTTTGCTCCCTCTGTCGTCTTTAGGAGGCTTCGGCCAGGGGTTGCCCTTACGTTGGCTGTTTTATCATCTTTCAACTGGTCGTATTTACTAGTTGGTGATACGTGTCTTTATTGTACCACTCCAGTGATGCAAGTCGATGCATACTACCTTTTATGGACATGCCAAGGGTTACACTCTAACGCTCCTGTAAGCTCCTGCAAACCTGCCTTCGCCACATTGACAGAAACAGTTACGATCGCTGCATACATAACAACACATCGTACAAGACACTAGTTCATTTCATAAACAACACCGGCCTAACGGCGCTCATCTAATATACCTACACGCAAGAAATGTGCCTTAATGGCAAGTCTATGTCACGAAAAAAAGCAAATTAAACTACATCTCATAAAGACACATCGCAGATTCATACTACTTTATTTTTGCATTCATTGTGAAATAAATGCTAGGACAGAAGCAGATTGGCTGCCAGTTTCTAAGTCACGCCACACAGAAGTACCACTTGCCAGGAAAAGAACAGTACACAGTACACATCCATACCACTTGTCCAGTGGTGACCTACCTTTGTGTGAGAAATGTGATAAACTCCCTATACTTCGCGTCCGCATTCAAGGCAGCGCATTAGATCGTTTGAGATCCTATACAATTTCCGCTCCACCCATCGATGTTCCTAGGTAACAAACCAGTTTTTTATACTAGTCATTTTTTGAAAGAAGCCCATAATTTTCACTTCATACACCCAGGAAAAGTGTAGCAGTACTTATGAAAAAAGGTTGTTGATGTGATACATTACAGAATGGACCTGCCACCCGGCCTTTGGCGTCCAATTCCTTCAAAGGCACTTGCACTATTTTCCGATCCATCGCTTGTAAGTAGTACCATGCTAACTTGTAATTCATTCCACACCTGTAGACCATACCACGTATCACTGCAATAATTTTACACACCACACACACTTTTAGGTCTCTATATAGTGCGTGATTTTAGGCCTCTATGCAGCTAGAATACACCTTCATTGCACTCACCGGTCATCGCTCACACCACACTAAGACATAACGCTCTTAGGTCACATACTGCCCTTGCACCACAAAACCCCACTAATTATCATAGTTTTTACTTTGCTGTTCCGCCGCGCTATTACATATGTTAACGTGATACCTTGCCCGCTGTGATCGATACCTGTATGGGGTGTGTTCGCAGATAACTTTCAAGCGCAAGCGTGTCAATAACGCAAACACGAAAACGAGTGTGGCTCTGGGGTAGAATACTCGACTGCCACGCAGACGACCTTGATTGCAATCCCATTCGATCCTCGATCTCTTTTCTAAGTTTAAACTTTGATGTATATTGTTCACGCCCCCGAGGGACGACGGTGACCGGGACGCAGCTCATCGCCAGAAAGGGCGCCTAAGAGATGCGCTCTGATGTGCGGCTAACAAACCCATTTATCTACGTCAAGCTTGTATATCAAGCTCTCTTCTGAAATTTGCTCTCGTTCAGCCGCGATGCTAGCTGCATCTGCAGAGCTTATGTTAATCACTTTTTTTAAATATATGTGACAGGCCAGCAAAGCGACGCGGGCATTGCTAATCGACCGGTCTAACTGGCCGCTTGTAAGCGTGCAATAGACAGGCGCGCATGTATTCTGACAGTGCTCTCTTACCTCCTCTTTCTTTGTTTTCTTTAACCACCTCGTCCCCCGTGCAGGAAAGCAAACCAGACGCGCGTCTGGTAGACCTCTCGTCTATTTCCTTCTCCTCCTTGATTTGGACAGGTAGGACCATGCTCGCCCGCCACCACACTTTAGAGGGCTTACAGTGTTCAAACTACATTAAAGATGGAGCAACACACGTCTCTTCATTTATTACCGTTGTAAGACTAAATTGGAAATAGATGGCGCGATGCGTTGTCTGCGTTAGTAGCAGGCATTCCTTAAAAGGGACATAAATAAGTGTCGCTAAGAGTCTTATAAGAATATGTATAGTAGGGGCTTAACGTCCCAAAATGCTCACATGATTATGAGAGACACTGTAGTGAAGGGCTCCGGAAATTTTCACGACCTGGGTGTTTCAAACGAACCCACAACTGATATTTATGGTCCCCATTTTCTTGAGTGCAACGAAAAGCTTACCAGTCAGAGCTTCTAATCACGCAATGGTAACACGAAAAACACCGTAAAACATTTATAATCAGAATTTTTCTATTTGCAGTGATTATTCAGTCTTAAAGAGACATGCTGCAAACAGTGTATGCGATCGTGATAGCATTTATACACTGGTGTAATGCCAGCAGTTATGAAAAGTGAAGAGCTAAGTGCAAACACGTAATGTTGTGTTTGTCAAGCCTGCAGTCCCACGACCACTGCTTTCTAGCGGGCTAAATTATTTTACCAGAGCTACAGCACTTTCCCCGGGGCTTCTTATGCAAGTACTTTTGGTCGTGCACAAGTCGTTTTTTTTCGACTGCAGCCAAGTCGGGCCAAGCCAAGTCTCTGAAAAGAAAACGCAGCGTTTACACTTCATCTATAATTCACGCATTGTAGTTCACATGCGGTAGTAAATTGACAGCTTCAATTGTCCTCGCTTGACAACTTGAGCGAGTTAGAGAAACAAATTTTGGCTCGCATGAGAGTGCGAAATTTCGACCTCTATCAAGTAGCACCAGAGCGACATGCTTCGACGGACGACGGCGGTAGCGATGAATCCGACGATTGCCACCATCAGCAGCACGCATGAAGCGATTCTCCACAGAGCAGTAGGTCGATGGCATTTCGCGTGCCGCAGTGATCGCATTCACGAGCTCGCGTGCTTATTCTAACGCGTCCGACGCAACGGGTATCGAGCAACTCGGGAAATGCCGCGCGCATGCGCAACAGCACCAGTTTCCCTGCAGAGGCCACGAAAGCAGCGCTACTGTTCATGCTACATTTTTTTTACCTTGTGAGCCACACACAATCTAATGAAAATGAACAACATACATAATCGAAATTTAGGCCTTTATTTCAGTGTATTTTAACATCTCATAGCAAAGTTATTAGGACTTCATAAGTGTGGTTCACTGCACTAGCGCTATAGGGCGCGACATGCCGGTTTTGGTTACTTTTGAACGCGATTTAAAAATATAAATCACAATCAGATCGCGAAAAGAATGCTGTCACCTGGGACCATAATTCGTGCTCTTTTCCTTTCTACCGGAATCTAATCACCCGTTAAGGTCACTTGTGTATCCCTTGAACGCCCACTTAAGCCCAAGTACACGGGCCTCAAGTATTCTCACGTCCGTCGAAAATGCGGCCGCCGCGGCCGCAATCCGCTACCGCGACCAGCGGGTCAGCAGTCGAGCATTACAACCTCTATATAGACTACTGGCAAATGTTCTCAGGCCTATCTTTTCTCTCAATTTGTGGCGCTTTGAGTCCCATTTTCTTGACTCTGTCGATACCCGTCTGGTGTAGGCGTGGACGAAGCCAACCGAGACCGTAAATCAATGTAACAAAAAGAAAATCAAATCTCCAAAGTTCTACAGAGCTGATATTCCCCACACAATCAATCGTGACGACACAAGCGCGTGTGCTTCGAACTACTCGGTATTAAAATAAATGTTCCTCGCTCATTCTTATTTTGCGTTGCTTATGTCACGGTCACATGATGATTGATAGCTTTGGCACCATTATTCTTCCTTATATTGACGTCTTGCATGACTGGTAGGCGAAGGCAAACCTGTACCTCTGCATACGAAAATCACGTGGCTTACACTGGAACAGCAGCAATTGTAAAAATGTGAACTACCCAGTAACGCTGCAAGGATGTTCGGCATGCATGGAGAATTCAAATAAAGAAAAGCTTTGACGAGCCATCTTCGAAATGCTGCTAAAAGTCATGTTTGAAAACTAGCTGCCGCACGATAGTAAGTGCGGGTAATGCTCAAACATCCATCACTTCTTCGCTAGGGATTGTTGGGTGGCTCGGCTCATTCGAGGTTTCCTTTCTTTTTCTTTATTATTTTGCCATTCACACCAACTTATTCTATTCGATTCAAGTACTGAATAAAGTAGAATGCTTTTCGGTTAATTACTCTATTTTTTTAAAATATTCGCACATCGCCAACTAAACGGCAAGAAAATTTAAAAGCAGCCTGCAAACTGAGTTCTCATCTTTGACCTAATAGGTCAGTCTCTACAACGTCGTTTTGATCGACACATTCGCATTGCAATAATTAAATCCCTCCTTGCCCTGCGTCTTATACAAAATGTTTTAGATCGTCGGCACGAATGCGCAAGTGCACGAAAAGAACAGAAATAAGCACTTCTCAAGAGAGGTTATTACAGCTTTAGTTGCTGAACACTTCAAAGGAAAAGATTGTAACAAGCTGCAGTATGATGTCGCCGTCGCTTGGCGTTACGCTCCATATGCAGCATAGTGGGTGCGTCCTCCCGCCAAGGACAATTCTTCTTCCTCTGGCTCTTCGAGTGCCTTGCCGAAAATCCCTTACAGCTTCAGCGAAAAATTGGCACGCTTGACTTAACGCAAGCAAAAATACATATCAGAAATTAAAAAAAATAAAAAATGTGGTTCATCCCCTATTTAGATATTAGTACAACACGAAAATAAAGTTGAGTGTTTATTGTGCATTGTTTCAGGAACAGCAACAAATTGCATACGTCACTTTGAGAACGGCAAGCTTCTCGAAACTTGCAGCGCACACCTCAAGCAGAAAGCACGCACGAAATTAGCGTACGCAGGACGAGCGTGCATTAACACAGCCCGACACCTGGAGCACGCTGTTCGAACAGAAAGAAAGACGCACGAAATGAGCGCACACCTATACACAGGACAAGCGCAAACATTACTACATGTCACAATTTTTCCTGCGTCGTGTGTCAGCATGGTGCCTTCCGTAAACGTGGCCGCAGCAGCGAGCGAAGTGACCTTCGTCCTCTCTCGAATGACGAGTCTGATAAGCGCGCGCACAGGAGAGAGAACGCTCTGGGGTAGCGGCGCTTCGTGAAGGCGACGACCTTTACAGCGCACCCGACGTGAGCCTGTTGCGCCATCTTGCCACTAATAACGAAAACACGCTGACGTTCTAAAGCTGTGATGGCCGCCAGTGTATGGCGTATTCAATTTATTTGGCTTGTCGTTAGCCCTCCCAAAAACGTACGTTACGTGGCGTAATGGATAGCGCTGCGCTTTGCGATTCGAGAGGTTGCTGGTTCGATTCTGTGCGACAAGTGCTTGCCTTTTTGTGTGTTTTTAGCGATTTTTCTGTATGTCTTTTAAAACGTCTTATCCGTGACGGAAATACGTGAGTGTAGCCGTGGTGGACCCTGGCGTAAAACACTTTCGTGTTAAGAGGAAGCACGTGTGATATAAAAAATATATGAACAACAAAAAATAGACAGCGAGCGAGAAAGCAATAAATACAAACATAGATAAGAAAAGAAAAAAAAGGGGGACGGAGACAAGTCGAGTGATATAGGGTGAAAGAAATCTAACTGAAGGGAAACAATGGAGGCTGCTCAGCTCCGCCCATTTTTCAGACTTGGAAACCCTGGGAGCGCATCTGACTTCTTTTTTTTTTTTTTCGAGCTTTCGGCTGAAAAGCAATTACATTATTGTTCCGTGCGCAATGTTGGGGGACCGCCTTTAGAAATGATTTCCCCAATGGCACTGTTTCGCGTTTTGCAGCCGAAGGAACCACGCACCCCATACGCAGCTTTCTACATACTTACAATCCACGTAGAATCAATGTTTGTTGTCTCGGCAGCACTGGTGCCAGATAGAAGCTGCTACTTCGCACTCGAGCAACACAAATAACAGGCGCAGAAATGAATGCATTGGGTAACCGAAAAGACGACCATGGAATCGCACGCAGCATGGCTGGGTGGCGTGAAGGGTTAAGAGATTGGTGATAGGGATAAGACGGTGGTCTTCCGGGAGAGTATATTGTTTCCGTTCTGAGCGGTACATGTTTCAAGTGGTCTTCCAAAGTCGTTCAAATATTAATACAAGCAGCATGTTTACCTACTTATTTGCTTCTAAACACCTCTGTAGCCTTCACTGAGGGAGCATCATAGAGGGGGATGGCGCTAACGCAATTCGCATGGTGATAGCGAAGCAATATACGTGAAAAAGCACTCGTAATATGAACTCGGGCTTTGTGCGCAGCAGCCCTATAGTCTACTACAAAGCCACGCTGGTGCTTAGAAATCCTTTGTAAACAAAACCAATGCAGGCTTCATGTCGGAGATCTCTGGCCGAGCACTTTAGTGCGCGGGAAGCATTAAAGCACATACTCGTTTCACAATTACCCTTCAGAAGGAGATGCATCGGTTGATGCATTGCTTCAATCTTAAGTGACTTTTATTTAGCTAATCTTCACAGTACCATTTCCGGTAAACTTTTTGACAAGGAAGTCATGCGCACTTCTCGATTGGTTGATGACTTTCTAGTTCTTCTCGACTTCGATCCTCTGATTTTGACGCGATAGTGTTAAAGAGCTTTTTTCGCAGAAGTTCCGGCAATGTCGTCGGCGTCCTTGGCTGTGAGTATAAAATCATATCATGTGTGACGAAAAAATTGAGAACGATGCAAATGAAAAAATCCTGGGTCACAGTGGGGACCACACGAGGGTCATTTGGGTCCGAGTGGCGATTAAACCCTGGTCGTTTGCGTGACAACCGGATGTTCTACCACATGGCCACACCTCTGCTTGAGAAAACAGTTAAAAGAACTTCCTCTGCTTGGAAATGCAGTAAAAGTGGCTATGCTTTTCAAACACACGTGCTGTATACGTGATTCACAGTGCAACATAAAATATTGCAGTAATAACGCGTGGTACAAGCACTAATTGTCAGCGGGCGTCAGAACACGTAATCACCGTAAGGGTTTCGTGGTTTAGAGCCGGTCACTTACTACAAAAGGCGTACACGCTACTGCGCCTCTTCCCTTGAGGCCACGTAGTGGGGACATAGCAAGTTCGAAAAGGTTTCCTGCACTAAGTGTCTGAAGTACGCACTAGGAACAGGATATCGTCATCGCGTTCAACTCCCAAAGACGGAGCTTTAAGGTCCCCTAATTTTCGAAGTTTTAAGGTCCCCTAACTTTTTTAGACATATCCTCACTTTAAGCCGAAACTTTACTTGTTTGGCGTACCGGCCCAGGAGCAACAAATCTTTTTATGCCGCTCTACAGATTTAAAATATCTGATTTCGCTATGCTTTACATAGGTTTTGCTCACATCTAACGGTTGCTAGTTTTAGGCATCAAGCAGAACAACTTTCTAATGTCAGATAGCTTTCTCACACACAGGTTTCATTCACGGAGTGTCTGGTTAAGAAAGTTCAGTGCTCGAAACAAGCCCTCCAACAAGATGAGTCAGTTAGGCCTCAGAGGTCTGCTGTGTAGTTTTGTATATTCGTGTTGTTTGGAAAAGGTTCGACAGCGGGCTCAGTGAAGGTAGTTTTTTCTGCACTGAAAAAGCTGTCGTAATTGTGTGCTAGAAATGTTTCAAACAAAAAAATAAGGTAGTATAGGAAGATACAAAAGTCTGTTCGTCACGTGTAGCACTTGTAATATATCAGATACCCTTTTCGTGTGGCAATCAAGGGCTGTAGAACAAACTGGCCGCTGTATTAATGACCTGCTTCGGGGACACGCTTGTAAGGTCAAGAATGCTCGCGATGGATTTTCGGCCTTGTACTGCAGCACTTGTTGCTGCGAATTTGCTTATTGTTTATTACCTCGTATTCGTGTTTGAGGTGGGAAGACACGCAAATGAGGCAGTTATCAGAGGGACACGTGGCTCTCTGGGAATGCATTTCTGTCGCATGCAGAGGAGCGATGCTCCCGCAACGAGGGGCCGTCTTCAAGGAGGACGATTACGGTCGTTCACTGCCCGGATATCATCAAGGCATTCGATTAGTGGCGGCAGCCCAATGTTGTGGAGAAACAAGAGAAGCGCATCAACCGAGGTAATGAGGTGGCACGTGTAGGTCAAAGGTTGCTTCCTACCGAGCACGAATCTGCTTAGTATGATGTGAACATCGAGTCTGAATTGAACGTGAACTCATTGCGATAAAACTTTAAATGTTGACAACTTGTACTCCACCATCGTCTGCACAGGCGCTACACTGTGCCGTGGCCAAAGATAGACTACACGATGTTAAAAAAAAATTTCAGGCCCCTCTAGCAAATTTATTATTAAGTGCACTAACAGACAATGATAGCCAAGGAAGGTACGGTGGTTGTTATTTGTTGTCATTGGGATGTAAATGTGAAGAGAGAAAAGTGCGATGATAAGATAACTTGGGACCGATATTGAGACCTTCGAATAACATGTTCGGTGCTCTACCGAGTAGGCTACACTGGCGGTGAGCCCCCCGCCCATTTTATGCCGTATACGAGTGGACGGAGGGTTGACCGCCGCTGTATCTTAACTGGTAGAGCATCGACGCGTTATTCGAAAATCACAGTATCGGTCCCAATGACGCTGTGTTGTCCTCCATGTTTTCACTACCTGGCTTTATTACAAGTGCCAGTCACAAGTCCTTCCATTCCTCTTCACATCCGTTCTTTACTCACTCACTCGCACACACACATTATATATATATATATATATATAATGTCAAGGCCGTATCATATGATTCGGCACCGAAGAATGTTGCTTGCTTTTACCAGCCTCAACTTTGAAGCGCAGCCTCTCTTCACTGCAGTGTTCAAGTGTCAAATATCTCCCAAAGGGAACGCTGAGTCGACTTTTCTTTGAAGGGGTGTTTACTGCTTCTACAAGTTCTAAGGCGATTGATTGAGCATCAAAAAAGAAAGCAAGGAAAAAGGCAAAGAGAAGCGTGGGAAAAGAAGGGTACGAACGAAGTTCGCACTCTTGAGAACATTGAAAGTTCCCGGAGCTTAGTACAAGTGCTCCGGTATGCACGTCCATGTCTCCTCACTACTCTTTCCCTTCTCCTGTCGCTCTTCTGACTGCGTCGATCTTTAGAAATCAGGTTTGCGTCTTGCGATGTCCGCCCTCCCATTCGTATACAGGTGCTCAATCACGGGCGCCACGTTCTTTTCCGTTTTCACGTTACTTCCTGTACTTTCTTTCGATGCAAATCCGTATCACAAGCGCCAACTCAACAGGAGACAAAGATAAACCAAGTATATGGCTTATCTGGAAGGTGAAACGTGATATGCCGCATGAAATGCGCAACTTGACGTTGTGTCGACCATAGTTCCACGACGTCGGTGTTTACACGAGTGATGCAGAAGATCACCGGGATCGCGTGTTGACGCCACGATATGGCATAACCCTGACGTCAAATATCGGCGAAATTTGTGATGTCACCGTGACGTCATCACGACGTCACGAAACGTGACCCTACCTGATACCACCATGACATAACCTCACCACTTGGATCGAAGGTGGGCCGAGTTAAAGAGAAAGCAAAGGAAGAAGGCAGGCAGGTTAACCAGAGCAGATTTTGGGTAAGATTGTAATTCATAATTTCAGAACGACTGTCAATAAAAAAACACAGACTACAAGGAAGACGCACCCATCGCTAAATACTGACACAATGGACGTTACGCATGGTCGTAATTGTACGCAAGGACTATAGACAAGCATTTACACATACAACAAAGTGCTCGCCTTCCTAGCGGTGGCTTCTTGCAAATCGTAACTGTTTTGTTTATTATTCAGTGTGCACATCTGCGCAGTTCTTTTTGCGGAAACGCGCGCGCATACACGTAATGTAGGTTGTGTCCATTATATAAGAGGGTGTGTCTTCCACGTCGTTTCAGGGGCGAAGCTCTTCTTAGTCCAACCTTGTCCTGCGTCAGGCGCAACCGGCGCCCGAGCAGTATAATAGAAGACGCTGTCTCATCACAATTTCTCGTCTCATTTCCCTATGTGGCGTTGGTCCAATAGAAATGTGTGCGATATGACGCATGCGCGGACGGACGAACGGATGCACAAACGCACAGAACGAAAGCATGGACGGGGGCATCGATGGAAACACGAATGGATGCATTGACGCACGGATGGACTCATGGATGTGTAGACCAACGAACGAAAATATGGACGGACGGATGGACACACAGATGGATGGATGCACGGACGCACAGATGGATGGATGCACGGACGCATGGGCGGATGAACGAACGCATGGACAAACGCGCGGACAGATGCATCGCCCCACTCATCGTCATTCATTCAGTGGATATTCTGTAATTTGTCTTTTTTCTTTTGCGCAGCCGCCATGGAGAATAACCAGGCACATGATCAGTCCGCTACACCAACGCTGGCAGAAAAAGAAGTGTGAAGATCCTAAACGCAAGTAGAGGATGATGAGAAGGGAGGGTAATCAGCACAATTGATTGAGAAGGTGGTTTTCCCTTTCGAATCGTCTTATGCGTATACTTAAGGAGCAGCCCTACTAGTTTTTTTTCTTTGTTTTTTTTATACTGTACGCGTTCACATTGTTGCCCGTCACCACCACTTATGCGCATCTTTATGTATTTATTTACTTATTTAACTATATATTATTTTTTATTGATTTCTTCACTTATGTGTATATTCATTCATTTATTACGGTACCGTCAGGGCCTGAAGACGTCACCGAAGAAAGTGGGTAAGAGTGTGCACGGTAATAAGAACAAATACTAATAAAAACAAAAAAATGCTAAGATCGAACCTCACATTCAACAGCAGACAGAAAAAGCAATTTCTTAGAAAGGATAAGAAAGCAGAGAAGAGAGAGAGATAAAAAATTCAGGAAAGGCCGAGAGGTCAAACAGAAATGAAACAACCACTTTGCAACCATACACCAGGAAGAGGGGGAATGCGAAGATGGGAAAGGGGTGGGGAGACAAGCAGACATTTCCTTACTGGGTTCTCGGTGTATTAAGGACTGTATATGTAATCTTGCGTAATAAGAAGTTATAGCCGTGCTGATTTTAGAGTGATATATTGACCTTCCTCATTCGTGCTTCGCATATCCGTGCTTCGCACTTGACTTTGATCTTTCTTCGCACTATTTAAGCTTCACACTTGACCTTGATCTTTCCTTGCGCTTCGCCCTCTATTATTCCACCGCGCATCCTGAACAGGCTTCCATTTATGTTCCACTTTCTATATCACTTTTTTCATATCAATGCGTTGTATTTTTGAAATGTTGCTGATTTTTGAACCGTTATATGATGTTTGTTTCTTAGTTCCGTACGAGCAGATGTTTATCATCATAGTTTTTTTTTGTACGTGTACGCGTAATCACTACAATTGTGTAAGTACTGGCGTTTTACTTTGATGCACTAGTTCTTGGTGGTGTAGCTCTACGTGACGTGTTTGCTTTCCTGTTGTATCTTCATATTTGTTTCTTTTTTTTTGTATCACCCACCCCTGCCTAAGACCTCATGTGTGAGGCTGGCAGTACTTCTGAAATAAATAAATATCATCGATTCCCACTGTTCGTGGGATTCCCTCTGAACGTGTTTAGGGAAATAAATTTCCCAAAATTGCAGCAAGCTTCACTTGGCGGACACTGAGGAAACAGCGAATCGGGTGGTGTGCAGTGGGGTTGAATTTAGTGAGAATGGAGAAGGTGTTTAATGAGAAAAGGCAGAAGTCGGTCTGGAAAGCGGGTTTCTAGCCTGCTACTCCTCAAGGGGGTAAGCGGAAAATAGAAAGAAAGAGGAGGGTATGATGAGGTGTGATTGTGATATTGCACAATGAGTCACTGCACACAATGTCTCGTCCGGTGTAGGACACGCACATAAGTCTCTACATTAGCAGATGCTCTAAAGACGGGAATCTAAACCTGTCTTCTGTCTTGCCTAGAAATGCAAGCGGCCTTTTAAGCTGCGTTGAGGTGGGAAAAGTGGCGGGATGACTAGTGAGTGGGGAGGGGGGAGGGGGAGGGTAGAGGGTAGTGCTTGTAGCTTTGAGTTGTGGATAGGGGTAAGCGTATCGTGCATAATGGTGAGCTGTAGCAGTGGTCGGTAATAGGAGTAGTCGTAGGAGTAGGGAATGCAATAGTTAGCTGTGGGAGTAGTGGGAAGAGGGGGAGGGGAATCGGCGATTTACCCGCTTTCTGTGGTTAACTCCCACCTCTATCTACAACGGTTTCTGGACATGAAAAACTCGGCTGAAAACAACTTCGATGTTAAAACTGAGAAAATGCAATTAACAGTTAAAGTTTGGTAAGGTATAAGTGGTGATATATTTGAGATATATAAGTGGTGATATAGCGAGATATATTTGGTGAGATATAAGTGTTCATTAAATACATGTTGAGATTTCAGGCAGAACAACTTTTCGTGTCTGCTACGCAGCGTTAAGAAAGTAGTAAAAGAAAGGTAACGTTATTGTTAGAACGTCAAGCAAGCTCTGCACAATCTGAGAAAAAGACGGCAAATTCGTTACGCAACAACGTGCACTATGCTCCGAGATATTCAAGGCTGCCTTCCGCACTCTGCAAGCATTGGGTGGTTCTCAAGGTCTCGAAATAATACTCTCAGGGCGCCTTATTACAATCAGATTTATAATGAGCCCTGAATGAAACATAAGACTCCGATTTTTTTACTGTCGATGGTTGAAGTGCTGATTACGCAATTATACGCGGATGCGTGCCTACCACCCTGTAATTATTAAGAAACATATTTGACACTATGTGCAATTATCTGTCTTCTGTGTTCGGCTAAGTATGACTAGCCATACAAAAAGAACTTGCTCAGATGGCAGCAGGGACCCAAGGCTGCAACAACGGTGCTAGTGTTCGACAGTTTCCGAGCGCAGATCTTATAGGCACTCGTTCACGCGCGCAGCGGCGTCGCCGCTGGTGTTGACTGCGTAACAAATAGACTGGATGAGTTCGATAGTAAGCGAATGAGGACAAAAAAAGAGCAAAGCGAAGTCCAGTGACATCGGGAAGCCACTGATCTCTAACGTCGCTTTCTTCTTCCGTCACGTGCACTGGAGCCTCGGTGGCAGCTCGTGCTCATGCAGGGCTGGCACGTGCAGTACGGCTGGCTTCACCTGTCGTAACGCGGTCGTCGGTGTTTCGCGTGATTCGCAACGTTTGCGAACCTGGTGTGTACTAATTGGTGTATGTAACACCCGAAGGCTGTCGGTGTTTCACACTTGGTTCACGACACCTTCATCGCCCAAGGTGGTGTGTGTAGTACTCGAGCGCGCGCTGTTTTTGTAAAAATGCGTACTGGATGTTACATTGCTACAACTGCGGCAATTTTTTTTCCACGTAGAACTAAGTATGGCTAGCCTTGGCTTTCCTTTCCGGTTTCGGTTGGCTCCACACACCACGACCTCCCCTATAAACTTAATAGAGGAGGTCATGCCCCACACTACGCATGGGTTAGACTGTTTCGTCTGGAACATGTCATGATTAGCTGTTAGGAGGATGGTATCGGGACCACCTGACGTCGCTAGTTATTACGGCATATTTAGTCACGTGAGTAGAGCTACGTCATGTTACGTGTTCTCAGTCACGTGACTAGTCACGTTATTTTCAGTCGCGTAGAAGATTCGAGCATCATAGTTGTGCACTCCTGCCGGACAATTTGGTGCATGGGTTTTGGGAGCGAAGCAGATAATCCAACAGAGTACGAATCGAGCGCGTCCCAATTAATGATGATAATTTATTTTCACACTGCCCAGTTTAACGGCTCCGCCGTTTATTTTTCTGCCTTAAAATTACCCCCCACCCACCCAACCGCCGGAGGGCGCGACTTGTCCACGCATGCGTGCGAGTGATCACATTGAAGAGTAGCGCATTCGAAGAAAAGACAGAAATGTGCTCACGGTCACGTGCACGCGTGACGCACTTCCTTCCCCCGTGACAGCACTCCCAGTTTTGCTGCCAGCACTTAGTCGCGAAAAAATAAGAGAGAATGCAACTGCAGCGTGCGACAAATTTTCGTAACTGGATCCAATGGTACTGGAGGGATTCTGCACAATTTTCCTGCGGTGAGTTCGTGAGACAATAAGCTTCTTTAGTGAAACCATACCGTGGCTAGTTGGAAAAGAGTTGCAGAGACCCTCCAAGCGGCACTCGCTATAATGGCACAAATCGGCTTGCTCCATCGGGATGGATAAACTATCAGTTGCGGCCCATTTCACACATAAAAAAAAAGCTATCGCCAAGTGCTCGTGGTAGTGGAAGCACGTAATAAGGAAAAGGTGAAGAGCGAGTTTGACGCTAGTTAAACATGGAAGTCTGTCGCCGTGGTTGCGTTAGAAACTAAGTCACTGGCTGACTCCAAGTTGCACCCTTTACACTGGTTTTATCTACAATAAGTACTCACGTATTTATCAAGACAGCGAGAATCTATTGGCACAACACACATTTATTTATTGTTGTCTTGACACTTCGATGCATTCGGCACTTGGTTGATTCAAAAATGTTTCGGTCTCACGAAACCCGCGTCAACAAGCTTTTGCTGTATACAAATTGAGGATAGTTATTTTAAATGATGTTACCACCGCATGAATATACATTCTCTATTGTACTGTTATTGTGGAGTTGAATTTGCTTGTGCTTAATTAAATCTTACGGGCCCTACACCGTAACAACCGAATAAACTTGCAACGTGAACTGAAAGCACAGGGCACTCTGACTGCACTTAATTAATATAACCTCCAGTTTTTAAGCGCCAGAAGTCATGCTCCGGCAGAAAAAAATTATGTATAACCAAGAGCTCCCAAACATATATTGAAGCAATCCTCGTACTCGTGCTATTTCTGTGAGTGCTCAGTAATATTCACGCGTGAAAGGCACTTGAAAATTTTGCAGAACATTTTTGTTTTGGAGCGAGAATCGCGAATTCGCAATAAATTAATCTATCATTTCGGGTGGAAAGGTAATACCGGGGCGATTATAGAGACCAGATGAGAAACGCAGTAAAAATAGAATTCGATCGCCTGGAGAATAAAATTTAGCGGTGTAGGATAGAGCGAAACGAGGATACTTGGGATGTCTGATTATGCGCCTTGTAATCTCCAATTTTGAGGCGTACACGTATCTCGAAAACATCGTCACTTGTCTTCCAGTATTTACATGCGCTTTCCAAACAATTTCCTCGGAACTAATTTGTTCGCGTATTTTGAACAACTGCAACAAACAATTCGCACAGTTTCACTACAAAATAACACATCCGCACACACCTGTGAGCACGTGTGTCCGCTGCTTTTGAGCCTTTTTACACAGTTTATATTGTGAGCCTGCCACTACTTATGTACCAGAGCACGAGCACAAATGCTGTACAGGAGTAACAAAACATTAAAGCGCAACATCAAAAATACCGAATAAATCAAATTAGTTTTCTGCCACGGTGACAGACGGCATGCTAATAGACCGTTAACCCATGTACCCTGCTTTTATAGTCTTGCGTACATTGGGGAGACGAAAACACCTGCCTTGTAATTAGAAAATCAAAGGTTGGTTTTCACTGAGTAAACTTACACTCAGTAAAGAAGTGTTAGCGCGGTCGTCAGATCTATAGGCACACTGATCAAATCGCGCCGCTTTCATTCCCCTCGAGTTTTATGTTAAAGTAATTTCGGCTGTTCTGGGATTCATTTCAATTCACTACAAGGGCTCAGCGCGATTTGAATAAGCCGATCCTATAGCGCCGAATTGAAATTCAAGTTTAGGAATATTTCTATATAGCATGCATGTTTTGCGGCAGAGCAACCTCGTGCTAGTCGTAGTAATGAGGACCCAATTTTCAGCTAAAAAAATGAACGGTCATTCGGGGGTGAATACCGGGACGTACATTTTGCATAATTTCTGCGAGGAAAATTGAAAACACGAGGAATCGCATGGATACGTATGCACGTAGACGTTCTCGTTATATGGATGTCTCTTACCGAGGCATCCAGTGGCAGCCAAAAAAATTTCTAATTGGGCTATCTTTGCACTACTATAGTTTTTATTGACTTATCGCATAAAAAAATCGAATGATAGAGAGCTGTGCTAACGGTACGCATTCATTCTGAAAATACCGGGCCTGCAAACACGGACCCAAGAATGAGGTCAGGACACCTCAAACTAACAACCCAAGGTGCGCCCCGCGGCGGAAAAAAAAGGAGCGAAAACTCGTGACCCCAGTAAACCCTTGTAAAGTCATTTGCGCCCAAGGAAGATTTAAAAAATGGCTGGAGTGGAAATGACTGCGCAGAAGTGAAGCCGTTCCTCTGGCAAGATGATGGCTGTGGCGGCCATCTTACTAAGTACATGATAAGTTATCACCGTTCAGCGATTTAAAACGAAGCATTTCCCTCGCAGGCCCACCGAGTTTAATGTGAGAACTTTTTCGGACCACATAGTGCTCCAAGTGCGTCCTAGTGTTACTAGTTTTCCTTTGTGAGCCTCTAATTGGAGGCAAAGTTCTTTGAAGATTCAGTCATCCATACTAGTTTCTGTGGGTTATTTCGTCGGAAACAACTATCTTTTAACACAGACCGAACATAGCATTTACGCAACATATCAAAGTTACTTGATCTTTAAGTAGGCACTGTCGGAAAAGAGCATGTTTCCGCCATCTTGGCAGTGGCAAAAGGTGGCTTCAATTATTCTGGCAAGGCATTGCTGGAGCTTCCACTCTAGCAGTTTTTCTTTAATCCTACTTGTTTGCGCCTCGTGTCGCACACGTTTTTCGTGCATAGGCCGCAGTTAGGGTTCACAACCATCGAGCAGTAGGTGGCGTTGTCCTCGCGAGCGTTGATCACCATTATCATCATCAAGGTTAGCGCGGTAGCGCTAGTCGTAAAGGAAGAAAAAAGAAAAGAGCGTTACGTCACACGAGTTGAAGCCAACCGTGCCGGCCAAACACGTGATTGAAACGTCAGAGCGTGTGGTCCGTTTTTATTACTTTCGGTGGCGTTCCGTTCTTGAACTTCCAGCGTGAGCCGGCCGGTTTGCGCCGAACCAGCACTCTTCGATTAAAAGATAACGGGCGCATACCCCGAAATCTCGGCAAGTCTCGTTGCTTGCGTGATATTGCCGGAAAACGTCACGTGTTGGGTCGACACCATTGGCTTCAAAACAGGTCGGCTTGCAAAGGCTGGCGGCGGAGCATCATGTGCCTTCCTTTCTTTTTCTTCCTACATGGCGCCAGTATAGTGTACTAGAATATGGGCTAGTGTGTTCACGGAAGAGCGAAGGCTGCCGCAGTTGATATCAAAAGCCGCGAGATGGCGCCCACCGCTACAGCTTGGGCTGTCGTATCGCACGTGCTCCCGAAGCGCTTCGCATATTTTGGAGGTTTGATACGTCGCGCTTTATGATATGTTTTTAATTGCTAACGTATCAGCGACAAACGTTCGTACTCCGAACGAAACAAAACGAAGTGCAATAAAGCTACTACGCACGCTTTGAATCGAGCAGCGGGGACTTGCACATTCCCGCGAAGCAGTCAAAGCTTCAACTCGCTTTAGTTTTGTTTTCCAGAAGAAAGAAAGAAAAAAATAAAGAGGGAGATTAAAAGATCAATGGAAGATCTATGAACCCACTAGTTCTTTTTTTTTCCAAGTACTATTGTAATTAGTCATTAGCGTGCACCCCGGGACAGCTTCGACTTTCTCCGTTACGCGTGTGGCACTGTTCCTATCGATAGTTTATTACGCAATAGTAATTAAGGGGCTTGGGTGCCAAAACTACCCTTTGGCTCCGATAAGTTGCGTAGTAGAACACTTGGAGATATTTTTTACCACCTAAGAAAGCCAAAGACCTCAAAAATCACTCATTGGTCTTGTTTCCTGCACCCCTTGGACCTATCGAGGGTACTTCAATCAATCTGAACGAGGAGCCGTATTCGGTTTCACGAGGTTTGACTGACCGTGTTTCGGGTAACGCGTCATCTCCAGGGTGATCCGAGCCTCTTTGCACGTACAACGAGTATGCAAACACCATTACCTCTCAGGAAGAGTGCTGCCCCTACCACACTCCTCGCTGTTACTCTTGTTACTGGCCCAAGCGTTACTCTCAGACTGATCTAAACAAGAACCTACCCGAGCCCAGCGGCACTGCACACATGCAATATACCCCGACCGATCCTCAAGCCTGGATTGCCCCTTGTGTGGTGGATATACGGACTTCGAGCATGTCCTGTGGCTCTGTGCCTTTGCTGGTCCCCCTTTCCAGGAAGAGGAAATGAACAAGCTGATTAAGGCCCATGACCTAACTTCTCGATTCCTGTCCGTGCAGAAGGCCCCCGCAAAGGCGGTAAGGTTTAACCTGACTGCTTCCGAGTGGGCCTAGCCAGGTGACGGGTTATCAGCTAAAAAGTTATAAATTTATGTCACTAACTCACTCGCAATCTTAGGTCCTTTAACGTGCACCTAAATCTAATATAGCACGAGTGTTTTTTCAAAAATGATATTGCTTTAGCGCAGCTCGGTTCGAGCGTGAAAAAAAAAATGCTATACAGTTATGAAGCGGAAAAAAAATGACAGCATATCCACGGAGTGAATGATGGAGAGTGGGGCGAAGCATTCGTCCGTTAATTCGTTCTTGCTTCCGTCCGTCCATGCGCCCATCTGTGTAATCGTACATGCGTCCATCCGCCCGTCCGTGCGCGCGTCTATTCATGCATCCGTCCCTGCGTTTGTCCATGCATCCGCCCCTGCGTCCGTTCATGCGTTCATCCATGCATCTGTCTGTGTCCGTTCGTCCATCTATTCAACACTCCAAGTACCACCATCTCGCATATTTTAATCATGTATTCCCCATATAGAAGCACCGCCATCCAGCGGACATTCCAAGGACTAAAAGAGGTGGCACACGCACACTTTCTTACGGCTTGCGCTTCGGGTCTACTTCCCACCTTTAACCACTTCGAGTTCATGGTATATACTAGTTCACTGTATTCATGGCACTGCGGCCCAATGCTCGCTAAACCTTCCTAAAACCAAGAAGGTTAAGCCCAGCGAGTATAACGTAGCAACCTTTTCCTGCCAGGTAGTGCTCAATGTAGATGCGAATGACTGCTAATGGGGATCGCAGCGTGCACGTTAACTAAAAGCCGATTGCTCCTATCTCTCATTCTATATTAGCACCCATTATCATGTACAGTGAGCACTACTTTTTATTGTTCAACAAGAAACAAAAGAAATCTCTCACCAGCACCACATTGGAGGTCAGAGTGTTATACTTGTTACATACTACAACGGCTACGAGGGACTAACGGGTGCCGCTGTAAGGAGCTTCGCCCCTAAAACAGACGACAGTGTGAGCGCTAACTTCCAACTCTTGTATATTGCATACCCTTACAACACATAATATAGCTCATTCCTCGTGACGCCGCACTCATGACAAAACCATAAACGTGTGGCGCAGCACACGTTACCAAGAAAACCTAGTTGCAATCTGATATAAAATTAACAATCCTATATCAACGCTTCACAGCGAACGCTCAAGAAAATTGAGCTTTTTCTCAGATAAGGCCGCAGACGGCGTACTCACACAGCTTCGCATATTTTGCGATAGCGTTCGCCTCAATAATTCTTTGCGTCAACTCGCTACGACTGCGGCCCAAGATTACACACGCTCAAATCGAGCTGCGCTAAAGCCATATCATTTTATCATGCACCAACTTACCCAGCCAGCAGTACTTGTGTTTTTTTTTTTTTTTCGCGCCCGCTGAAATGCGGCCCCGCCATGGCCAGGAATTTGCATTCTACAGTCAAAGGAAACCTCACTGGACACAACAGCCCGGGTGTAGAAAGAAGCTGTTTATTTGTACTTGTGCATGCATACTGCAGTCAGTAGATGCACTGCTCAAATTAGTCACCATTCCGAAGAGTTATCATGTCATGTTCAATTGGTGACGGTGGCACCTTTATGAACGCTGACCGATTTTTGGAAGCATGTTTTTTTTTTCTTCGGCTTGCCTCTCGAGACAGTTGACAATCTTGGCGAAAATTTTAAGTCTTGTTAGCACAGACTTTGATACTGCTGCCGTAGAAGGTCTGCGTGCTGGCTGCAGCCCATTGTACAGTCAGATCTTATTATTGCGATAGCAATTAATGGACACCGCCGGCTGGATTCTGTCTCAGGCGTCGACGTGGGCGTATCCGTCAATCACCATATATGTATACGTATCTACCTATGAAAATGCAAGAAAGAAAAAAATTCAGAAAAAGACTCCGGCACGTGGAATCGAGCTTGGGTCCTCTGAATCGTGAAGCACATGCTTCAACGCTCCAACACCAACAGCAACCTATCTATATCTACCGTTTGTCGCTGCTGACGGAAATCTCGGGAGGGGGGGGGGGGGGCGATCCTGTTTCCATCATTACCAGCAAGGTGGTGCAATGAGCACGTAGCAACATCGTCACGAGGCGGTGGCCGAGCTATATTCTCTACGCGTTTTTTCTTTTATTTTTCCCTCTCTTTCTTTACCCCCTCTTTCTTGCCCCTATTTGCACACCCGCAGTTCTGGGTAGCGAACCGGATGCCAATATGTGGTTAACCTCCTGGCCTTATTTTTTCTCTATCACTCAGTGACTTGATCATCATCATCATCATCATCATCATCATCATCAGCCTGACTACGTCCACTGCAGGACAAAGGCCTCTCCCATGTTCCGCCAGTTGACCCGGTCCTGTGCTTGCTGCTGCCAATTTATACCCGCAAACTTCTTAATCTCATCTGCCCACCTAACCTTCTGTCTCCCCCTAACCCGCTTCCCTTCTCTGGGAATACAGTTAGTTACCCTTAATGACCAGCGGTTATCCTGTCTACGCGCCACATGCCCGGCCCATGTCCATTTCCTCTTCTTTATTTCAGCTATGATATCCTTAACCCCCGTTTGTCCCCTAATCCACTCTGCTCTCTTCTTGTCTCTTAAGGTTACACCTACCATTTTTCTTTCCATTGCTCGCTGCGTCGTCCTCAATTTAAGCTGAACCCTCTTTGTAAGTCTCCAGGTTTCTGCTCCGTAGCTAAGTACCGGCAAGATACAGCTGTTATATACCTTCCTCTTGAGGGATAGTAGCAATCTACCTGTCATAATTTGAGAGTGCTTGCCGAATGTGCTCCACCCCATTCTTATTCTTCTAGTTACTTCAATCTCGTGGTTCGGCTCCGCGGTTATTACCTGCCCTAAGTAGACATAGTCTTTTACAACTTCACGTGCACTATTACCTATCTCGAAGCGCTGCTCCTTGCCGAGGTTGTTGTACATTACTTTCGTTTTCTGCAGATTAATTTTAACACCCACTTTTCTGCTCTCCTTGTCTAACTCCGTAATCATGAGTTGCAATTCGTCCCCCGAGTTACTCAGCAATGCAATGTCATCGGCGAAGCGCAGGTTACTAAGGTACTCTCCATTAACTTAATCCCTAACTGTTCCCATTCTAGGCTTCTGAAAACCTCCTGTAAGCACGCGGTAAATAGCATTGGGGAGATTGTGTCCCCCTGCCTTACACCCTTGTTGATTGGTATTCTGTTGCTTTCTTTATGAAGCACTATGGTAGCAGTTGATCGCATGTAGATTTCTTCCAGAATGTTTATATATACTTCATCTACGCCCTGATTCCGCAGTGTTTGCATGACGGCTGATATTTCTACTGAATCAAACGCCTTCTCCTAATCTATGAAGGCTATGTATAGTGGTTGGTTATATTCTGAGCATTTCTCTATTACCTGATTGATAGTATGAATGTGGTCGATTGTTGAGTACTTGGTAGAAAATGATGAGTACTTGGTACCAGTGACTTGGTAGAAATTGATTATACAGACAGGGCGTGCAAACACGCGCAAGAAAGAAGTGAATGCACCACAAACACTGACATATTCCTTGACTTCTTTCTTCTCTCCGTGTTTGACAACCCCGTCTTTCTACAATATATTTTCAGCTATCTCAGCCTTCAGTTATTCTAGACAATGAAATGTAAAGTGATGTTTTCTCCATCAATAAAGTTCTTTCTCTGTCACAATAAAGTTCTTAGTCTGTCTGTCTGTTTTTTTCCGTTAGGCATAGTTTAGCATCTCTGTAGCCTCAAATACCAACTGTTGGACTAATATTGGGCTTGATAGTTTGTACGAAGGTACAACCTTGCCTTTCTTTCCTTCCTTTCTTTCCTTAACCGCCTTGCCTTTCTTTTCTTCTTTTCTCTTTTCTCCCTCTGCTCGTTTATTGGAGGCCACAATACCCACCTTCGTAGTACACCCGACAAATATTCTGTGTATTGCTTAGCTCTCCCGCAGTTCGCGGGATCGAGTCCAGGCTGTAGCGGCTGCATTTCTGATGGGGGCGGAATTGTCGTACGCCCGTGTGCTCAGATTTGGCTGCACGTTAAAAAAACCCAGGTAGTCCAAATTTCCAGAGCCATCCACTACGGCGTCTCTCATAATCATATGGTGGTTTTGGGATCCTAAATGCCACATATCAATCTATCATCATCATTGTATAGCTCTTGCGGAGACTGTCGTTTCTGCCGAGAGAACTCACTGTTACCCCACAAAAATTGAGTCATGTTTCACGCTTTCACAGCTTTCGAAATTAGTACACTTGCCTTTTGGCTAACGTCCTCATGTAAATGGCATTGTGACGGCCTTGAGAATCGCCTTCATAGTTGAACATGCCGGAATCCAAGGTGTGCGTTTTCACATTCCTCACCATTCGTTTTGTATGTTTATTAACACGCTTCAACGCAGTATAGTTGCAGAGGTAAAAAAAAATCAGCAATGACTGAAACTTTATTTTACAAACAATATTTTTATTTCTTCCCCAAAAAAGTAGCAACAGCATATTTTATCAACGATTTACTACCCTGCTCAACACATTGCAGCCGCTGTTTTGCAAATTACAAAATGCAAACATAAAGGCCTAACACGTAGAAGCAACAAAATATTAACACATAATTCGAACTGTTGTGCTCATTGCGGCTTGGTGCCTCTCTACGTATAAGTACAGAGGGCGCATTGAATAACAAAACGCTGGGGATTTCGTACAAAACAACAATGTGTTGTCATTTCAAGTATTGGATACAACTGGTTTTCTGTTGTGGTCAAAATACAGTATCAACGACAGAGCCTAGTCAGAATTCGTGGCACGAACACTTATTAGAAATCATAAGAGAATCCAATGCTCTTTTGTATTCTTGCATGCGAATATGCAGGTTTTGTGTCATTTAGAAACATTTTATACTGTACAGCTGTAGTTTATTTTCTACAATCTGATATTATACTTGATGTTGGAGAAATTATTGTATAATGCACATCGAATCATTAGCTTTACTTTGCATTTTGCCTTGAAATTTTCATCCTAATTATTTTTTTACAGTATACACGCGCATAAGCGGCCAAGTTATGCCACTCTCTCGAATCCTACTGAGTGTAACGTCTGGGATTGTTTACAGACATATTTTCCTAGTTTCAATTTTCGTTATGTAAATGATAAATAAACAATTATTCGGCAATCTTAAGCAAGCGTTCTTATCAGCGCTTGTCAAAATATGTCCACTGCCTCCATGCTTTAGTGCGTAGAATGATCGTTTTGTCTAAAATCCCGAGTTTTAACTAACTGCTCAGAACTGTTGACGAACAAACGTGGTACATATGAAGCTCAGCAATAAAGATTTCTTTACAAGGACAACAAATGCCGACCCTTTAGTCGGCTCAACTACAGCGTAATGTCAGTACTAAATAATAAAGAACAGTAATAAAAAAGACAACATTACATGGGAGTCACTACAAGATGTGGTTGTCATGTTCCTTCATGTTTTTCGTCAACATGATTTACACAGGGTCAACGCTGCTTTGAGGCCCTGCACTTCTTGAAAACGGGCAGTCTCTCGAAGAGTTCATGCAAGCCCTCGTAATCTCCGTTGCGACTAGGAAAAAAAGTGCCGCGTTCCACAAAATACTCGGGAAATAGACATGCGCAATTCCGTTAGCGTGCTTCACAGCCAACTGACGTCTTCAGTCGCAAAGTGGCTGACTTCACACTCAAAGCACTGTTAGAGCTGATCGTGGCGGGCAAAGATTGTGGCAACACTGGTTGGCTCAAATGTATTCGCCACGCTGCACGCTCTTGCTTTACAAGCTGTTCTAGCGGTGGATTATCAATCTTGGATCGGTGAAACTTGAGGCGCTGAGCCCAAGCGTATGCCATGGACTTCTTTGTTTTGTTCGCAGTAAAAACTGAGGATTTATGTTGCTGGTGGCACGGTCGGACGCACTGCAGTAGCGCTCAAACTGGACTGTATCCATCTGCGGTGAGGAAACAATTAAAAAAAGCGCACAATTTGTTCCCACACGCGTACGCTCAAGGGCTCGACACAGTGACTGGGATCGCAAGAAATGCACAATATCTTTCTCAACGCCAAAGATCCAAAGGTAGATCCTAAGCATTACACCATTTTCTTCGGGCTCTCGTCTCACACTTGAAGGTCATCTACACACCGTCAGCATGTCCCTTCTTCGGTGAGTGGTTCCAGGTTGGTAATACAAAAGTTCGGCACGGAAGTTGTTTCAACACAGCGATGGCTTGCGTTCTCTGAACTAAGAACTTTTCCAACAGGCAGATGAGAACATGCGGGTCCAATTTCTTTGACGCCATGCTTGATTTGATGCTGCTACGTCATCAACGACTACGCTTGGACCTTTGACGTGTTCGGGCTTCTGGTTCAACAATTCTCAATTTTTCATATGATGACAACGAACGCATCTTCCCTTCACTCATTTGACACAAGGGTTTTTTTATACACGATTGGTCTGCGCCTAATGCGATTTTGAACCTTCATGATGCTAAGAATGCCGAGGGTGTATCCTTATCTTCCCCTGAATAAGACAAGTGGAACCATGGTATGCCAGACTGATCATCTTGCAAACCAGTTGAAAAGTTACTTAGTCATGATATTAAACTATTCATATACGCTTTGTGAACTTGTCATGCGCTGGCCACTGTGATGTTCCTCGAGCCTTCACAATCAGCGTTATAGACGAACGTTGCCAATGAAGTTGTCACTCTTGTAAGAGATGATGGTCCACATGTTAAATTTACAATTAGGGGGCCGTTCTTTTTGATGACATCACTTAGGTGTCTGTGTGCATCAGTGCTCTTAATGAAGGATGACACTGGCTTTTCTTTGGCTAATACAAACTATCAGCCATTTGGAGCATTTCGCGATTTGAGCACTCCTTCGTTTGCTACAGCACACGACTGATTTCACTTCGATGACTGTTGAAAAGCGCGACAAACGTGGTCTCCGACAAAGCAGTGGCTAAAGGGCTTCCAGCGCCCGACACTATCCCGCTATGCAAAGAACACGCTCGCCTTTGTCTTCTACGATGCACTCTCCGATGGGGTCCGTCGCTTCACCGCTCACGCAGCGTGACATGTTGTGTGGTTGTGTATGGTTCTGGGCAAAAGAAGGATGAACGAAGCCGTGGTACACCATTGCTCAGCGGCTCGTGCCTTTGTTTCCACTCCGCTTTCTGATGGCAACCATGAAAGCGTAAACCCCAGAAGCTCGCGAAAGCAACAAGTCCCGAAGACAGCAAGCGCGAGCACTCCGCAACCCCACTACGTGCACGTTCACCTTGGCCCACACTTCGTAGCCGCTCACTGTGGAAACGTTCTCACGGATCTGAACTGCAGCAAGCTCGATTTGTCCCTCAGACCACCGGCACAGGACACCCTAGCTGCCAGGCAGCTAGGTTGTTCGTGAGAAGAGGTGCAGCAATGCCGCTACTCCCAGGATAGCCATCAGCGTAAGGGCTACCCTCGTGGAACAGCCGCTGCAGCTGGGCTCGTCTATGCGGTATCCGGAGCAGTGCGTGGACACGAGGTAGCCGCCAGCCTTGACGATGATGTCCTCGGCCAGCTCGGCTGCTTCAACGTCGCAGCGCAGGAGCACGGCGGTCTTGGCGCACTGCTTGTAGCCGTCCATTTGGCTACGAGAAATAAAGAGAAAAGAAAGTAATACAAATTCGCATTAGTGGTGCCAAGCAACAAGGAAGTGTGAAGCCGGGCAGTTTTCTTGGTTTCTTTGCTTCTCTCTCCCTCTCTTTCTTTCATTTCGCATTCAGATTTCCCTGCATTTTTTCCTCCTTATTCCTATTTATTTTTATTTCCCACCTAGTTTTCCCTTTATTTCTCTATTTCTCGCTTATTTCGTTTTTTTATTATACGTGGTTTCACCTAAGGTGCTCCGTACCTCTTATAATCATCAAGGCGCTCGAAGAACAAGAGGAAGAAGATTTCTCTTTATTCTGAATGTTCATTCCAACGGCTATGCTCTACGTGGTTTTGCCTGCGTTATCCCAAGCAACGACGACAGCGTACGGACGACTGGCACCTTAAAGTGCTCCGCGAAGCATTTAATGCACGCTCCATTCAGTTGCTGTGGATGCAGCGAATAGCGTGAATTTATTTAGGGAGAACAACTAAGGATCTACTTTTAAAATCATAACTTACCAACAGGAATGCCGAATTTTGTCTTGAGCGCTGATTGCCTGCCCTTGGAGTTCGGCCCGCTGAGCCATGTAGACAGAAGCACATTGGTTGTAGTCGTCTTGTAGTTCCTTGTAGCACATGGAATGCTTCAGATAGGCTGCACACAAACAAGGTGAAAAGTTTTTTTTTTTCGTAACTCATTTTTATATCCGGCTTTGTGGTGACCTTTATTCCCACTTGTAATCATTTGATAAATAAACTCACAATCATAACAGTCCACATCAAGGTCATGAGGTAGAATGCTGAGCTGAAAGTTGAGTTGAATTCACTTTTCGCCATATACATTGCTAAGCCCACCATCTACAGTGATATGTTCGCCGTATATAGTGCCACATTCTTTCCTCAAGTTGTCATCGCCCCGTTACACTGTCAGTAATTCTCAGCGCAAACCACACCGGTAATTCTCAAAAAGCTTTAGGGCTGTAGGAGATCATTTTGCTAAGAATACACCCACTTTGCGAACATTACAGATTATTGTGAAACCTACGCGACCACTAGCGATAACGCTACAATATTCAATGGCACGTGTATAAATGCCAACGCGCTTCACCTCTTGTCAGTTGATCGGTGGCCGACGTTCTGTTCACCGCTATCAGTGCCCGTGTCTTGCTGTAATGCACAAGTTCAGCCAGATAAACAGTTTCATCTGAGCATCCAGTCTGCTCCCTTTGTCCACGTCCCGACCCCGTGATAATAGTTTGAGCCCTTAAGTGCTTCAAACGTTCTATTTGATTGATTTATATGTGGTGTTTAGCGTCCCGAAACCACCATATGATTATGAGAGACGCGGTAGTGGAGGGCTCCAGAAATTTCGGCCACCTGGGGTCCTTTAACGTGCACCCAATCTGAGAACACGGGCCTACAACATTTCCGCCTCCTTCGGAAATGCAGCCGCCGCAGCCACGATCCGAAACCACGACCTGAGGGTCAGCAGCCGAGTACCTTGGCCACTAGACCACCGTGGCGGGGCTTGAAACATTCGAAATGCTATAGGTTCGGCGCCCTTCATATCATAACACTTATCAGAAGGCTGTCGAGGTTCCACCATTAAGCAAACCACATGCGTTAGTGGGTGCCTCGAAGTGCAGAAAACAACAGATACTTACCCGCCAGTGAAAATAGATATAAATATGACGTGAATTTGAAAAGCGTATTAATGTTAACTTGGGGCCTAAAATTAGTTCATGCAGCTGCGTTCTTTATACTACATAAGTTGACACACTTCTTTTAAAAGTTTTTTATGGGCATACAATTAGAAACGTCAAAGAAAGATAAGAAAGGAAAGGAAGAAACCAATAGAAAACAGAGGACTAGACAGTTTTTAAGCTAGATGGCTGTCCTGTAAAGAGTTAAGTGGAATAAACGACAACAGAACAGAGACGCTCTTGAAAAATGAAAGCGCCAAAGAAAAATCAGCACAGGAGAATACGACACTGCCTGAAGTTTGTCCCTAAAACCAGTAGTTCGTAAGAAGCGCAGGGCTTTCAAAGTCTTTTGTTCTGGGAACACTTTCGGGTGGTGTCCCATGATTCTTTCTTCCAACAAGAGGTGCTTGTCGATTCTGTCTAACACAATCCGAGTCTCTTTTCTTGGAGCACAAAATGAGAATACTCACGCATGAATCAACAAGAGCAGTTAAGGGCAAGGACGCACTGTCAAGCAAGAAACATACGCAAGCAGATAGAGAGAGAGACACTTGCCATTTGACATAATTGTCATGCATCAAAGAGCATAGGAAAGCTGACGAGCATTGCTTGGTCTCTAGAAGCGTAAACAAATATATGCGGGCGTCATTTATAAAAGATTCACATATGATAATAACATTGTGTTTTACGTTTGAAAATAATTATATTTAGCGTCGCCGTATTGAAGATCTACGGCAATTTCGACCATTTAGTTAGCTTTAACGTGCGATGGCGTTGCACAGTACACGAGCTTCTGGCGCTAAACACTCGACCTTTGAGTCAACAGCCGAGCACTGTAGTCACTAAACCACCGCGGCGCATGCATTGGCAACTATACACAACTCTACATCAACATATGTATTAGTCAAAAGCTATATAATAGCGTGGTTACCTGACCACATAACTGGGGTCATAGCTTTGACGAGAGTACTTGCCTTCGTGAAACCAGCATGTCTACCGAAATTCATTATCCGCAACAGCAACAGGACACTTGTAAGCATGGAGGCTGAATAAAAAAATCGCATAATTTAATAGCCCAGATAAGCAATGCGAGAGTGGCTGAGTACTCACTGAGCCTGAACCGGGAACCCTCCCGGCAGAAGTCCTCGATAAGTTGAGCCGCGCCACTCGTGAGCCGCCTGTAGATTTCGCGCTGCTTTTCGTTGAAGCAACGATGGGTAAATGCGTTCACGCAGTCCATGGCACCGGTCAAGTGGCTGCACGATTCACGAAAGTGCACAGAGGCGTATAAGTCAAGCGCGTGCACAAGTGCCGCCGCAAATCGTGACGGCACAATATTATGTTGTTTTCCGTAGTAAGGTGTATCAAGGAACTGTAAACATCTTTTAGATTTCTGACGTACAGTTGTTCCATACATTGTGACAAAAACAGCGCAGACAGCGGGACCCAATACATACACAGTGGTGACTATCAGCCGTGAGGCTCATAGTGAGCGCTGCGCTGTCTATGTTCCGGTATTGTCCTCGTCACGCTGTATGTGCTGTTTCTGACACAATGTTCATGAACCAACTAGACCACCTAAGAACACCTGTATTGCTTTCAGGCACTCTCATCAATTGAAGTCAAGATTAAGCTTCAATATTAGCTGTTAATTCTTGTCCGGAGCTGCTCAGCTGTCCACGCAGTAACATGTGCCCATTGTTTTCCCGCTGTCACTTTTCACCTCAGTTAACATTCTATCTTGTGTTATATGTTACTAACGAATGGCTCAGTATTTATGCACGGCAGCAAGCGTCTTCCACGTACTAAACACGTGTTAGATAAAATTACACAGCTTCGTTGAAGTTTGTTCCACCCTACAAAAAACAGATATATGACTTAAATGACAAAAGGGAAAATTTAGGTAACAAGAACTAACGGAACAAGAACTAACGAAAAGAAAATCCGTGGATATTTTAAGGGATGTTATTAGTAGCCATTGCAATGTAAATGTGTCGAAAGAAAAGTGGGCGGAAAGATCATTTGCAACGAGCAGGGACAAGTTTTCTTTTTTTCCAGTTTACCGTGTTCATATTCATATTTACGTAATCTATAGTACGAAACACATTCTATGTACTTTGCTTGTGGTTCTTCTCTGTTCTGATTAAGATATGTGATTTGTACGTTTGTGCGCCTAGCGTTCTTGTAATCTGCACATGGTATTAGGCTGTTCTACAGTGAAATCCAGAAAGGAGTTGAGTCGCAGCTCCAGTCCGAGCACGAGTGTTAGAAGAGCACACGCTGCAGAGGAATGCGCGGTATATACTGACGTGCATATCTGCCTCAGCTCCTCCTCGGTGGTGGCGAAGGCGAGGCTCCTGTTCTGCGAGAGCAGGTCCAGCTTGCTCACGCACGCGGACACCACCTCGTTCTGGCACGAGGCGGGCTCCTTGTTCGTTCTTCTCACGAGAGCGGAACCACCGCTGCTGGCGGCGCCTCTAGAACGGACGGTTATCAATGTGGAAGCGGCCCAGCAGCCACCGCCGTCCCATCGGCAGCAGCACAGCATGGTTACTGCTGCAGTAAAACAGACAAGAACGTAGACAAATTGTTAGTTCCTAATCATCTGTCCACTATCTGCATCGTACAGGTAGAAGGAGGTTCGGCACCTTCACTGACCCATCTGGGTCATTATGTCAAATGTATGTATATATTAGGTGGATAGTGAAGTCGGGGTTTCAAAGGACGCCCATCTGGTCGATCAAAAGGACGCCGGCTATAAAATAGTGCTCGAAAAGAAACGTTTCGGCTGTCCTTACGGGATCCTTGCTGACAATAAAAGCGACGATAAGTGAAGCGACGCTTATGGGGGCTTTAAAATGTGACGAAGGCAGTACGTAGATGTGAGAAAACGTTCGTCATTTAGGCTCAACATATTACCATTCAATTGATTTCCATTTCAATGCCTTTCTAAACACTGATCGCTTCACTCGTCGTCATCGTATTGTTAACAAGGCTCCCATCAGGGGAGCCGAAACATATAATTTTTCTTCATGTTCTGTTTTATGCATGGTCGGTGTTAGTTGTATTATTAATAGGGAAGCTTTTCCAGGTATATGATTTGCTGAATAGCACATGTAGTGAGTCTTTTTTATTAAATGTATTTAAGGAAGGGTTAGTGCCGAGATGTGACTCCGGCTACTCACTTCTCCTTCATAATAATTTGCGTCATGAAGTTGTGAATAACCATAGACCAATACAAAATTTACGTATTTAGATGTCCTTTATAAAATTATCCCTGGGGATGTTTCTGCTCTGTGAACATTTAGGACATGTGTACAATGGGTTTGACGAGTGAATACTTTTATGGTGTGTGAACATTACTCTAAGGAATTAGTCTTGGTACCTCTATGTGAGCGATGAAAGAACAAAAATAACATAGTTCTGCCGTATTCCCGCCAACTATACGCATCATATGCGTTCTACCGTCTTATCTATGAGGAAAAGGTGGGCCACCTAAAGTTATTGTATATGCTACCTTTAGGTCGCCGAGTTGCACCTTTGATTGAACTCGCGACTCGCGCCCGCATTCGTCAATCGCGCTCACGTGCCCAGAAAGCAGCCTGTTTAGAGAAAGTCGACTATGGAAGGCAGTGCTGCTTGTGGTCATTGCGGCAGCAATGAAACTATAGAGCACGCTCTCTGTGACTGCCCTTGCTACAGCGTGCAAAGACGGCAACTAGCTGCTGCGTTAGCTCGCCTAGACGACAGACTTTTGTCTGAGCAATCAGTGCTTGAAAGGCGACATGATTTGTGTGTTCACTGAAAATCAGTGAAGGCCTTACTCAACTTTTTGCGTGGCAGTGGCCTATTATATAGTCTATAACACCCCCCCCCCCTTTTTTTTTTGCGCGCGTCTATTTCCCTCTTCACTTTCTTTCCCATCTTTCTTCCCCATTCCCCCTTCTCTTAGTGCAGGATAGGAAACCGGATGCTCCATTTTCTGGTTAACCTGGCCTTTCCCTCATTTTATTCTCTCTCTCTCTCTCTAGTTCGATTTTCTTTCTCGCTACAAGGAAACAAAATCAGCGAAGAACAAGTGAACAGCTGTTAGTTCGCGCTTGCATTGTCCCGTACTGTTGCTTTTTTCTTCGTCGATTTGGTTATGCATACAAGCAACTGGCTCCTACCCTGGTTCTTCTCGAAAGTTAACTTCCCCGTGGCACGTGTGCTGGCGACCGCTACGTCACTACTATTGCTTAAACTCCGCCACTGCTGTCCCCAGTAGTCCGGTGGAGTAATGAATGTTTTTTGTTAGTGCTGCGGTGATGTCTCGTGTTGCCTATTTTCGCTGTACATTATTTCTGTTGGGCCTTTGCGCCAGAAAAAGGCTCAACAAAGATCTTATAGTGTAATATTTCTGCTACTAGAGTAGTTAATAACAAACAGATTACTAATGGGTATTCTCTGTGCACCACTGAATGTTTGAATGCTTACCTGACTAGTCTATCACAACATTATATCACAGTTTGAGCGCCGTGCAACATAAAGTTAGTGCTATCTGGCGTTTATTTTATGCCACATCTACCTAGATATGTTTAAAACACTCGTTAGCCTAGAATATTTGTAAAAAAAGAAGTGATATTTTATCAGTTGTTTTACAACCACTCATTATTTTCTCGTACCAACTACTTTATATTTCGAAGCAATGCGTCAAAAACAACGTTAGACACGCAATTCGCTGAAATAATTTATCCTGAATGGTGTCTGTGGCAATTTTTCTATACGCTGTTTCATAAAACAATTAAAACGACTTATTGCTTCCAATCGTGGCTTTTATCGAACAAGTTACAGCAACAGTTTCATCTAAATTGATTGCTTGAGTATTCTGTTTTTTTTTTCTTTTGAAGCGCAAATATTCGCCAGTGACGAGTTATTAACGAGCGAAAGGCACACCAAGCCGCTGAGCTATATCACCAAAGCTGAGCCCTACCGGCTCCTTCATTTGACAAGAGTGGCTTTCCTGCTTAACGTGGTCGCCTCGGCAAACAATATGGCGGACCTATGCGCAAGTCTGCTGCCGTAGAGAGCATATACAGTAACTCTAAAGCAGCCTGATTCATGGCACCACTTGGCGATGCAGATATTAAGAGGTTAGAACAGAATCATTTGTACAGTAACCAAGTGTACTCGATACTGTATCATCGTGTTAACAATAATTATTATCCTCAGCCCGCGTTAGTCTACTTCAGAACGAGGCTTCTCCCAGCGATCTTTAGTTTACCCTATGCTGTGACAGATTATTCTATTTTATTCCGACATACCTCCCAATTTTGTCTCTCCATCTATTACCCTAGACCTTCCCCACCTACTTTTAATTCCCATTGCTTGGTAGCCATTCTTTCACTGTTACTGTCCACTGGTTGTCTGTTCTACGCATTACCTCACCAGCCCATATCCCCCCCCCCTTTTTTTTTCGCTTCATGTCAGCTAGGATATTTGCAACTCCTGTCTATTCTCTTACTCGTGCTGCCGCTCTACAATCTATTGATGTTATTCATATCATTTTGTGCTCCACTACACGCTGCGTGGTCCTCAGCTTTCGCGCTAGTTGATTTGTTAATCTCAGTGTTTCAGCCACATACGTCAGACCTGGCAGTATGCAGTGGTTGTTTATGTTTCGCTTCAGAGGCTGCTGAATGCGCTTCAGCCCATCCGTATTCTTCAGTGAATTTCTTTTTTGTGATTAGGTTCTCCATTGAGTACTAGTTTTAGGTATACGTATTCTTGTACAAACTCCAATGTATGGTTCACGATCCTAAATTATTTCTGTTTCACTAGTTGATTGTATTGTATAAGTCTTTTATAAGTACTACCTAGATGCGTACTTAATGTAATTTCTTGGATACATCGTAATTACGAATGCGTTGCTTTTTTCATTAAACACCCAAACGGTGAAACGAAGCAGCTCAAGATGTAGATTCTATCATCCGGACCCGGTATTACCCAAGCGCCTGTGTGCACCGCAATACTAGACTTGCTAAGATTGTTTATAATTTCTATGCACGAAATAATTGATCTGACTAATGTTTAGTCGTTTTCATTACCGGTTGTTGCCATGGTTGTAATTAACAGTATTCACGAATTCCTGTCTTTTCAGTAAGCGAAAGAGAAGCGAGAAAACAATAGCTTCCAAAGTTAAAAGTTAACAGGCAAGTTAACCATAGCTGTAATCTGGCTTGTTCCCAACTTTGTAAGAGTAGTGCTTGAGCTACAATGACATAAAATAGAATAATAAAATATAATAATATTAATTGGTGGGGTTTAACATCACAAAAACACCCTCTGATTATAAGAGCCAGACGCGGAAAAGCTATAGAAGAAAATATTACCATGGCCATGGTCATATGCCGCGTCAAGTAGTATATGTAGAAAACAAACTAAAACAAACACCCTTCAATGTGTTTTCTGTGTGAATGTGTGCTTGACGAGGCTCATAGCCCCGATGTCTATGCAATAAAAAGTGACCTAAGTCTTCCCGAGAGATAAGCTGAGTACCTGTCGTTTAGTAAGTGGAAGGGGCATGGTTGATCTATCTCAGATGCATCGGCGCGTCTCGCTTAGGTAGACACCTCATATCCGCCTTGGATCTATACGGCGCAGCCATGTTTCTGACTTCGGAAGTCTTTTCATCCATACAGCTAGTTTATTCACCGCTTTCACGTGTCACTGATGTACTGGCCACGACAGTTCCTGAAAGGTATTCTTTAAATCCCCACAGCACACACATAAAAAAAAACGAGATTACGCCGAGCAGCGCATCTCGTCGACGGTGATAAGCGAAGTCAAGTAACCTCAGTGAGCTGAAGAATAACAACAGAGAAAGTGTAATAGCAAGCGCTGCTAGTTTCAGGGCTAGCCTTAGCCTCGTGGAAACCTGACAGCATCGGCGACATCACCGGCCTCTTGGGAGGCACACGCTACCCGCTGGTCGTAAAAACTGCAGTCGTGGGCACTATATATCTGTCGGCGGAGAGTTGAGGTGGCGATGTGCTCGGCCTTTGACAAGTAGTTGTTTGAAAGTAATCTAAAAATGTGAATGTCGGAACTGCGTCTTACTAAAAATGTGCAGCTGTATGGAAGCAGCAAGATAGTCCTGTGGTACCGGATAAATTTATTCACGCTAGACAGTTTTACTTATATGTTCCACGTCCGGACAAGTTTTTTTGTTCTATTGCTGCGTAAACTGAGATTCAGCTATGAATGTTACCACAATACAACAAAGATTTTGGAAAAGTACAGTTATGAAACAGAATTTACAGTAACAGTAAGTGCACCTAAAAAAATTGCAGTGAATTATTACCATAGAAAATTTTGATGCGAATATCTATAATGCTGTACGCTTGATAGCGGAGAGCACAAAGTTTTCAAGACGTGATAATCTTTAAGCTGCTCACGTATGACTAAATTCGAATGAACTTAGCTGGCTAAGCGCGTCATGAACGAATTTTCTGCGCTTTGAAATGGCCAACACTACAATACTACAAAAGCAGACAAAAATGTTTGCGTTGTACTTCTAATGCGTGGTGCTGTTATGAATACCATTTAGGCTAAAGCAAGACAGCGCGTAAGGAAGACATTTCACATTCAGATATGCATATATTTTTGTTTTGCTTTTGTTATGCATTGCATGGAGTATACGGCAAGCAAAGCGAATGAACATACGATCACAAACTATAGAGTGACATTCGCAGGCCATCATTCACTTTTTTACCTAATGTGTTTCTACACTTTTTTATAATATTAATATGCGTGTTTTTACGTCTCAGAACGCCGACATAATTATGACAGACACCACAGGGAAGGGCTCCGTATGTTTGAACCACGGCCTGCTATATAAACTTCCGACCTGCTCATGGCGTCGCTCCCCCTGTCGCCAGATTTGCTTTTGCGTGTTTAGTTTTTTTTGGTTCTCGAAACGGCCCCAGCACGCCGTGGCACCCCCACTATCCCCCATCGTGTTAGCGGCCACTTCATTCTCTGTACGCTCCCAGTCGCCGCCAACACAGAGTCTGAAGTTTGCTACGTGTGATAGATGCTCCTTTGTGAAGCTGTTGCGTGCAATCAGTTGCTATACATAGTCGGCAACATCGTCAAAAGACGGCAGCAGTATAATAGCATTTTCTGCGATGGTATACTGCTGCGTTCCTTACTGCAAGTCCAGCGGGCGACTTTCTACGAAGGGCCACTTTCGTTGTCCTTCATAGAGAACGACGTCAGTGTCGGCCGCGCTAGTGAAGGGTGATTGGGAGAATGAGCGTTTGGGTACATTTTGGAAGTGAATTAAACTATATTTTGAACGTTTGTTGCGTCCGACCCTTCGTGTGGAGTGTCCTTGCATACAAAGAAAACCCACGACAGGCTTGTTATATATAGCCTCAAAGTTTGGTGTCGCCACCCATTTAAATGATGTTTTAAACTGCAGGAGTTGCATAAAACATTTTGCGATCTGCCCCCCTCACACCAAATTTTACTTCAGAACAGCCTTTTCTTCCTGCCAGACAAATCTGAAGGTCTATTCCATCACTGATAATGACGGCACATTCAATGTTGGAAACGTTAACTGAAATGTGCCTGTCAAATGCAGGTGTTTCAGTGTATGCTGAGTGAAATAAATTAATAGAAATTGTGTACTTCCTTCTTAATTCTGCCTCTTGCAGTGAGAAAACTCGCACAGGTACCGGCAATAGCTTCCGAGGAATCCACTTTTGTATCTTCAGCACCAAGCATGAAATTTATGAACTTGTGTAGTAGTTAAATATATATTGGACTTGTCTAGTAAATTGCCAGGGTGAATGCGTAAACAGCATTGAAATTTATTTCTTCGAAATAATTGCCAAACAGGCCTTCAGGATGCATTATGTGCATGATGTCAACCAATAAATTTGAAAATGCAGCCTTTGATCAGAAACACTGCTTGCATAGTAGGTATTGCTGTGTAGGTTAACATAGTTTTGCAAACTGTAAACCTTGTTGGCAGATATAAAATTTCGTGAAACAAGAAAGTGATATTGCAAAGTGAATAGACGGAATGCATAAATTTATAAGGAGAGCAACTGACTAAGTTGGGTTTGTCTCGTAATGCTTTTATATGAAGCACATTCTCAATACCAACGAAGAATAAATGTACATATACTGTATACCACTTCATTAAGTCTGTTGCATCGAATTTAGTTCGCTCTTTAGCCCAACTATCGTAGTGTTGCACGAATTTGCCTGTAGAACGAGCGAATCAGAACAAGGTAAGGCACTAGACTACTTGCGGAGCTGCTGGCGAGCTGCCCCGTTTGCGTTCCTCTGAAGTGTCAACTGTTTGTATCCGATGACAGGAAGAGAAATAGATAGAAACAAACAGTGGCCGGGAGAGAGCGAGAGAGGAAGAGAAAGTGCTTTCTTTGTCACCATTGGTATTCTAAAGAGAGAACTGAAGCGAGGCTCGTTGAAGCTGGAAGAAGCTGCGAGAGACTGGGCGCCCCTCTCCGGCAAGACACATAAGAGGCAGTAGCAGGCAGTAACACCTGTATAGCTTACACGTTGATGTGCTCTTGGTGCGGGGGCTCGGCATTTATGTTTTTTTTTAATTGGTTACATCGGTGGGACATACGAATCGACAATGTAATCTTCAGTGTGCACTAATGCGTTCAAAATGCATACGCTTTCGTTATGGAAGGGTTGCAATATACGAAAAAGAGAATTAAGGAAGGTTATTACGTACATGTAGCGCGCAGGCAGAATAGCCGCTGGTCATTAATAGCAACTGACTGGATTCCCCAGAGAAGGCAAGTGGGCTAGGGGGAGACAGAAAGTTAGGTGGGCAGATACGATTACGAAGTTTGCGGGTGTAAAGGGGCAGCAGCAAGCAAAGGACTGAGTTGACTGGCATAACATGGGAGAGGCCTTTGTCCTTCAGCGAACTTAGTCAGGCTGATGATGATTAAATTACGTAGAATTAAAAATGCGTTTAGCTGTATCCTGCCGTGACGCGCGGTGAAAAGGAAGACTTGAGTGGCACTCACACTGACTGAGTCGGCGAACGTGTGATTAGCTGACCCTGTTTCTTAGTCGATGTATCCTTCCTTGCGCTTTCTACCTTCTCCCATACCCTTCAGATGCTTTCTGCACTTAGGGTTATTTTGGACATGGTCAGGATGCGAAAAAATCAAACTCTGATGGAACAGGATTTAATAATATACAGCTTTCCACAGCTACAGATTTGATAATCTACAGATTTATTAAGTTTTTTGTTGTTGTTGTTGTTATTGCTCTAAGTACGAGGCAAGTTTGGTGAATTGGTACGAGCTCTACAAGGATCAAATAATCAATGAATCAATCAGTATAGCAATCATTCATTTATTTAACCCGCCCAGGTACTATATACCGCAAGGTTATCGTACAGGCGCACGAAAAATTAAAGGAACAAAATAAACAATACAATACAGACAGTCTTCAGAAAAAGAAATCAAAGAAAGACAGCGAAAACGCACAGACAAAAAATCAGCACAAGGTGGGAAGAATTTTTTTTTTCAATTTGTTGTACGATCAGATGGGCTGTTTAGTTGTCATTTAGGAATGATGAGAATTCGGGGGCTCTTGCTTCTTTGTTTGACACAACTATAATTAAAATAACGGACTACAAAGCAATCACACTGTAGATAATCTTATTTGTAGCAATTATGGTGTAATTGTAAAGAAAGTAAAGTAGATAAAAAGATAACTAAAGTTATCTTTTTGTCCACTTCATTTTCCTCCAGGTGCCTACAATTCTTAATCTTCTTTCTTCTTTCATTTCCTACACTGTTTTAAACGTCCACTTCATTTTCTTTAACGGCGCAACAATTTATTTTTTAATCTATTTCATGATACTGTCAACCTTCTGTTGAGCGCTCATACAGGGAGAGTAACACAAAATAAAAAGCAACTAAGATATAGCTGTATCAGGTGGCAGCGCAATCCATTAAGTACATGTGCGACAATTTCTCGAATTGGCAAACACCACCGGAATTTACAACAATGCCTGGCCACGCATTTCAAGGCACAATCACGGCTGGGAAAAATACAAATAAACACAAACCAACAAAACATTCAAGCGTGTCAGGTGGCAGCTCCATCAGTCAAATACACGTCCAGCAAATTTTCAAATTGGCAAACATCGTGTGCATTTAGCACGATGCCTGGCAACACATTCCTAATCTCTAACTAAAGCACTCGTGATTAAACCGACTGCTCCATTTCCCTGCCACTTTCATGTACTCATCTTTGTTAATTTTTAGTTGTCCTTGCACTATCCTAAAAAAATATTTTCAACCAGTTTTTTTTGCCTTCGTGCCTCAAGTGGTGCCAGTTCACAGGACTCTAACACTTGCGTGACGAAATCTAACCGGGGATAATTTGGCATATGAAGCATACAGCACGACATTGATCTTTTTCTAATCTTGTTTTCAGTCTATTCTGTAAATTACTATACAGATAACATCCCCTATACTTTCCTCGACTTTGTTGTCTACTAGTTCTTAGTATAGTAGTAATCCATTCATTTGCGGGCAAGATCAGCACACGTACCTGTTGCAAGGAAACGAAGTTAAAGTCATTCCGACGGAGTTTAGTTGCAAAACTGTCGCCTCATTTTCTCAAGTGTTTCATTAACCGCAGTGCGGGAGCACGCATGTCGGCCTTCCACGTGCAGCTTTATAACGCCAAAGCGGACAAAGGACGGAAAGGAAGTGAGCGCTCGCATCCGCGAGGCCTTTTCCCTTTTTCGCGCTGCGCTTTTTGCCGTAGAGCTGAGAGTTTCCCAAAGCTAAAAGACCATTTCGGAAATATTGCAAGAAACTTGCGAAAGTTTATTCAGAAGCGTTTTTTTAACACTGCGATCTGTTTCGTCCTTAAAAGCACAATCTGGTTTGGACTGACTAGAACATTGCTTTCGTATCGCGAGCTTATTATTATTTCATAAATTATATAGCAGCTCACTTCGCCAAGCTGTTTATGTTCTACTTTCGATGCGCATTTTTCTGCGCACAGGACATCGCTTCCATCGGCAATTCACCTGCCTTGACCGAAGAAATGACAAGATGTCTTGGTGGACAAATCCTGTAAATTTTGTTTATATAGCAACCCTAATGTGATAGCTGCCCATGCTCTTTAAGGTAAATAAGCGAAATGAAATTATCATTAGGCAGGCTGCAGTTATCACCTGACACATGGAGTTCGTAGCAATACACACTATTAGTCAGGGGAACATCTTGATATCATTAAAGTCTGCGTCTCCTTCTTTTAGAACATCTTTTTTATATAGTTTAAATACAGTACATCAAATTTTAAAAGGCTAAGCTTAGTTAAGCCACGATACGAATTCTCCCTCTCTTAAACAATAGTTATAGGGTAAGCTTGGCTGGTTAGCTCATGAGGCTACACATTCCAAGGCTACCCAGGAGACACCGTAATGGAAAGCTGCGGGTATATTCGACCACCTGCAGTCTATTAACATGTATATCAGGTGGTCGAAACTGCCACGCCGCGCTGGTCTAGCAGATAAGGTGCTCGGCGGTTGACCTGCAGGTGGCGGGATTGAGTCCCGGCTGCGACGGCTGCATTTTTGATGGAGGTTAAAAATGCTTTAGGCCTGTGTGCTCAGATTTGGTTCCACGTTAAAGATACCCCAATGCACGTGGTCTAAATTTCCAGAGCCCTTCACTGCGCCGTTTCTCATAATCATATGGTGGTTTTGGGACATAAACTCCACGTATCAATTAATCAGGTGGTCGAAAGTGTCTTGGAGCCTTTCATTACTGACATCTCCGAGAAGTTCCTGAGAAGTTGTTTCTTGCAAGCATAAACCACTTTGCTATGGTGACGTTATCACAGCTAACTCCCCTTTTATATGGCAGTGTGTGAAGAGGTTTATTAGCCGTTAAAGGAAGCGACGAGACAGCGTGATGAATCGTCCAGCGATCGGCACAGCAACGAACCGAAGCACGAGCCGAGAGAGCCGGGCGTTGGCGATGCTGCTCGCTGCAGGCACATCTTCTTCTTCACAATCGCCCCCGCTGAAAAAAGGAGCCATCCTGGCGACTTAAGAAGTTTCAGGCAAAGGCTCATGGTACGGTTTCAGTCGGGAAACATGGACGATGTCACGTGCACGCCGGCGCATGTCGTCCGATCGGGAAACTGGTTCAATTAGGAAATTAACCGGAGAGGTTTTCTCCAAAACGGTGTAAGGCCCCTCGTACCGGGGGACAAGTTTCGAGGAGAGTCCCGGTGTTTGGTATGGGATGGCAAGCCACACAAGAGACCCTGGGGCGTAGCTGGGATCCGGAAGAGAGGTGCTACGGGTTTCTTTCTGGCGTTGTTGCTCTTCCGAGGTGAACGCACGGGCGAGCTGGCGGCACCCTTCGGCTTGTCTAGCAGCATCGGAGATAGGTGGACACTCGGAAGCATCAGGACGGTAAGGAAGTAGGGTATCAATTGTATGGGAAGGCTCACGTCCGTAAAGAAGAAAGAAAGGTGAGAATCCCGTGGTGGTTTGTATTGCGGTGTTATATGCGAACGTGACGTATGGGAGAACACGGTCCCAGTTGCTATGATCAGATGCCACGTACATTGAGAGCATATCACCTAGCGTGTGGTTGAACCGTTCCGTTAGTCCGTTAGTCTGCGGGTGGTATGCTGTCGTTTTCCGATGAATGACGTGGCATTCCGAAAGCAGAGTTTCGACGACCTCGGAAAGGAAAGCGCGGCCTCTGTCACTAAGGAGCTCTCGAGGTGCACCATGTCGAAGGATAAAGCGTTGCAAAATGAAAGAGGCGACATCCTGAGCTGTAGCGCTCGGCAAAGCGGCTGTTTCGGCGTAGCGTGTCAGGTGATCAACCGCCACTATAATCCATCGATTGCCATCTGGTGTCAATGGAAGGGGACCGTAGAGGTCAACGCCGACGCGATCAAATGGCTTGGCAGGGCATGGAAGTGGCTGCAATGCGCCAGTCGCACGTGGCAGTGTTGATTTACGTCGCTGGCAGTCAGGACAGCACTGCACGAATTTACGTACAAAATTGTACATGCCGCGCCAGTAATAGCGATGGCGAAGGCGTTCATATGTTTTGAACACTCCGGCGTGGCCACATTGTGGATCGTCGTGAAGGGAGGCGCATACTTGCGATCGTAAAGTGCGTGGAATGACCAGCAACCACCGGTGGCCATCGGGAGCGTAGTTGCGTCGATGAAGAAGTTGATCGCGGATGGCGAAATGGAAAGCTTGACGTCGGAGGGATCGAGATACTGGAAGGTTGGGCGTGCCAGATAAATATTCGATAAGAGAGGCGATCCACGGGTCACGACGTTGTTCGGTGGCAATCGAGTCGAGATTTAGCGATGACAAGGTCTGGAGGCAAGTGTTTCCGCACGTCTGATCTGGTGGTAAAGGTGAGCGGGACAGGGCATCAGCGTCAGAGTGTTTGCGTCCGCAGCGGTATACGACGCGAATGTCGTACTCCTGGATGCGGAGTGCCCATCGCGCAAGGCGGCCAGAAGGGTCTTTCAACGTGGAGAGCCAGCAAAGCGCGTGGTGATCAGTTACTAGATCGAACGGGCGGCCGTATAAGTACGGCCGGAACTTTCCAAGCGCCTGCACCAGAGCCAAACACTCTTTTTCTGTCACGCTGTAATTAGTTTCGGCTTTCGTCAGAGTGCGGCTAGCGTAGGCTACAACGTATTCTGAATAGCCGGGCTTTCGTTGAGCGAGGACCGCGCCTAGCCCGACGCCGCTGGCGTCGGTGTGCACTTCGGTAGGAGCTGTCGGGTCGAAGTGGCGAAGAATAGGTGGGGAAGTGAGCAGACGGCGCAGAGTAGTGAAGGCAACGTCACATGCAGGGGACCAGGAGGTGAGGTTCACGTCACCGCGAAGAAGCTGGGTTAACGGTGACATGATAGATGCAAAATTTCGAACAAAGCGCCGGAAATAGGAGCATAGGCCTACAAAACTGCGAAGTTCTTTCATGGTCGTCGGCTTGGGAAATTCTGCGACTGCTCGAAGTTTTGCTGGGTCTGGTAATACGCCGTGCTTGGACACGATGTGGCCTAGGATGACGAGCTCGCGTGCAGCGAAGCGGCATTTTTTCAAGTTAAGCTGCAGACCAGCGTTGGTCAGACAGCTCAAAACGTGTCTGAGGCGAAGGAGGTGCGTAGGAAAGTCGTGGGAGAAAACCACGACATCGTCGAGGTAACAGAGGCACATATTCCATTTGAGGCCGCGTAGCGTATTATCCATAAGACGTTCAAACGTGGCAGGCGCGTTACAAAGCCCAAAGGGCATGACGTTAAATTCATATAGTCCGTCTGGTGTAATAAATGCCGTTTTTTGGCGATCGGCTTCTGCCATTGGGACCTGCCAGTAGCCAGACCGCAAATCTAGCGACGAGAAAAATTCCGCTCCGTGAAGGGTGTCAATGGCGTCATCAATGCGCGGCAAAGGATAGACGTCCTTGCGGGTTATCTTATTCAAACGACGATAGTCCACGCAAAATCGGATAGATCCGTCTTTCTTACGCACCAGGACGAAGGGAGACGCCCAGGGACTGTGGGATGGTCGAATGACGTCTCTACGAAGCATATCTTCAACTTGATCGTTGATGACGCGGCGCTCTTCAGCGGAGACACGGTATGGTCTTTGACGCAGTGGCTGGTGTAGGCCGGTGTCAACATGATATTTGACTTGTGATGTGCGGCCCAGTTGAGGTTGCGACACATCGAACGAACTCCTGAACTCATGCAGAAGATTCAGCAGGTCGGCATGTTCGGTGGGAGTGAGAGTGTCGGCGATGGCGCTGGAAAACGTATCATCGGACGACTCCCCGAGTGCCGACAGTGCTTTGGGGTGGTCGCAGTAGTCGTCCGGGACATCAAACAAAAACGAAGGGTCGAGATCCTGCACGCGGCCGAGACATTCCCCCGCAAGCAATGTGACAGGTGTGGAAAGCGGATTACTTACGAACATGTTGCTTCTTCCGGCGGTAAGATCAATCGTTGCGAAAGGCAGCGGCAAAGCTCGACGACTTTTGAAGATATCGGAAGGCATAAAAAGAACTGTAGCGTCAGTGTAGGCGTTGCATGAAACGGGAACAAGGGCGAAATTTCCAGGCGGAATATCGGTATCTTCATGAACGAGCAACTTCGGCGGCTGATGAGGAGCGTCCAGTAATGGGACATCACACAAGGGTGAAAACTCAACTTCGGCGCGTGCGCAGTCTATGACGGCATTATGGCGGGATAGGAAGTCCCACCCTAGGATGACGTCATGCGAACAGACAGGAAGAACAATAAACTCCACGATGTAAAGAATGCCTTCGATGGAGACTCTTGCAGTGCAGGCTGCGAGAGGCGTTACTTGCTGTGCGCTTGCGGTGTGAAGCGACAGTCCCGAAAGCGGCGTCGTTACTTTGCGTAATAAACGGCAGAGATTAGCGGCAATAACAGAAACAGCGGCGCCAGTGTCGACAAGGGCGAAAGTACAATAACCTTCAACAGTTACTGCGACCACGTTAGCAGGAGAGGAGCGAGGGCTTAGACAGTTCGAAAACGGCGCAGTTCTTGCCTCTTGAACTGCGTTGCTTAGTTTTCCTGGTCAGAAGGTCTGGGCCGGCGACGCATTGGGGAGGGCGATCGCCGACGAGGAGAGGGTGCGCGCGGCGTCACAAAGTCGGGGTCGTTAGGAGGGGCATAGCGAGGTGACGAGACCGGCCCGTATTGCGCGAAGGGTTGGCTGCCGGGTTGCGACGATCGGACAGAGTCGCCGAACGTCTGAGGTCGACGGCGGCAGTAGCGGGCGACGTGTCCGGGAGTAAAGCAGGCGTAGCATATCGGTCGGTTATCGCGCGTCCTCCAAGAATTGGCTACTGGTGGTGCCGCCCAAGATGCAGTGTAAGCAGCCGGGTGTGCGGGCTGTGAGCGCGAGGTATAGGGTGGTTGCGGAAGCCTACGCACAGCGTCTGCATATGTGAACGGCGCTGCTACAGGCTGCATCACTTGCGAGCAGGCGACAGGAGGAGCCACAGGCTGCGCTGCATACGTTAGGGGCGCGGCCACAGGCTGCACGGCTGGCGGATAGGCGACAGGAGGGCCTACCAGCTGCGCGGCACGCTGGCAGTGGGCAAGGCTGGATAGAGGCGGCTCGTGGTGCGCAACAGGAACAGCTTGGGCAACCTCTTCCGAAATAGCAGTGCGAAGCGGGGCAGGTAGACGGGTGGTGGTCTCGTGAGTGAAGGGCACTAGGGAAAGTTGGCGGGCGACTTCCTCACGGACGAAGGCTCGAACTTGCTGAAGCAGCGGTGAATTGTCCGGCAGGGTGTCGAAACTGCACAGTGACTGACCACCATGCTTAGGCTGCCGAGTCAGAGTGCGTTGCTTGTTCAACTCGTCGTAGCTCTGACACAAGCTGACGACTTCGGAAACTGTGCTCGGATTCCTTGCCAAGAGCATTTGAAATGCGCCGTCGTCGATGCCCTTCAGGATGTTTTTGACCTTGTCAGATTCGGGCATGGTGTCATTCACACGTCGGCAAAGGTCGACGACGTCCTCAATATAGCTGGTAAAGGTCTCGCCAGTCTGCTGAGAGCGGACGCGCAAGCGCTGTTCTGCCCTCTGCTTGCGGACAGCCGGCCGACCGAACACTTCAGCACATGACGTCTTGAAGACGCTCCATGTGGGGATGTTGTGTTTGTGGTTATTAAACCACAATTCGGCGACGCCAGTGAGATAAAATATCACGTGGCCCAGCTTGTCGGCTTCGTCCCACTTATTGTTGGCGCTCACCAGTTCGTAGTGCTCGAGCCAGTCTTCTACGTCGGTCCCATCCGCACCGCTGAAGACCTTCGGCTCCCGTAGCCTGGGAAGGCCAGGGCAGTTGAACTGGAGCGAAGGCGTCGATGTAGTGGCGTTGGTAGTCATGACAGGTGGTAGCGTGCGGCTTCGCAGCTCCAGGGTGTAGCAACGGGGATTAACAGCACCTTCCACCAAATGTGAAGAGGTTTATTAGCCGTTAAAGGCAGCGACGAGACAGCGTGATGAACCGTCCAGTGATCGGCACAGCAACGAACCGAAGCACGAGCCGAGAGAGCCGGGCGTTGGCGATGCTGCTCGCTGCAGGCACATCTTCTTCTTCACAAGTGTTTATCATAATGTCTTGAACAAGCACAATAAATGAACACGTGGGTGTACTTGACATACGCTATCCTTGAAAGGCACATGCAGTGTAAATATTCACGCAACAGAAATTCAAACTAAACAAGAATGCGTTCTCACGATACATGTGAACACAAGTTATGAGCTTGAGCAAGAACACCTGTAATGAGTTATTTGATTTAGTTTTCCTTGTTACTTCTTATTTGTCCACGAATTTTTGCGCATGCTTGCAGCAATATCTTGTCATTTTTTATGGTCGTAAACCAGAATACTTTCTAATGATAGTCGATGTCTCTTTAAGTCATAAAGTTTTGCCTCATGCATCTTACACGACGAGTGTCATGGTTATAAAGTTCACGAGAAACAATCGTGTAGATCACTGCTACTGTGGAAATCAATTTCAATTTATGGTACTTATGCCGTACTAAAATCGTACTAGATGAATGTTATTCCTTCGGGTTTGAGCTGCGCTATAGGCTCTAACTTGCTAAAGACCCACTCACCAGGCTTTAAAATATAAAAACAAAAAACTAGCGCAATATTCTCTCCAGATATTCCTTATCCTTCTTTTGCGCTTCTGTGACGCATATACTGTAGTTCCCGTGACGTCTATCGTGTGCATGCTCTCAATTGGTCCATGTACGCGACATATCTAATGCGATTTGTCTCCTGCACTACTTTTCCATGCCGCCATCCATCTGTTCTTCCTTGACTTGCATGAGTATCGTGCATGATCAACCGATTACGCTTCTTTCTGTGTGTTTACAACTGCACAAGCGGCGATAACCGCCTGTAGCTGAGAAGCGCGAAATCCTGATAGGCACTAGCGCTTAGGGCTGACATTTTTCACGAGCTTTTACGAACTAAGGGGTGAGGAGAACGCATCGCATGTGCGAAGGGTAGCCAAGGAGAGGGAAAAACCAACCCATCGTCTTTGAACACAGGCTGGTGAGTGCCCCTTCAAGCAGTACTATCAGTGTCATATGAAACCCGAACAGCGATAAGCACTCTTGTTGCCACGTGCTGTTCAGTCGTCACCATGCACGGGCGCGCGATAGCAGTGCCGCCAAATCGGATGCGCGCCTGTCAGTGATGATGACTGGAGTGCACGTACCATTGCGAATGCTTGGCGCTGTTCTGGTTTCAGTTGGCGTCGATAGTAAACATATGACAACTTGTGTTCTACATTAAATATCACGAAATATATCAAACGGTATGCTTTCCTAAAGTGTCTTATAAGGTTTTCTATGTCTATTTTTGCTGTATTCTATTCATGTAAACTGCGAATCTCCTGGCACGCATACCATGGGTACGGTGGTATGCGCCACACGTCTCTATGGGAAGATTTCTTGTGACGTACACGACAGAGATCTCACGCCATTCATGTTATGACATGGCAGTCGTGTTTAGTCGTGTTTGTCATACACTCATGCGCTCCTGTTGTCATAGGCGTGAAATAGCAAAGTGCTTTTGATTCGCACAAATATGCTATGCATATAAAATGCTGTTCGCTTTACGGAAACTCTTCGCGTCAGATTATCTTAACATTAAACTATGTGTAGTCGCAATGTGCTAAATAAAACAAATATAAAAAGCTAGATTAGAGAAAAGTAGCGCGGCAATAAATAACAGTTCCGGGCCATCGATGTGTACATTTTAGAGTCACAGAAAAAAAATTACCCCCCTCCAAAAAAAAAATCGTTACCTGGCACAGTCCCCACGAAGTTTACAAATCCGGAAAGGCTGCGGCAGTACAAGGATCTTGGAAATTCGCGGCGGATTTTCAAAGCACTGCGTATATAAATACATTTCTTGCATGCAAGGCCACCTGTAAGTTTGCTTCAGCAGCTCCTGTGCATTTCAGTCGACAAATCAGCAAATGAAGTTGAGGTTATCATATATATATATACATAATGATACAACGGTATGCAAATGTACATAATTTCTCTTCTTTTCACGAACCATAATCCACCACAAAACATATCACGGGTTCTAGCGCTCATTAGCACGCCGCTGAGTATGTGCGGCGATCATTATTATAAATACGAATTAGTGCACTTGATTCTTTCAGCGCGAATGATTTGTTGCCGTGGTTATAAAGTAATAGTTTAGGTACAGGAAGCGACAAGGTTAGTCACTTTGTGACGTTTTGTCTGGAGTTTTCATCGCTTGATTATTCCGTCATCGTGAGCCCGAATGCAGCTCTTACTTATTTACTGTCGTTCATGAGATATACTAGACAAACGGCTAGCCTAAATGACACAAGCGCCACGGCACGACTGAAATATAAACTTTTTTCCTTTCTTTCTCTCTCTCTTTCTTTTCTTTATGTTGCTCTTGCGACAGTAGACTGCAGAAAATGTCTTGCGGCCTATTTCACCTACCTGCATATACAAATAATAGAAGAGAATGCATTAGAACTCGTTTCTCTGTGTGACACAAGCTTAGTTAAAACCAGTATATAATGAAGCTAGGAAAAGTAAAGGGGACGTTAATTGTACTGTTTTTAAGGGTATTGTAGTAATTGTGCTCTAGATGCAAAGAAAGTAAAGTTGACGAAAGTACAGCTTGCCGCCTCTATGACAACAGTTGTGCTGAATAACATTCCTTTCTTTGCATGCACATACGTATACATAACTTCCCAAAAATGAACGAAAGGACGACCGTCGCCTTAGCTCAATCGGTAAGAGCATCGGACATGTAGTCTGAAGGTTGCACGTTCGGTAGCTGCTAACGGCAAGATGTGTTTTTGTCGACATTGCTTTCTTCCCATCTATATCACAATTACCACCGTACTTGACTACGCTTGCGATTAGGGCCTGTTGGTTTCCCATTAGCATGTACTTCGCGTGTCTTGCTGTGTTTCTTTTTGTGTTTGTGACTCAGTCGCGCACTTTGTGCATACTATACTCGGCGACAACTTTTCTTGGCACTAAAGGAAAAGCTACGGGGGTGGAGCTTTTTCACATGTAGCACTACGCGAAGTAGTCTATTTTGGCGCGCGTATCACAACGTTGTGAAAAGTTACGGGGGCGCATCATGAGCGTTTCGTGTAGACGCAGACGTCACATAACGTTTGCGGTACACGTAAAAAGACGAAAATTTTCGCGCGTTCAAAAACGCCAAGTCACAACGAATAAATTAAAACATATACGAATATTTTACTAGTATGAGATGTGCCCTATCTTAAATAGCTCCACGTTGAGAATAAAAGAGAAACATTTGTATTTCACGTTGAAAATACTGAGGCTATTGTAGAACTATATTCACTGGTGGTAGGATGCACGTGATTTGGCTCTGTAGCCTTCGCTCCAACGCCACAACAAGTTGTCGCCGAGTACATCATACTCTTAAGACAGCACACTTAACGTCCACTATACATTCGTTATCTATACTGGCTTTCATTGCTCAAACTAAGAACTTTCTTTTGACGTTGCTCTGGCAACTATGTGAAGCACTTTCCGGTGCATCTCTGTAAATAACATATGGTCGCCTCAGTTAACTCCCGGTAGAGCCAACATGAAAGCCTATGATCTCACGTTTGATTCGCTGTCAATTTATATTCGGTTCACCTTCAATTCAATTTTGCATGTAACTCCAGTTTAACTCTCCTTTGAATTTCTTTATTTCACTTTGATGAATTTCATTATTTATTCACCTTACGCACACAATTATCGCTTCATACAATTTCTACAACAATTCACTCTAATGCACACTTTACACGCATCTAATTTACCTTAACCTTCTTCCACCTCGCTGGATCAGTGGCCAGGGTGCTCGGCTGCTGACCCGAACGACACAGGTTTGATCCCAACCAGGCCTTTCGTTCAATGCGCAATGTCAGTGCACGTTAAAGAACACCGGGTGGTCAAAATTTTTTGAGCCCTACACTCTCGGCTGATGATTCTGTAGGGCATAAGCAGCAAAATCATCAGCCGAGAGCCAGGCAATCAAAGAGACGTGGTCCAGCACGTGCTTAGCATCCTGGAACGCCAGCGGCCGAAAGCGGCGCCCCCACGGGTTTGACGCGAGTAGGTTGCTGCTTCGGGACGTCCGAGCACGCTAGTGTCTCGCTTTAATCCCCCTACCCTTTCCCCCTTTACGCCGGATCGTCAATAAAGTTGTTTCACTCACTCACTTGAGCCCTACACTATTGCGTCTGTCGCAATCATCTCCTTGTTTTGAGACGTTAAGCCGCAGCTATTAATATTATTACTTTAGGTTTTACCCAATTGATGTGAGTATCTGCCTAACGCGACTTTTGCTGCAATATGTGTGGTTAACGCCAGACGGATATTTTAACTCGACCCCCTGTGCAGCTCCCTCTTTGATAAACATGAAGTCCTTAATTAAAGTGAAGAACAGTAGTTCGCGACTTCCGGGCGACAGTCGTAACGATTCACGCTTTGACAAGAGATACACGGCCGCATTACTGACGCGGAGGGGAAGAAATACAAAAAAAACAACAATCTGCAGAGCCAACGCGAGTGCGGGTTTGTTGCTTCCTTTTCAGTGAGTTGTAATAACGTCCTTTTCAATGGCTCTGTGCCGAATCGCGACAAATGAAGGCAATCCTCTCGGGACTGTGTCAACACAGCGAGTCTTTTCAAAAGACGACTGCCAGAGTGAACGAAAAAGAAAGAAAGCTCTTGAGAAATGGCTGACGTTATTTTAAAAGCCTGCTGGCGTCATCTAAACGCTACTTCAGCTTTAAAAACTGTACTAATAATTAATGAAAATATTGGACGGTCCTCACTGCTCACATGTACTCATTTATGAGAACACTTTTTAGACGAGCTGTGCGTGTCCACTGAAAAACATCTTTTAGGCACGCGCTTCAAAAAGCAAATAAAAAATAAAATGTGGAAGCTTGTCTTTTTTCAATACTACTCGGTGGAAGATTGTGTTCACTCGAAGCTATATTTCACTAGTACGCTTCAAAAATGTTTATATATTTAGGAAAAGAAATAACAATTAAGGCACAAATGTGTGGAAGTGGTGAAAGCTCCTTCGTTTGTCGAAGTTCTTAAGCCACTCCTATTGGCTCTTCGTAATAAGACCGCGTCAGCGTTCTCTTTAGATAAGTTCCTCAAGATTTCAGCTTACGTGCATATGAGACATAGAAAAATTCTGCCTTTTTTGAACACACACAAAAAAACCAAAAGTGCCTTATTAGAGAATACCGGTCAGAATGTGAAGCAATCTGCAAGCTATTTTATTGTTTTTGTCAATCCCCAGAGTGCCTGCAGTGTGTAGTACGAGAGAAATTGTTGCATCTTACGAGAGATTACGAGGGTAGCACCAATAGTTCTTTCAGTACAATTTAACCTAAAAAAATTAATGCTATTGCATTTCACCCCAAAGGAATGGTGAAAGTTGTGAATGTGAAAGGAATGTGAAACGGCCAATGCTGCGTGCACAGACGTTCGTTTCCTTACAGCATGGTTGAGCCGAAACAAGGCAATCGAGAAGGCCACGAGCACGATGCCCTACTAATACGCTCTCGAATTCTTGGAGCTGAAGCTCAAGTGTCTTCCAAGCTTTTGACCAACCAATGAATGTAAGGGAGGAGAAGCGCTTGACTTCCATTTTTTAACTTGATTAACATCAGGGGACATATGTGTATATATAGAGAGAGAGAACATAACGAGAAAGGCATCGAGGTTAACCAGGGCTGAGCCCCGGTAGGCTACCCTGCACTGGGGAAGGGGAGAGGGGGAAGGAAAGTTATAGAGGAGGAGAAAGAGGTCACTGACTGGGCCTATGCGTAACAGTTTCACATCACAAACGATGAAACAGAAACTTCCATATATCACAATGCGAGCCTTTCTGTGCGTTGTTCCTGCCCATACCATTTACCCCTGTGGCTATTGCTTGGCGCTCCTGAACTCCAGGTGACGGGGACGATTCTCGTCAGGTGGTGGTATGCATAGGCGTTCGCATACCGTGCACTATGCGTTGAATAACGTTTGCTCAAACCGCCACAGCGAAGCGCTTTGGGAGATCACAGCAAGCGAAGACCAAGAACAATTTTTTTCGTTTGCGTTGTGTTCCCTGAAGGTACCCCGACTGTCGGCAGCCGTCCACCTTATAAGCAATGGCAACCTTTTAAATATTAATAATAAGAAAATGACAAATACTTATTATTATTATTATTATTATGTTGTTGTTGTTGTTGTTGTTGTTGTTGTTGTCTCAAACGTCCCAAAATCGCGATATATTGAGGACATTAGTGCAGGGCTCCGATAATTTCGACCACCTGCGGTTCTTTACCAGGCACCATGGATTTAAGTGCACGATGGTTTCTTTGCATTCGGCTCCATTGAAATGTGGCCGCTGTGGCCGGGATTCCATCCCGCGACCTTCGGGCAGCAGTCGAGCAACGAGTGACCACGAGAACATTGCGGCGGACGTGCTCCATAAGTCGGCGTGCTCACTTATGAGTCGACCTATGAGTGAGTTGGAATGAGCAATACTTCGGATCCCAGTGAGTGTGACTCTAAGTGAGCTCGAAATATATAAGTCGAGTGAAGAAATTAAATGGGAATTTCAGGGCTACCTTCTTCTTTTCGCTTGTTAGACACAATATTAATGAGAGCTAATGGACAATGATGCCAAGGAGAGTATAGCAGATGTTATTAGAAGTAATTTAATGTGAATATGAAGAGAAAAAATGTGCACTAAAAGATAACTTGCCAATGGTGGGGACCAAACTTATTCGGATTACGTGTTCGATGCTCTACCAACTGAGCCTACAGTGATGTCTGAGCCTGTTATCATTGTCTGTTCACACTAATATTTTGAGCAAGTGGGTGCGCTGCACATTTTTTTGCCGACCCATTGTACACTCTACCTTACAACACCCCTCCCCCCAGCCCCCCACAGCCACAACAATTTGTCCCTGCGCGCTCGCTCTCTCTCGCTCTTTTTGAGCACCCTTGTCATGTTCTCGGTTGGAAGGTCGCCGCTTCCTGAATTAACGCTTCCCCCCAGGACGCGGGAAGTGGATCTTTTCTTCTCTCGTTTCTTTTATGAGGGAAGAAAAGCGAGACATTCGAAACCAGTCGCCGCGCCAATGTACGGCCCCAGGCACACGCGGCCGTACACAGAAAGCGAGGCGGGAGAGTGCACTCCTACGGGAGGCACACACTGCGCGCTCGCCAAGAGGCGCTCCTTTTGAACGGGCGCATTCCTTTTCAGGATGCTCACGGCGCCGCGTCGACGTCTCGGCGTGTCGGTCGTTCGTTCGAGCGTGTCTCGTGTATCTGGAGCACGACCATCGAGCCACTGCACCCCGCTTCGCGTCACGAAGCAAAACCACTGGCAGCTGGGTCTTTCTTCCGCAATTAAGAGCAGACCGCGCGCTTTGCGGATGAATGCCGCGTGGCCGCAGCGCCGCCTTGCGACTGCGACGGGGCGATGCGGCTGAGCACCTTCGGTACGTGCAAGCACAGGTGGTCGGCAAACTCACTCGTAAGTCGGCAAACTCACTCATTCCTACTTAAAATCAGCTCATGTTCGAGTGAGTCTAACTGAAAGAAATTTTAGTTAGCCTCAATTCCAGCGAGTCCGCTTTATATAAACGAGGTATATTTCTTGGCTGGTTATGAGTCAGATCCATTTTATGCCGACCTATGCATGTGAGCATGACAGAGCTACAGTTTTAAAGTACAAAACACTCTAGAAGGAGGGGCTGTTGAATGCTGTCGTTGCAGCTTACGACATATACCCCACCAACAACATAGTCTACACATATACCCCACAAACAACATATACCCCCACTCAGCTGTAGCACATTAAGCGCGCACTCACTTCAAAAAGAAGGCTTTTTTGTTGTTGTTCTTAGAGCGACCTTATGGTGATATTTACTGGGGACAGTACAACTGAGGCTAGGGAAAGTCATGCTCATAAACCACGTATAAGAATAGAAAGCTTGAGCAAGCAGAAATATAAGAGATAGAAACAAAGGAAAAATATAAAGGAAAATATAAATAAATACAAATAACTGAACACTGGAAAAGATAAGAAACAAAGAAAGCTGCCCTGCTGCGCACTCTCTTCGGACTTGACACCACTAGGTGCCTTAATTTTACAATAATAAAGAAAGCATGGGGTTTCAATACCTAACGCTATGCTTAACGCTTACTATAGCCTATACTTAACGACAGAAAGCTATATTCTTTATTGTCATTTCAAAGTAAATCGTATTCTGAACACTGTTATTCCGAAAGGCCACTTATAACGTGGAAATTATTGCTGCCTAATTTCCGTTTGAAAAATGAAAAGTCTAAATATTGCATAGCATAATATTGTGGACTTCTTGATTCAGAGACGACGTGCACTCACATTGCTGTGTCATGTTTGTAAATGTTTCAGCACAATGAAAGAAAAAAGTTAACATTCCATGAAGACAGCTGAATCACTGAATGAAATAGAAAAAGGGGGGGGGGGGAGAAAAATATGCAAACAATATCTTCACGCAGTTTTTGTCCCAATATTTCTGTACCTCGTATTTCTTGCGTCACGCCAGAAATCTCATTTTGCTTCCTGCTCTATAAATAGTTGGGACGATCCGGTATCTCAAAAACGAAGAAAACATCAAAGGCAGCCTTTGTAACTGTGTGGATCGCAGCGGTGTGTGGATCTTCGCCCTTGAGTTGGAAAAATGTTTTACTAACACTTTTATAGAACATCTGACTTGGCATTTAGGCGTGAGCCCTTGGAGGAGAAAATCCTATGCAGCAATGGTCGACGTGGACTTCGCGCCCACCTCAGGGCTACTTCAATGCGAGACGTTTCAGAGTGTGAAGAATAATGCGTCGAGTAGTTTACTTTTCTTAAAAGGTGAAGTGATGAATGTGCCCCTCCAGGTGGCAGTTACCAGCTTGCTCTCTCCCTCTTTCCTCTCTGTCCTTGTGTATCTGTGTATGCAAATCAATTATAAATACCCCCAGAAGCCTTCAATGTGAGAGTATTAAAAGAGTCTGGTACAAATGCCGTGCATGCATAAAAGGTGGCGTGTACAAAAATAGTAAAAAACAGCAACATTAGTAACGTATACATAGCATAGATATAACCGGTTGGGTGTGATGTAAAAAGCACACACGCGTAAAAAACTCTCTTGGTCTCTCGTGCGTTCACCTATGACGACAACCCGAAGGCGATAGTCGTCTGCTTTCGCTTCTTCTCTCCAGTCGTAGATGTGTGAGGAAGCAGGGAGCACGAGCCATGGATAGCTTGACGTGCCAAGCGCCGTCATCATTGTCGTATCTTGATGTCGCGCGCTTTCTGGTTTTGTTGTGCGCCCGAAGGAAGGTGCTACAACAACATTGTGTGTTGAGTCATGTGTTGTCATACCAAAATTTGTGTAGTCATAATGACGTCACGTATTATTCCGATCTGTGGCGTTATATAAAAATGCCATCAGTTTAGGACATTTTTTGCATCACTCTTCCCCGACGCCGCCGGACAGTCGCCGCCGACGGTTAGATTTGTCGCTTGATTGGACATCTAAGACATTCGCTTCGACAACTTGAGCTATCGTATTGGGCGATGCGAAAAGAAATTTTGGATTTGGATTGGATTTTGAAAGGATAAAGAAAAGTAAAAGTAAATTATAGATCTCTCGTGGATGCAGCCATCGGCTATGTTAGCTTAGTGGTCGAAGTATCGAGCTGCTGCTTTAGGACAGAGCTTCGATCACGTACTACTGCTACCGAGTTCCAATAAAAATAAAAATAAAAAAACTAGAGTAGTTATGACAAAGAGAATCTCGTCTAGCCAACAATCAATTTGGAGTAATCTTCCACAACGTGCTTTACAATCCTATCGATTTTCTGGCGCGTACAATTTCACAAGCTACTCGGACGCAGCCATGAACTTGCTGAAGCAAGCTATTTTCAATTCCACATTCAAGAAAGAAAGATGATTGAGGATTCTGGAGATGGCTGGCACTCGTTCATCTTCGTCCAACATTTCTTCCAGAGCACGCGCAAAGAGGATATCATCGTATTTCTTTTTTTCTTTTGTTTTTCCTGTAATCAACCTAATAATAGGGTATTGGGAATACAGGACTCTAGAGCGCCGCTTCCAGCTTTACTGTGCAAACAAAGTAAGAAAAACAGCCGTGCGTACTTGTACGTAAGTGAAAAACGAAAGTATATGCAAAGTACACGCAGGCGCACGCGCACTGGGAGCGTGATTGATGCGATGTGCACCCTACGGTTTCTCGGTTCTCGGGAGAAAGTGTTGTTTGGGAACGGCACTCTCTTTGCTTAATTGTTTGGGTTTTCCTACCCTAGTTTGATCTTTGATTAGCGTCGGAGCGAAGTTTATTCTTTAGCAGAAGTAGGCACATAGAAAAAAAACGGTGAGGGATATGGTAGCAGGACTAAAGAATGATTCGGGCAGAGAGACATTAAGGCTGCGTGTAGTCAGAGCTCATCGCCTTCTCTTCCCCCTTTTTGATACTGTACTGTACATGAAAACCCCATGGTTCCCGTTTTCTGACCTCCTCATTTCCTACTCGTTCCCCCCCCCCTCACCTTTTCATCACTGCTCCTCACCATCCCTTCTCTTTCCTACTACCTGCTTAAACCATGCTATACAAGGATACGTCATGTTTTATCCTCTCCTCCTGTTCTTCAGATTACTTCTTCTCACCCTAACTTCACTTTCCTGCAAAATTGCAAAGCTATACAAGGCTATGTGAGGTTTTACCCTCTCCCTTCTTCTATTCCTTCCTGCTCACCTTGCCATACTATAGTATGTTCCTTGTATTTGGTGCTTTGACAACTCAGCTTTGCCCCCCCCCCTCTCTCTCATGAAGTGGCTACTCCACGTTCGACCTGTATGTTTCGGATGGATGGATTGATATGGCTGTACCCTTTAGATCGGGCGGTGGCTGACGCCACCAAGCCGTAATACATAGTGAACCAAAAACTACATTTATTTTTTTCTTTAAATCGAGGACTCGTACTTTGCAGTGAAGGGTTTAATTTTCACTCGTGCCTTGACTTGAGCCACCAATCAGATAACCTCCTTCTAGTTAAGTCTACCCGCTTAAAGTCTATTTTGCCCTCCCTGTCCCTAAACCCCAGTGCTTTGAAAAACTCTCCGCCATCATCCTGAACTATAGGGTGAAGCCCTTTACAGAAGATTATCAAGTGTTCGGCAGTTTCCTCCTCCTCTCGACACGCACTGCATATCGTGTCTACCCCTTCGCATTTGGCCCAATATGCCTTAGTTCGCAATACTCCCGTCCTGGCCTCAAACAGTAGAGAACTACCCCAGGTATTATATTAGATCCTTTCCTTGGCAATTTCCTGCTTAAAAGTTCAATAGATTTCCAGTGCGGACTTTTTATTCATGCCGATTCTCCACATATCGGTCTCAGCTTCCTTCACCTTCTTCTTCACCAATAATTCTTTTTTAGTTTGGCCTTCTGCTGTTTTTTAAGTATTTACCAGTCAATTTTATGGTTCGCTTCCTCCATTTTGTATCGACATTCTTTATGTACAAGTAGCTGAATAACTTTCTATCCCAACGCTCCTCCCCCATTTCTCTCAATCGCTTCTCAAATTTTATCTTGCTGCTAGCTTCCGTACCCTCAAATGATGTCCATCCCATATCACCTTGTATTCCCTGATTTGGTGTATTCCCGTGAGCTCGAAGGCAAACCTACCTATTCCACCAAGCTCGAACAGCTCCATCTGCCGGACAGACTATGCTCTTTACCGTGTATATTTTCTACATGGCACACTTCAGTGCTAGTCTGTTTGATTTATGTATATAATAATGTTTGTACCGTTACTGCTACTACACCTCTGTTAATATTCTTGTTCAGAGTTGAACTCGCCAGCAACGGCGACACGTTTATGCTACGACCCGAAATCCCCGCTGCAGCCCTATGGCACACTTACGTGCCACGCTGGTTGATTTCAAAAGAGCCCCTTGTGCTCACTTTATAGTGTAGTTTAACATGAATATTTTAGTTGTGAATCAAGACACGTAGAGGTGTTCAACAGTTGCGCAATTAACCGCGCCGTGAAACGCAGCAAACTTACCACGGAAAGACGAATTTCTTTCGAAATAAAAATGGTTTGGCTGTACAGTTACGTATGCGGGAGCTGCGCACTCGATTTAATATGACTGTGTAAAAGGCCTTTATTGATAGCAAATGTTTTGGGTTCGTAGCCAACAGCAACTCTTCAAAAGATTGCAGCACGCGCACGAGTATACAGTTTTCAGAAGAGTCAAAAATATTAATAAGATATTCATTCATATTTATTGTTATTATGCGCATTTAGATGCTTCTGGTCACATGTTTCGCGTCGCCGTTCGTGTTTCAGGGCAGCTGCGTTGAAATTGCGAGCAAGAGCCCCAGGACCGTTGTGTGATCGCATTATACCAAGGACTGTGAGATGAACTCTTCTGCAAAATGTGAACGTTTCGTGTGTGTCTTCTGTGTGAACATTGTTGTTGACACGTGGCCGCTGTCCATGACGTGAGAACATTCCTTTTAAAAGGACGTTTTCGTCTGTGAACTTTACATTACTCTATTTTTATTCATAAACTCGTGGCGCAAATTACGAGACGGGGGGCGGGTGGGGGGGGGGGGTGCATTACATAAGACGTATCACGAAGTACAGGTTACATGCAGTAAAAACCACGGCATGGTTACACCTATGCATCTGAATTATGGAGAGCCTGTACAAGCACGACATTTGAAATTATCTTCACAACATCGCTTTTTTGCCCACTCCATGGATTTAATTTATAGGAGAAAAATGACTTCTCATACTTGGCCCTTTTACATGTTTTATTTTTCTTTTTAGTTCGTGATTCACTTTTTTTTTCTAATCAGTCCCTGAATAGTTCGTCCTATTGACAGAAAATAATTTCTACTCTTAAGTTCGATTATGAGGGGCGTTTTTTTTTTTTGAATGATAGGGACTCAAGCGCTGTCATCCCAATCTACTAATTGCTAATGGTAAAATAGGCAGAACGTTAGCAAGTGAGGTATACATACTCTACGGGTGCGTATTCGGGGAACAAGTTCTCTCTCTCTATTGTCACAAACCCTAAGAAAGCGAATTGTAGTTATTCAAAAGCCCTTCCGTAGGCTGAACTGCTTGTGGCATGTTATTCTAGCAAGCCTTAATCCACCATGGTGCTCTAGTGGTAATGATACTAGACTGCTGACCCGCAGGTAGCGGGGTCTAATCCCGGCTCCAGCAGCCACATTTCAATTGTGATGAAATGCTAGGACCAATGTACTTAGATTTAGGCGAACACAGGTGGCCGAAACTGGCGGAGCCCTTCACTACAGCCTCTCTCATCATATCGTCGCTTCGGGACGTTAAACTCAAACAATTATTGTTATCCTGACGTGGAGGGTTGGTAACAGTCAATGTACGTTTTAAGAAGACAACGTAACTAAAAAAAAAATAGGTTGTTCAAGCGGGCGCTAAGAACTTTAACCTTGTATTAACAGTCACGCACCGTTCTTTATTCAAGCTCAACAATTTCAATGCAAATTGACTTGCAGCGAAAAAGAGTGCATGTGTGACAGGAATATATATGTGTTCGTTACTGGAAAGGAGGGGTGGGGTCGTGTATTGCACCCAACTTCACGTGGTAGATCCCCGCGGGTGATGCACGGCCTTTGTCGCAGCTCATACAACATTGCACGCGCTCTCGCGGCACAGATTTGTCCATGCAGTCGTGCAAGTGCAGAATGAGCGGCGCGTTCTGCGGCAGATGGAGGAGGAAGAGCGAAGGGGCACATCTGCATAAATTATTCGACTGCACGCGATGCGGCACTCTCCTCTCTGAGGTTTCGTCGTCGTTCCGGAGCGGAGTCGTTTGGCGCCTCTTAGCCTGCGGAGAACATCTGGTCGGCACTCTGGGGTCGCCGGCCCTTGTCCCCCAAGCTCCGGTGGTCGTACGTTAAAACGGACATGCAATTCTGGCCACGTATACGCCGTATTACGCATGACGCTGTGGAAAGCATGGTGGAAGAACACATCTCGCACCTTTTACAGCATCTTCACTGAGCGTAACCCACCAAGATGGCTTGCGTGGCGAGGTGGTTGCAGAAGTGAAGTGAAAAAAGAATGTGAAGTTTTCCCGTTTAGAGGATATTAGCAACCATGAAATTGTGTGGTGCCGGATCAATTTCTATGGAAAAAGCATATTCTTGGGCGCAGTGTATCGTCCACCCAACTCTTCCCCTGAATATTTAAAGATTATGCACGACTATATTGCACAACACACAAATTCACGTTCGAAGATAATTTTATGCGGAGATTTTAATTTGCCAGGAATTAACTGGCAAGAATTGGGTCATGATCACCGAGAGGTAGCAAGTGCGGAATCATTGTTGCTAACAGCGTTTAGTTTCTCATTGTCACAACTAGTGTCTAGTGCTACGCGTATTGTAGGTTCTTGTTCATCTGTGCTTGATCTCATGTTTGTAAGTAATTCCCTTGAAAACTGTTGTATAAGTGTTGAAGATGGGATTTCCGACCACAAGATTGTTTTTCTTTCGTGTCCTTTAACACTAGTTCAAAAAACAAAGGAATCCAGAGCTACTTATTTCAGGGACTATGCACGTGCAGATCACGCTGCTATCTTCGCCCATTTAGAATCGTCGTTTCCTGTTTTCGATAAAATTAACAACGTGGACGAACTGTGGACATGCTTTAAAGATATCGTGGGCGATTGTGAAGCTCGTCACGTGCCTTTAAAAAGAAAACGCGTTGACCGCGATTATCCGTGGGTGACGCGGGAGATCATACATTTAAAAAGGAAGATTAAAAGGCGACGCAAGGCCGGAAAATCTGATCAACTACAAGGCCTTATCGCTACACTGAACAACAAAATTCGCAGCGCTAAGTCTCGATTCCATTCTGACACGCTTCCATCATTCATGCAGTCTGAGCCAAAAAATGTTTTGGCGCTACTTGTCTAAGCAGCATTCTGATATTACCCAGCTCACATCGTGCAACAAAATTATCACGCAACCAGACCAGATAGCCGATGAATTAAATGCCTTCTTTCACTCAGTTTTCGCGCATGGGTCCTCTGGAGCATCTTTACCTTCATATCCTTTAATTAACCCTATGCCAGAATTGCAGATTAATGAAAAAGGTGTTCAGTGCCTGCTCCGCAACCTTGACACCAAGAAGTCTCCAGGCCCAGACAATATTTCGAACACCTTTCTTAATAATTATGCTGACTGGATAAGCCGATATCTACATAAAATCTACACCACTTCAATAGTTACGCAGACAATCCCTAATGACTGGCGCATGGCAAAGGTTATTCCAATACATAAATCCGGTTCTAAACTACAATCCAGTAACTACCGCCCGGTCTCATTAACCAGCACGTGTTGCAAGATATTAGAGCATATAATTTTTAAAGCCATTATAACCCATTTAGAAACTAACAACCTACTCTACTATAGGCAACATGGATTTCGATCTGGCTTATCGACAGTCACGCAGCTAGCCGAGATTACAAACGACATTGCGAATGCACTGAATGAAGGAGGACAAATAGATGCCGTTTTTTTAGATTTCGCAAAAGCATTTGACGTCGTTCGCCACCCTGATCTAATAACTAAAATGCATGCAATTGGTATTGAAGATAATATTATTACATGGATAACATCATATCTACACAACCGCAAGCAGTTTGTCGCTGTGAACAACCACACGTCAAACCACCTGAACGTCCTTTCGGGCATACCACAAGGATCAGTCTTAGCACCAATTTTGTTTCTTATCTACATCAACGACATTCCTATGGTCATTGACTCACCCGTTCAAATAAGGCTTTTCGCAGATGACTGCGTTGTGTACACAAGGGTAAATCGAACTGAGGACCAGATTAACCTTAATCACTCATTAACAAAAATTCAAGCCTGGTGTTGCCAGTGGGGAGTGACATTGAACACCCGGAAAACTGTTGCCATAACTTTCACGAATAAGAAAAAACCACTCAAATTTGCTTATACAATAGACAATTTAGAAATTACCAAAAGCGATCAAGTTAAATATTTGGGAGTTACATTAACATCCAACCTTAATTGGGATCCACATATAACTGCTATTTGTTCGAAAGCGCAAGGTAAATTGGGCTTCCTAAAGAGAAAACTCCGTAACACTCCCCCTGCAGTAAAGCTAACCGCCTATAAGACCCTGATTAGACCAGCACTAGAATACGCTGATATAATTTGGAGTCCACATCATAAATTTCTCATTAGAAAAATTGAGCGAGTGCAAAACTTAGCAGTTCGATTTGTGTTTTCCGATTACTCCAGGTATACCAGTGTTACTAATCTGCGTAAAAGAGCCGAACTTGATTGCCTTTCCGAACGGAGAATACATTCTAAACTTAAATTCCTGTATCTTCTTTATCATGGGAAATATACAATATCCAGATCAGACTATCTTCTTGAACCCTTCAGGCATTCCACGAGAACTAACCACAATAAGACAATACGACTGCCCACAAGTTACAACAACATTCACAAAAACTCTGTTTTTCCGTCATCAATTGCATATTGGAATCAACTTCCATTAATAGCTGTGAACTGTGACACCGTAGAATCCTTTATTAAAAAGATTAAAACTATAAGTTTTGAACAATAGACGCAAATGTACGAACAAGGATTTATTGTGAGCAGTTTTTTTTCCCCTTTGACTGGTTTGTCCTTTTAGCATGATTCTGAACGTTGCATTATGACATTGTTGTTTTGGCTACTTGGAATTCAATAGTTTTTTCTTTCTTCTTCTTGGATTGTGTCGGTGCCTTTCTGTACGTGACATCATTGTTTGTATATCCTATGTACCACTCCTGCTTGGACCTAGAAGGTCTGCAGTATACTTAAATAAATAAAAAAAGTGCCACGCTATAGTGCGATGTTCTGGGTCTGAGTTCTGGCAGCAGCGATCGCATTTTAATAGAAGTGATATGCTGCCTCTCCTGCTTCGACTCGCCACGGTAGTCTAGTGATAATGGATTGCCGATTCCGCAGGTTCGGTCCAGGAGGCTGCGGGATCGAACGTTTTTGAACTTATTAGTTTGGTCGAGATTACCGGAGCGGTCCACTACGGCATCTCTCCTAAAGTCTTTTAGATTATTATTATTATTATTATTATTATTATTATTATTATTATTATTATTATTATTATTATTATTATTATTATTATTATTATTATTATTATTATTATTATTATTATTATTATCCTCTCCCTGCCCATGTGCGTGATTCTCAAACTATATATATAACTGCATTCAGCATAGCATTCGCAAAATAGAAACAGGCTGACGCGGCTCATTTGATTCGCAGACACAGCCATCGAATTCGAAGATAGTGAATTCAGGGACACTGATGAAAAAGGTTTTTTTTTTGTCTGCTTCAATTTCTATGCATTCATATGATATTTATCACAATACAGATGAAACAGTAAGTGTATGCTTAATTGCCCGCGGGGAGCGGGGTTTATTTGATTGCCTGCCTGTGGTTATTTAAATTTTCATAGAAGGATAAACTGCTGCATAAATAGACAATTTTAGTTTAGCATTAGCGTGTTAGGGTAAGTTAAGAGCAGAGAGAACAGCGGCGTTGGGCCCCGAGCTCATTGCCTACAGCACGTGTTAGTGGGCAGTTTCGGCGCCGAGAACCCCACTTGCGAACGCACGCCTTTGCGTTCATTTGTACTCGCAGCCGCGCCCATAAACAATACAATGGAACCAAGGGGCTTAAGTTTACGCAAGCTGTTTCGGGTCCCCGGCAGAGAAACTCTCTGATGACTTTCAAAAGTAAAGAAATGAAGGCGACACGGATTTGTCCTGCGAAGTCTGTTCATTGCGAACTGCGACTTCCTTCAGCTTTCGATGACATGTCTTCAGGGAACCAAGCGATTCAGTATTTAGGCGACGCGGAAAAAGACGCTTCACGGGAGATAAGGAATCGAACTAACGGCCTCGTTCTCAGCAACGGAGCGTTTCGGTCGCTTCGACGCGCCGCTACGAAACAAGCTGTACCGAGGCGTCAAAGAGCCTGCAGGGGGAAGAAATCGAAGTGGGACAACTCGGCCGACTGACGACGCGTGTCGTCACGAGCAGTAGAAGAGGACGTCGCTAAATATGTCGCACCCGAGTGAGTTATCACGAGGGCTGATCGCTACGGTCTGTGCACGCCCGCCTGTCCTCCATGCGATGGCCACAGGGACAAAATCAACGGGTGCAAGAAAGACGATACATGTTACCTTCAACGGTGTTCTGTCTCAAGGCACTTCTGCACAGTTGGTCAGCAAAGATCCATCTATGTGTGCATGATAAATGTACCAACCTAATAGCACTGTTTTCTATAATATCTCGCCTTCTTGTACTTCATCCTGTCCTCAACAAGCCCGTGGCATTGGTCCCCCTTTTAGGAAGCAATTGCTGGTCCGCTTCTAATAATAATGATATCTGGAAAAAACCGAGCGTTGCGGTTAGTTTGTACTCTATTGTGGATGACATTTTGCGCAAAAAAACGGTATTTTGTTGAAGATAATGCGGTATATGGAGGATTATCTTGTCTTCGTTGAGGAGAATGGTAGTGCCATTGCTAGGGACATGGTGTTCAATTTATTCAAGGAGATAGGTTGTGGTCTGAGCTTCACTTCCAAAGTTCCTGGGAATGAATGCATGCAGTTCCTTGACTTGAGCATCACGACTGGGCGGGAACATACCTGCTGGATGTATTTTCCGGGGTCAGTGAAGCCTGTTCTAGATTTCAGTTCCCACCACTCTAAGTTGGCTAAAAGGGGGATCGTCATTTCTCGTCTAGTGTCTGCCCAAAGTAAGTCTTGCCCACATTGATTGAAGAGTGTTTTTAGGGGCTAAGCACTTTAGGGTGTGGGTCTGTTCATCCTCCGTTGGTGTATGCAGCCACCAGTGGCTCATACTCGCTCTATAGAGGGGGTATGTGCCACAGCGGATGCGAGGTGGGAAATGGCGGTACTTGGAACGTTCACTAGATGAACATACGGACGGACACATGGATGAACAGACAGACAGACTATAGCATACGAAAGGACGGATGGATGGACGCGCGGCGCGGGTATGTGCCAAAGGGGATTCGAGATGAGAGATGGCGGTACTTGGAGTGTTCACTAGATGGACGCACGGATGGATGGACAGACAAGCTAGAATGCGGACGAACAGATGGACGGACGCGCGCAAGTACGTACGAATGGACGCACAAACGGACGGACGCATGGATGGGCGCACGGATGGTCGCCCGGACGGACGGAAGCAAAAACGAACGAACGGACAGAAGCATGGACGGGCTGACGGACGCTTCGCGTCACTCATCATCATTCACTCCGTGGACATGCTGTGATTTTTTTTTTTGATCAAATCAATTGACTATAACAGTCCAATTATGTCTGCAAAATCTTAGCCGTCCTCAGTGAACGGGTATTCAGGAAGTTAAAGAAAGTGAAGGAAGGAGTGACACTATGAGGGAGGCTTGCGGTAAGGATAGGCCGCTCGTTAGTATTCCATATGTGCATGCTTTTTCTCACCGCATGAAGCACGTGCGAAGCTGTTTTGGGATTGACGGTTAGTACTTTCCGCCAAGAACAAGCCAGGCCGTATCTGCGCAGTGGTTGAAAAGAAAGTTGAGGGTGGCCAGACGAAAAAAAGAAATATGTCAAAACACCGCGACAGACTGGTTGAGCGTGATAAGGGGTAGTATATCATATTACACTATCCTGGGGGAAATGTTACGTCGGTCAAACCGGGCGCCGTTTAAATAACCGTTTAATGGACCGCAGAAGTTCTCTGAAAGGGCAGCCTTTGTCTAATCTGTGCCTGCATTGCAAGGAATGTAGATGTCATCCTTCACTAAATTAAACGGAAGTGTTGTCGAGGCTCAACGATAGTACCATGTGGAATTATTGAGGCTTTTTTATAGATAAGTCCAGTGACATATATGTGGCATGGCCATCGGTGAACTTACATAAACTTGAGATAAATTATCTAACCGCCAACCTGTAATCATAATCACCTGTCTTTGCCTTTCCTCTCATGTGTGTTTTTCTGAAAATAAGCTATGGTTGTTAGCTGCACCTCTCTGTGCTCTCTTCCTTCTTGGCCATTTTTTTTGCGCAAAATGTCATCCACGGTAATGTCTGCGGTTTTACGTCCTAAAACCACGATATGATTATGAGAGACGCCGTAGGGGAGTGCTCAGAGAATTTCGACCATCCGGTGTTCTTAAACGCGCGCCTACATCGCACAGTTTACGCGAGCCTCCACCACTTCTCCTCCACCGACATACAACCATCGCGACCGGGATAAAATCCGCGACTGTTTTATTTATTTATTTGTTTGACAATGCATGATTGCCGTGGAGACGAAAGGCGACATTACGAGCCGCCTTTCGGTCAGCATCCGAGCACCATGCCACTCGCTGGCTCGCTTTACTTCTTTCTGGGGTGGTGCCATATGTTTGGTGAATAATAATAGTAATGATAATAATAATAATAATAATAATAATAATGAAAAGGAGTAGAAGGAAAAAAGATAACGATAATAAAACATGAGGCCATCAACGATCTCACGGTGACTGTTATTTTAACACCACTTGAATTATAGCAAATCTGACTCTGACAACGCTGTCATATGTTTCTTTATTAAACGCGAGGTATAGGGAACATGAATTATATGTACACGAGGCGGCAAACGTTAACAGCACCCGAGGCTACAACGCAAACGCGAATTGCTGCTGCGTTGTCGCATGACGCTTTTCATACAGCGGCTAACGGTACAGTTTACAACTCGTACTGAAACTGGAAGCTACGTTTCCAGTCAGAGCGGAAATAGAGCTCTCTCCAAATTTTTGCATCCTGTAAACTTTTGCTGAGATTTATTTTCCTAGCAAATTCGAACATTTTTACAATAATAAAGCTGAAAAAAAGGCTGCTGTTCAGCCGGTTATCCTGGAGCTTGTTTCTTTTGATAAAGTGCAATAACTGTGGCTCAGTCAACTCGCAATTCTTCATATGGCGCCCTTAAACAAGATGGCTGAGTTATGGTTCCAGCGCCTATAGGAGCAATAACAAATAAACACAGGGACACACAAAGACAAACAAACACTCATAATTCACATTTTAGCGTTCAAAGTTACGCTAAGCTACAGTTAGGTGCAGGTTAATAATTGAAGGTGAAGTTAATTAGAGTTAGTTCGAGTTAGAGTTACACTTGAACTTAGTTGAAGATTACTGTCCTTGCTTTTTTGTCTTTTTATGTATGCGTGTTTGTCTCCTGCTTCTATTGAGCGCTATATAAACATGCATCGAAATTCTGCACTCCATTTCTCCTTCCGTTATTACAATGCGCAACGCGGCCAAACTTGATGCCTTCTTTTACACGGTCTTTCTTCTAGAGTTACACTTTGTTCTCAACAAAACCGGTGTGATCCGACAGGGTGCGGCGTTGCGTGCGGACGATAACTCTTCCCTCGTTGCTTTGTTTACTTTCCCTTCATCGTGCTCCACGTAACGTGCCCACTCCCTTCAGGAAATGTTGCGCCGAGCGCGGGGGTCACAAATCGCGTTTGCCACGTTTGCCTCCTTCCGCCGCCGCTGCTTCCGAGCCGCTGCTTCCGCGGCGCTGTTGGACCGAGCCAAACGGCGCAGCCCTCGGGCCAAAGGCTTGCCGACTACGCGAAGCTATGAGGAGGAAGGCGTGGTGCCAGCACGCTTCATTACGGGCCCCGCCATAGTAATTAGTGCGCGTCGGGGAAAACATCGCGTTTTCGTTTCGAGAGTGCCCCGCCAGGAGCGCTACCCGATAGCGGAGAAATTGATCTAGATTTCCGAAGTTGATAAATGACTGGTGAACCAATACTCGGTGTAGCCGTGCGTGATTTGGGTTCACGTGCGTCGTAAGAGGGAGAGAAAGAAAATATATTTGAAGTGGTGTTCAAAATCAAACAAATCGGGTAGTGGAACGTCACGTTGCTCACTTATGTTTACTTCAAAGAAAGAAAGTCAGCGCTTTGCCGCAAAGGCGAAGCAATTGACGCGATAGCAACAAATTGGAAGGTCACGTGCAGAATGGCAAGCAGATCGGAACTTGCCGCGCGTTTCACACGCACAAATAACGCACGAAACGTACTCGCAGGTACAGATGAACGCGAATAAGCATCTCAGTTGTTTACGTTACATCGCTGTGTCTGTAAAGCACGCTCTTTTCGCAAATGGTGACTGTGCAACGATTGCAGTGACTTGCGTGCGCCCGGTAACTACAACAGAATCGTTCCGGTGAAAGCCAAGGGCCAACGACGACGTACGATCCTCCCCACCACGAGTGAGGGCGCGCGAGAGAGCGTCCAGGGGCTTTACGTCCACCCCTTCCTCTCCGCAAGGCAAAGTACGCGTGGAAGATGAGAGGGCGCACCACTGCGTCGTGACGATGTGGCGACGCGCACTCGTTGCGCCATCTTCCTGGTAATGCTGAAAACATTATAGTCCCTCTCCGAGATGCCTGTCACCAGCGGTAAGAGGTAGGGCTGGACGCCGGCGACCGACACCGGCGGCAAAATCCAGCCGAGAGTGTCCATATAATTGCTATCGCAATTGAAGGGTATTTATTTTGAGAGGCAAGTTTCTTTGTTAGAAAACCATTATAAAATATGGGGTTTCACGTCTCAAAACCTTGGTAGGATTACGAAGGACGCCGGAAATTTCGACCACCTGGTGTCCTGCCACGTGCACTGACATCGAACAGTGCACGAGCCTTTAGCATTTCGTCTCCATCTGAATGGGACCACCTCGTTCGGGATCGAACCCGTGACCTTCGGGTCAGCCGCCGCGCATCATAACCACTGCTTCATCCTGGCAGACAAGTGTTATCTTTAACTGTATTGAAATATAATGACGTATTTTGACGAAAGATGAACGCTTTAATTCAAGAAAATCGTATTCTCTACTAAGGCTTGTTTGTGTTTGCTTGTGTTACGATTTTCACGAGCGCGTTTTCTAACTTATTTCCGTTGGTTTGCGTGACGCGTACGCTTGTTATATGTCAATTTCTTCTGCACGTGATTACTTTGTTCTGTACTTCACATCACCGACCCTTACACCCTCATCCTGAGGCTATAAGTACTGGGTAAAATGAAGAATATATATTTATTAGAAGATGTGGCCCAGGTGCTGCGCTTTCACAATGTGTTCCTGGCAAGATTATTTATTTATAACAATACTCAATTAAATAACTATATATTTATTAGCCTGTTTATTTCTTTTTAATACCTGAAAGGCGCCTAAAAGAGTGGTTTCACAGGAGGGGTGGGCATATCTGCAAAAACAGTTCTTCCATGGTTTGTTTGAAGATGGCTAGGTCACATTGAAGCACTGCTTTGGTGGGAAGGTCGTTTTGATTCGTTTATGTCCGGTTAAAGAAGGAAGATACATGGGAGACATTCTGAGCTTGAGGGGGGGGGGGGGGGGGTTGCGGTCTTTTCGGGGTTGGTGCGGCTTGAGCAGCGATGTGCGGGAACAATGAGGTTGGATTGGGATGATTTGTGAAATATCTTCAGAAAGAGAGTAAGGTGGGAGGCTCGACAGCGTAATGCAATGCTGGAAAGCTTCGTACTGGATTTGAGTTTCGATGAGCAAAAATTGCAGGATAACCGAAAAAAAAAGAGAAACGTTCGGCAGGGCTCTGTACTGATTCAAGCATTGCATTGCGGTTACATTGGTATGAGCCCCACAGGGCACATGCATATTTGAGTTAAGGCCTGACTAAGGAGCAGTAGGTTAGAAGTTGACTCAGAGGGAGCTCATCGGATATTACGTTGCAGCAAACCAAGAACGTGATTAGCAGAATTCAATATGCTGGTTATGTTGGTGTGCCGTGATAGGTCGGAGGTGATAATAATTCATCTATACTTGTAGGTGTTAACAGCGGATAATAAACAGTCACATAATATATAATTGCTATGTAAAACCCCAAGCTGGGGTATTTGAGGTATTCATAAATAAATTAATGATGAGCAGGGTATGAGTGTTGATTATGAAAAGTGAGGAGGCAGGTATTTTTTCTGTGTTTTATCTTCAATTTGCTTGAGGTCAGATTGTAAAGATAAAACATAATTATTGTTGACGTTAGGGCGGTATAGTACGCAATGGTGTGCAAACAATCGAACAACGTTGCTAATAGCATTACTATAGATAGATATGTGGGGTTTAACGTCCCAAGACAACCATAAGATTATGAGAGATGCCGTAGTGGAGGGCTCCGGAAATTTCGACCACCTGGGGTTCTTTAACGTGCACCCAAATCTGAGCACACGGGCCTAGAACATTTCCGCCTCCATCGGAAATGCAGCCGCCACAGTCGGGATTCGAACCCGCGACCTGCGGGTCAGCAGCCGAGTATACCTTAGCCACCGCGGCGGGGCAACAGCATTACTATAACGCGCAAGAAAACCAAATGATAAACATGGTAAATATTTAGAGAAATATTTGAGAGACGATGTCTAACTGCCCCTTCCACCTACTTTGTGCAACAGTGTCTGGTGATGCACTATATGCGCCATATTAAATTATTCTTGCAATTTCGCGCATTTGAGAAAACGTTGAAAAAAGTGGTACCACTTTAAGTAGACCATGTATAGGTCTCCTCGCTTACTATACCTCGTGGCTAAAGCCTTTTTTTCTTTCCTCGTTGTACTCCTCTTTACCTTATCGTCAGTGTAACATAGCAAGCTGGACACACGACATGTTTAAACTCTCCGGTGCCTTTTGTGTGTTTGTGCGTGTTTGCTGCATCAACTCGCCCGTCTGAGGGTGCGTTGCTAACACTGACGCCAGCATCGGTGAATACGATACAAATGCACAGCTTGAGGTACGTGTCGGTCTTGTGTTTCTAACGTATTTTTTAAGCCGCACATATCATTCCAACTAAGGCGACTGCCGCAGCACATGAACCTTGCGGAGGCACAAGCGCAATCATTGTCAACTGAAGGCGTAACCGAATCTCATGACGGAATATACGGGATCTGTGTCACCTACGCCTTCTAGAAAAAAAAAATGGGGCTGAATTTCTTACAACCCTAAATGTGCTTTCAGCTGGTCGTGAAGTAGCCGCAGGACGGGTTGCATATTCCGAAGCGATACACGCAACTTCAGAACAGCCATTTAATTTGTACGCAGCGGAGAATATATAGCTGAGCTATTCCGGCCACTGAGATAAGGTTTGTGTCACAAATACTCCAGCCTCCACGTAAAGCTTTACAGTGTTCCGTAATCCCGGTCTTTTCGAGAAGCGCGCCAAACACTCGGACATGGCACATGCTTCTCGTAATAAGGCTTTCGTTTTTCATTTTCTCGCACCCTATAATTACGGTGACAAACTGCTTGAGCCTGTAGATTGTGTCGTGATAAGAAGCATGACCTCCATAAACACCTAATTGATGAGGTCGGGCGTTAATCAGTATCGCGGGGTTCCCCGAGGCGTATGCTTGCTTTGTTCGTACAGCTGTTTTGTGTGTGACGCCCGAGTTCTGCCTTTAAGCAATGTTGCTTTAATGGACATAATTTCCGTTCCTGTTTCATGGGGTTACTCCGGCTCCTCGAGACGCACTAACGATACGGACGCGTGCGTAGAACAGATGATTGTCGCAACAAGATACGAAACACTGTCGTTTTTGTCGTGCGGCGAAATGTATACCACAAAACCTGCCGAACACGGCACCCTTGTGTTGCTTCGTAACCTATAGACCTCCTACATGCTTGTAAACACTGGTAGGCACCGTCGACATACTGAGGCACTTACAGTGACTTCGCAGCATGCAGGCTCCGCCCAGCCCAAAGCTGGCCGCCACCCTCTATGATCACGTCGCAACTGACACAGCAGCTGCAAAGCTGCCTCTTAGCACAGCGCGTCGGGTAGCTCTCCGCGACGTCGCTGTAAGCGTCATATTATGTCGACGGCGCCTACCGTTGTTAGCAAACATGAGACGGGTCCTTGCTTTAGCTTGGCACCCCGATTTCAGAATGCTCTTAATTGGAAGCCATTCCCCTAAACAAAACACCCAAAGGAAAGAAATTTCAATTTTAAGACCATTTCTCTGAATAACCTACCAGAATGCCGCCATCTCGGCAAAAGAAAAAACAAAATGCATTGCAAAGTGATGCACAAGTCTGATGACTCAAAAAAAAAGAGAAAGAAAGCTATTGTGCTAGCTGTTTTCATTCAGATGCGCATATTGAATTCAGTATCTCTGACATAATGTTTCTCAAGCTGCCGTAAAATCAAAGACCGGTTCACGTGTACTATCGAATCTTTTTAGTGCAGGAACATATAAACAGAAACATTGTTTTGCGCATGAAGGGTTGCACCAAACTGTTTTCTTTTTAATTTAGTCAGCAAACGTTGGCTGCAGAAAAGAAATGATGCGAAGTTACTTTTGGCTTGTATAATTTGTCTTTTAGCTCATACACAAGCACTAAGTTATTTATTTATTTATTTATTTATTTATTTATTTATTTATTTATTTCACAGCTGTTGGACAATGCAACCAAAAAGAACGAACAAACAAATGACAAAGTAAGAAGAAATTTAAACGCAGCTAATTGTATCACACAGTTATTCTAACTATATCTGAACATGTATATTCCCATTGAATGTTCACCTTAATTAAACATAAATATCGCTGTTTTGAAATCCTTCAACCAATAAATTATTCATTTGCGATGGAGGCGGAAATGTAGGCCCGTCTGCTCAGATTTGGATGCACGTTAAAAAACCCTGGGTGGTCGCATTTCCAGAGCCCTCCATTACGGCGTCTCTCATAACCATATGGTGGTTTTGCAAAGTTAAACACCACATATCAACCAATAAATTATTCATAAACTAGCACCCCGAGTAACCAGCCGCTCTCAGTGTGTGGTGGTCGACAAAAACGGGGAAACACGACGAATAATGAAGAGTACAAACGAGACACAAACACACACCCACACACAGGTGCTGTGTAAGCGAGCATAATAGAAGCGGGCGCTCCATGTATCAGCGTCGAAACCGGTACGCTTACGTCACCGCGAACTCTTTTTTTTTTTCTGTCTTCCCTTCGGCGGCACGTGAGCGGAGCTGTTACTTGAATGGGATCGCACGTAGCCGAGGGCAGGTAAGCAGCCCTCCTCCTCTCACTCTCGCCTTCGTTTGTACCTACGAGAGGCGCAATGTCAGAGGAAGCTTTTGCAACCGTGGCCTCTCCGTACCGCGGCATTACACTACAGGCAGCGAGTCCCATGGAAAGAAAAAAAAATACTCCGGAAGCGCTTGCTTGCTGTAAACGTTCGCAAAAAGAAGGTATACTCCTTCCTGGATAGGTTTCCATGGGGTTCTCGGGTGGTTTGCTTGGAATCAGAGATTCGCTGTCCTTTGCAGGACGCAAAACGAGCTGCCTTACCGGATTACTCAGGCGCGATGCTCGCGAAATGACATAACAGCAAAACGAATAAAACCTTAATGTGAATGCGAGAACCGTATTGGCGGAAAGTGGCTCTGTCACATTTTTTTTTTTTTAACCTGTAAGCCGCGTGATTTTACTATTCTTCCACTGAAGCGAAGCGGAACGCTATCTGTGTAGGGAACTCCGTAAATCCACCGGTGCTATCACAGCTTAATTACGGGATCGGTTGCAGCCGTATTACGCGCATCGGTACTTTATTAAAAGAAGCTTCTCAGCATTCATTGGCTATCTGAACCGAATACGTGAACCGTACATGACACGGAATAGAACTTCATGAAATACGGTGAATAATTTGTTGGCGTTTACGCTTAGTATGTATACCATACGACTTTCATACATCCCGTCGTGTAAATTCAGACGCACACGTACGCTTACACGCGCACACACTATCTCAGCCCACAACAAATGGGTCTCGAAACGATAACCAAAATCAGGAATTGCACATGAACGGGGCACGTAACACGTAAGTTACATAGATGATGGGTAATAAAGAGTAGCAGGGTTGATTCCAAGGCAATGCAAACGCACAACGGGATGACCGATATATATATATATATATATATATATATATATATATATATATATATATATATATATATATATATATATATATATATATAAGGGAAAGAAATGTATACCTAAGGGCTCGTTTTTCCGTGTTTTAACACAATATTAATGAGATATAACAGACAGTAATGCCAAGGAATGTACAGGGGAAGTTATTAGAACCAATAGAATGTGAATAAGAAGAAAGAAAAGTGGATGAAAAAATTACCAACTGTGAGCAGGAATCGAACCTACGACCTTCGAGTTACGCGTTCGATGCTCTAACCACTGAGCTATCACAGCGGCCCTCCCTCCATCCACTTTTTTGGGTTTATCTATGAATTTAGAAGTAGGAGTGACAGTCAGCGCCATCTATAAGCCAAACGACGAGTGTGAAAACACTCTTATGCGCATGTTTGGCGTCACGTAGCACGTGAGCTTATTATGAGCGGGCAGCTGATTAATTGTCCCTCTTATACAACCTAAACACACCAAGTCTGCCAGTACGAGACCCTCGTTCAATGAAATAAGGGAAAGACATGTATACCTAAGGGCTCGTTTTTCCGTGTTTTAACACAATATTAATGAGATATAACAGACAGTAATGCCAAGGAATGTACAGGGGAAGTTATTAGAACCAATAGAATGTGAATAAGAAGAAAGAAAAGTGGATGAAAAAATTACCAACTGTGAGCAGGAATCGAACCTACGACCTCGCATATATATAAATAAATAAATATATATATATATATATATATATATATATATATATATATATATATATATATATATATATATATATATATATATATATATATATATATATGCGAGTACGAGGTGCGGAACCGTTCAAAGGGCCATCATCAGGAACTGCGTAAATGGCTGGCTGCGACCACTCACGCCACATCGACCATGCGGCGCAAACCACAGAGCCAGGAGAAACACGCGACCGAGTTCGGCACGTTTGCGTATAAGTGTTTGACCGCTCGCCGCAGCATCAAAGAGCGCCGGCGTGTACTCGGTGTGCATTAGTGCTTCCGCGTGGTTTGGGCGAGGGAGTTTCCCCTTAAGCTAGCCGGAAGTAAGTTCCGGTGACCGCCTTCGGAAAGCACGCTGCATCGGCGAGGGTGTTCGCGACATCAACTGCATCAACACAGCGGCGGCCGTGCTAATCTAACTCCGCCATCGCTCCCGATTTGCCGCTAAGGGTGCGAGATCACGCACGGAATAGAAATACATTTCGCTGGTTCCATTAGCGATTAAAGAAAAGCTGTCCCTTTTTTTTCATGGCTTTTTGGTCTGTAGACACATAGTCAAGGCAGGGGTGTTCCGGGCTGCATCATACAGTGAGGATGTTGACAACGTTCCTGTGTGCCTCCTTCAAACGTGTTAGCGCTATTTCTTTGTTGCTGTAAACAATGTACTTCGGCTTCCGTTAAGCATCCATAATACTGAAGGATTTATATTTTTGGGCAACTATATATGAACTCTTTGAAACCAGCGAAATACTCTTGAACACACTGTTCTTTGGAAAGAAATGAAATTAATTGTGCGAAAGTTTTTAGGAAAGAAGGGGAATTAATTGTTCGCGGAACTAGAGCCTTTCTCAGCCACGACTAACAAAACCAACACACAGTTAAGCCAGGAAAAGCATAGGGGACACCAGTACATGTTTCTTAAGTGGTGTGTAAGAACATTTACCCAATTCGGGAAAAAAGCTGAAGTTGACGACAAGGGATCTTCTGCATCAGTGGCACCAGAGCCCACAACCTTGGAACTATGCCGTACTTTTTTTAACACTTTTAATTATTTGAAAAAATAAGCAAACATATCAGGAAGGTTAACCTTGCACGATGGTGTCGGAGAGCTCGAAATAAACGGACTTGGTGCCGTGCTTGCTCCATAGAAGTGCATTTGGCTCCTGGCGCAGGCACGAAGTAATACCGTTTGGAAAAACATCAGCTAAATTGCCACTGTACAGTGGGTCAAATTCAGCTATCTTGCTTGAGTGGCAGTTTCTACTTAGCATCTTTTCCATTCGACTGAATTATGTTTTATTTCAATAAAGGGCAAGTGTATGTCTACCATGCCCACGAAACAATTTTTCATAACTTTGTTCCACAATATGGCGCTGAAAGAAAGAAGTGGTCGCTGCGCACGATATACGATAGCTAAAGTTTTGGTTGACGGTACATCTCTCTCTCTCTCTCTCTCTCTCTCTCTCTATATATATATATATATATATATATATATATATATATATATATATATATATATATATATATATATATATCATATTGAGCGCGCGCGCTCACGTTAAGGAGTATTCTTCCTCGTTCGAGTACCTTGATGATGATCAATTATCATCATAAGCAAAAAAACAACTTGTGCGCTAGGCATAACCCAGGCAGAAACACGAATAAAAATAGAAAAAAAACTAGGTAGAAGTGCGGAAAGAACAAAGAAATGAAAAATAAAATTAGAAAGAAAAATGTAAAGGTAATACGAAGAAAGTGGAACAAATAAATACCAAGAGGGACTAACACTCAAAAAGAAAGGGAAAAAAAGGAAAGACAGGAGGAAGAGTTGAGAAAACCAAATGGGCTGTCCAGCTCCGCACTTTCTTGACGCTTGGTGCCGTTAATACGAAGCTGCCTTAATTTTTTGCTTATTTTTCTTTCTTTTTTTCCTCTATCGTATCTATTACTCTCCGATTCCTTTCGTCGTGTGTAGAGTAGCCCGGAGTTCTTAAACCCCCTTAGTCATCTTCGTTACTCGTTGTGCCTTGTTCATGTCTTAACCCTCACTCTTTGTCCTTTTTTCTCGCATTTTTTTGTTATTCAAATTATGGACCTTATTGCTCTCTCTCTTACCTTGTAGTACTCTTAGCGAAACACTGTTTTTGTAACAGGCCTAGTGGGGAGTGGGCTAGTTTGTGCCATATGACACCAGCTGCTTTAGAGAACTTCTGATAAATAACGAGAAAATAATTATCAGATAAGTGATACTGCGACTAAATATTAGGGTTATTTTTTTGCCTGGAAGTCATGTCGTCACTTCGTCTCTCGTTCTCTCTCTCGTTTTTTAAATTTCACTCCGATTTCCCAGCTAATAGCGCACCACCGAGTGTTCGGCCATGCGAGAAAACGTTCTGACACGCCCCACAGAGATAAGCGTGTCGATCACGCTAAAGTGAGGCGTAACCGACGAAGCGTGGCGCAAAGAAAAGTAAGTTTCAGTGAAAAGTGGGGTTTCGTCGCCGCTCACTGCGAAACAACAGGTCCTCCTCGGCTTCTTGTAGCTTGTCGAGTTTTTGCGACGTATCGAATCTAAGCTCGAATCTCCGGAGAGAGAAATCTGAATTTAGATGTCAATATCATTCATTATCATCATCAGCTCATTTTAGACCACTGCAGGAGGAAGACGTGTACCTAAATTTCCAGTTAAATCCATATCGTGCCAGCCGATTCCGTTTTATCCCCGCCAGCTTTTTTTTTTTATTTCGAGGCTTTATCTAATTCTGTGCTTTTCCTCGACTGCGGTTACCGTCACACAGTTCTGTTGCTCTTTCTGCCCACTGGGTGCCTGTTCTACGCATTACCTACGTGGCCAGCCCAGATTCATTTCATTCTTGATGTGAACTATAGGTCGTCTACAACCTACATTTGTTCCCCGACCTATGATGCCGTCCTCTGGTCTGCTATCACTTTTTTTCTTTATTGCACGATGCGTTGTCTTCAACTTTCACTCTAGCTGCTTTGTTACCCTCTATTTTTTAGATCAATGTGTTAATCAGTTTCTGACAAATTTCTGACATCATTCGGGAGTGTAGTCTTGCGGTTGAGTCTAATTGCACCTCAACAGGTTGAGGTCATGGGACCTAATAAACATTGTATCGGGCTGGTTGGTAAGTTCATCTCCATAGGAATTACAATAATACACATAGGCAGCAAGAAAGACATGACACAAGCGCTTCACTTCAACTGAGTGTTTTTATTAAAATGTGAATTTATATTCGCGTGAAAGAACAAACAAACCATTTAAAAACAAAATAATTGACCTCACGTGTCAAGCTAGTCATTGCCCTTCCATTACTGTCTAACACACCATCCAAATAGCGAAGTTCTTTTCGTGTAATTTTGATAAACGGTGTGCTCACATGATCTAGATCATCACGTTTCTTTCTGCAGCCTTCATTATCAATCTGGTTAAAAAATCTGTCTCACTGCAGTGAACGTGGTTGTGTACCGCACTTTGACAACACGTGCATTTTGCATTGCGAGAGAGATTTGTTAACCAGATGACGCTGCGAAAATGAAACATGATGTTTGCGCTCTGTGGACTAACCGTCTGTCGCAATTAGGCGGAAGGAACTTGGCTATTTGGATGGTGTGTTAGGCGGCAATGAAGCAGCAAAGTGTAGGTTAACACCTGGGTTTGTTGTTTTTATACTTTTTCTTTCTCTCACACACAAACACACGCTCAAAGGTGTGTGTGTGTGCGTGTGTGTGTGTGTGTGTGTGTGTGTTCACCTTTGAAATATACGTGCACTTAATGTTTAGCGCTTGTGCCACGTCTGTCTTGGTGTTCGTGTGTATTTTAGTGCTTCCTACGATGCGACCTAAGCAGCAACGTTACGTGTGACGTCATACCAGCCTCGTACAGTCTGAATGAAAGGCAGCGTTTGGATGGGCTTTGCGGAATGGCTGAATGATGCCTATAGAGTTAGCCAAATAACGAATAATGTCTATTCATTTTTATTATGATGGCTATTGTAAGTAACGCTAACTAAGGAATGCTAAGTTATGCCTGGTGCTGTCTGAATGATGATGAGTTTTGGCTACTGTTAACTAGTGCCAGCGAAGTTAGCTTATGAGCTATTACAAGCGATGCTGTCCATTTAAAGTCAACGATGTTAACGCCTATATATAGACAACAACCTGAGTTAATGCTGCCCGACTTTTTTTTTCTTTGTGTAAGTAATGAATTTACGAATGAGGTCAGAGTACTTATATGGAGAGGGAGATAAACACTCACATGAACGAACACCCAGAACGCCGACAATTATTTCAGTGCCGCAATTAGGACGGCGGGAACAATGGAAAGCTTGCATTTGTTGTTAGAATGGCCAGTACCTCAACGTGAGCCTGCTCAGGGCGGCCTGCTTTCATTCTTGTGCCCACACACACATGAACGTTCACAAACATCAGCGCGAATGAGAGCAGCACTTAAATAGTTAACCGAATAGGGGGGGGGGGGGTATGACGAAGCTTGCACTAATACCTTGCGCAATTCTTGAAACATCGAAACTGGACGACTAAGAAGAGCACAGTGCGGTCGCTTTCAGGTCGTTACTTGGCCTTAGCTAGGTGATTCTAGGTGGTTCCCACATTGTTTCTCAGCGCAGAGAGGTTCTAGATAGACCGCTGCGGTCCTACATGGGCTTGTCGTCGTTAGCTTAGGCCTTCCATCGCTTCGGGGTCTTCCGGCAGCCGTAGTTGCCTTTCCCGTTCCCTAGTGTACTCTCGTTGTGCGCACCCGGGGCCTTCGGCTAGCCACCATCGCTTCGCAGCCATTTGTTTGGTTAACTGGTGCCTTCGCCCTATTTAGTGGACCATTCGGGAATTCGCGGGCTTTGTCTTGTTTCTATGGCACGTACCCGTTTAGGATTATAGTTTTTTTGTTTTGTACGATGTAAGAAGGAATAATTTGCTAAAGAGATTTGCCGTTAAAAAAAATGTGCGGCTTCACAAGCTAGATGAGACATTCAACATGCTCCGAGCTTTCATACCAGTGCGTCGACTTCCCGGAGCGTTCCGCATACACGACAACTTTCTCTGTGTTTCGCTTCAGTGGCTTTCCACAATGGTGTTGCGACAACAAGGTGGTGTTGTACAAATGGACAATGCACGCTTCTCTGCTTCGCAGGGCCGATAACCTCCGTCCTCTTATTCGTGTTCAGTAACCGCAGCTCGCTTCACCGATGTTGAAGACGGCAACGACCATGCGGCGTGGGTGTCGACACATTACGAGCTTCCCAGCACTTCGCTCTCGTATTCATTTCACGACGATATCTTCGGACGCCTCCCAGCTCCATCCTTTTTGCCACGATATGGCATGGCTTTAAGCACGAAATTGCTTTTATGCCAGGGTTCACCGAGACTTCCCTGACGTATTTTCGTAGCAGATATCACGTTCTAAATGTACACTAAAATATAGAAAATTAGAACATTTCGTTTGAATTACCATCCCACCTTAGTTGTCGAGAAGGAAATGTGCCACTATATAGGCTTCATTGTAGGTGCATGCACGTCAAATGGTGCTGTAGCTGCCAAACACCAATAGACATTGTACGAGCTCGAATATATCAATCTGCAATAAACACCGAACTATTTCTGTGAATATTTCTGTGAATTTCTGTGAACACACGTTGCAATTTGGCGTTATACCAATTCCAAATTTCTATGATGGAGGAATCAGCCATGTTCTTGATTTTTGTTTTTTTGGTGACATAATTCATGAGTAGCAGACATCAGTTTACAGCGTGTTAGCAATCTAAGCACATTCCTAAGTGATACTCCCTAAGAATTTAGAGTTAAATTCGTGCTTACACATTTACGAATAGCGCCGCATGTGACTACGTAAAAGTATTCTTAAGCAGAATAGTCGGGTCATAAACATTGCAGCAAAATATCGCACAAAACGAGATAGTGGACATACAAGACAGTATCATGGTGTTTCGTGTGTACATTGCATCGTGTTTCACGCTGTTGTGCCACAGCTACACTTTTATTTCTCCCAAATGAGGTCGGGCGTGAAAAGACGGACACAATGCAAGTTAATAATCGACCCTTATTATGCCAAGCCTCAAAAGTAGTTGAGGCTGCTTCGCACATCCTGGTATGGTTCACACATTGCGATGTCTTTGCTTTCTGCATGAGGTATACTGCACGCGGAAAGCGCAGATCGAATAGCTTTTCGCATTTCGACCCTCGAATCAGTGCTGAAGCTTTGCGTGCTACCGTTAATTTGTGCCAGTCCTGAGACCATTGATACCAACATGATATCACAACTGCCTGCGCCCGTTTTTTGGTATTGTTGTTTATCTATATGTGATGTGTGCACTTGCGAATGCATAGCTTCATTCATATCTACTAATGGCCGGCAAAAACTAATCTAGGGCCACACTAGCAATTAATTATCTCTACTGATTGCAGCACGTGTGAGCGCCAAGTAATTATTTCATGTTATAGAACAGCCGGGGGAGGAGGAATAAACGTTTATTGTTCGGAACGGTATCGCGGTAATAGTACCGCTTCTTCCACCCCATAGGTGGAAGGTCTCCTCATTCCAGGAATCATCTGGCATTTGCTGCCTCCTTGGACTTGGCGATGAGACGTCGTTGTAAGTCCAGGTTCTCTGAGGCGAGCTTGGCCTCCCACGTTTCGAAAAGAACTTCGTTTTCTTGACCAGCGTTACAGGTATTCTGCGGAGGCGATAAGTTTGTGTATGTGTATATGTGTATTCGATGATCTTTTGGGCCAACCTGTGAGGTACGCCGAAAATCTGAAAAATATGTTCGTGCAATGTTGGGTACAGTCCAGCCATTAGAATACAGTGGGTGTAAGTGTTGCTCTGTCGTCTTCTTAGTATGGTGCTGTCCTCTTCGTTGAGCTTCGAGTGTGGTGTTGGATACTATCTGTGAGCCAGCCTATGGTGTTGCAGTATAGCAGAGTAAAGGTGATGGGTGTGGAATCAGCCTCCGCTGACGATGCCTTGCCATCTAAATAATCTAAACAGCAGGAAAGGGTGGTCCGGTGGTCGCGGCCCGCTGTGCGAGCCGCCTTGTTCCCCTCCAGCCATTCGTGTCCGGGAACTTGTGTCACGCAGGCGTACGGAATCGGAGTACTCTGGTGCTTCAATACTTGGAGTGCTTGGTAGACACACGACCTTTGCGGAAATTTCGCATTACTTCTTCGGAATCTGTAAAGAGCACAGGTGCACCCAAGCGCGTGGTGGTAGCTAGTGCGATTACCGCTTCTTCTGCAGTTTCTGGGCTTGGGGCACGAACTGTGACATATGCGAGCTCTACGCCCCGATAATCAACGACGCTATATGATTTTGCCCTGGAACGTTGATTCGTGCCTGTCCTAAATCGAAATTTTAGGTTTAGGCAGACCCTTTCATACATGTATAAATTTAGCTTTACATAAAAAAATAAAAGCAGTGGATAGTGGAATCATAGTTGAGAGAGTCGTCGCTTGGTTCACCCCTGAAATGTTCACCACCGCTATATTCCTTACCGCTATGTAGTGCACGTTTGAGAATTTCTGCGACAACATTAGAAAGAACGTGCGAGTGAGATCGTTCATTCACAATATGGAACCATTCTGAAGAAGCCGGCATGTTTTTATATTTATAACCAAATAAGAGAACCAATGTAGCTAAAGATCGGATGTAGGAAAGTCCACAGAGTAAGTAATCTTTGATGATCATAGTCTTGCGGAGTAAGAAAAATTCGGCGCGAAAATAATAAGAATATTGGACTCGTGCACAAGCAAACTGCAGACATCAATAAAAAGATAAACCGTGATGCTACAGTCCCTGCACGTGCTAAGAAAATAATTGTGTTTGATTCAAGGAAACGTTGAAGAAAATTGTGAGAACCACTTCAAAGTGAAACGAGTTTTTTTTTTCTTGTCGATGTCAACAGCGTGGTAGACGTTACCCACCGGTGGACAGTATATTAGGAAAGAGGTCAAAGAAAGCGATCAAAAAAAGAAAATACACCTAGTGACAGAATCTAGAACGAGATGTGATTGGAACATTCCACAGGCCCTACTGGTAGGATGTGTACTGCCTACTAAACAGAAAAAAAGAAAGATCATGACAAAGAACAACGAAGGGCGAAGTAATCGGTGCGCGGCTCCCCACGAGAGGAGGCGTGGTCTTGTTCCGCATGATTTCTCGTGAGAGCGATGAGCCGAAAGCCAAACAACCGAAACAGAGAACAAGAACGGGTGTGTAGTGCACGATATCAAAAGCAATAAAGAACAGGAGAGTCACTAAAAAGAGATAGTGCGAGTTGCTAAGTCATTTTTTCCGCAAGTAATCTCCTGCTTTGATGCCTTTATAAAGGCAGGAGCTGTCTGTACAGTTCTTAGAGAACGACAAAAAGACCGGGTACGGTGAGCGAGAAAGACAAAAGAGGATGTGGCTCAACAAGCGTTGCTGACGTCGATTGCGTGACGGCAGACGTTCAGCCGAGAACCACGGCATCGCAACAAAACAAATACAAAAGAGATGATGACGAACATGAGGAAGTGTGGGAGGAAGAGAAACAGGTGGCGCAATCTGCTTCCTGTCAGCACTGCCCACGGGTTTATCCTTTTCTTCCTCTCGTGTTTACTTCACTTCGTCAGAAAGGTGTCGCAAATGTTCTCAGAAATGGACGAACAAAACCCGCGTCACAGATTTTAATGCACTGCATCTCATAGAAGACAAATAATTGTTCATAATTTAATGCACACGATCACAAAGTTACACAGTTTCAAACCTTTTCAGGCACACCTCTCTAGCCTAAGTTGAAGTTCATAATGCTCAACTGGACTCGAAGCCATTTCCTTAAATCTATATTCTAGTACCGTGTAAACGCACATAGAGAGCGTAAGGCAAGGAAAGCGCTGCTAAAAGAATTAAAATCAACTGATTTGTGAGACACTCTTTAGAATGCTTGGGCTCCCCAAATGTGCACATGACACTTTCCAACCCATTCTTTTTCTTGTGCCTTTCTCTTACTTGTCCTTCTTTCTCAGAGCAGGGTAGCAAAGCGGAAGTGCATCTGGTTAACTTCCCTGCCTTCCTTGCTTCTCTCTTTCTTTCTCTTTCTTTCGTAAACACACAATGCTTTTGATGAAGCAACTGAGCGAATGCAACGAAAGAGCCTTGCGACAGGCACTTCACCAACGTAGCAGAGGAATGATGACAGGCAACGCCCTCGAGATGGCTATGATTTCTCGTGGGAGTAATAACACTGTTTTATTTTCTCGACTCTCCGTCCTGAAAGAAGCAATGCGTACTCTTTCTCCACACTAGGAAAAATTGATGGAGCAGATGGAGAAATCAGGCTTAACGGTGAAAGCTTGGGGGAATTTTCCCACACTGTGTGCTAAACAAGCAACGCGATGCTCTTCAGAGACGCCACGAAACGGTCTTAAGGCAAATATTAGTATGCACATTCATTACCGATCGGACGCAGATGCCGCACGAATCCGGTCTTAGTCGGCGGAAAGGTGTTACAACAAGACGTTGCAATAAGCCCATCCTTTCGGCGGATTTTCATTGCTACGTGGAAAATGACAGCAAACAAAAAATATGGAAATGGCAACAACGTCAGCGGCCAGTTACGCCTAAATTTTTAGGCGAAAGCTTTAGATGTCTCCTCAAACGCCTAAAATTGACGGCTGATGCCATGAAACATAAGTGATGCGAAAAACACTGCACCATAACTGCACCATAAGTCGTCAGAATGACGTCACAAATCGCCTAATCTTGTGATTTCATCATTTCGTAATCACATGACGCTGTCACTCGGTGAGCGGTGGGCTGATCACTGAGGCCACGCAAAGTCACGCCAGGTGTCGAAAACTGTCGAAAGGGGGCGACAGAGGATCAACATTTGACTCAGAAGAAAATGGTTTTCACTTTGTATTCATCCTAAGACAATGCAGAAGGGTCTTCTGAGTTTTTTCTACACGCTTCCAGGAACATGCTACGATCGTGTATGTACAAAGACCATAATCCTACAACGAGGTGCAGGCGCCGTATGCTCGTTCCTCAGTATGTTTTCTTGTGTATAAGCTTTCTGGAACGATCACAGGTCTCAGAGCAGCAGGCCCTAGGGCGCCCGAGTAGTATTCCTTACTTAAATTGGACAGTATACACTTAGAAGAGCAACAAATAATTCATAACATGTTCCGATTTCGGCAATCCTGCTTTTGATTTGGGCATAGCTAACCCATTACGCTGTTTTGCGCTGTTCAGCCTAGTTTAGAGTAATGCTTCAGCTCCTGGAGTACTTGTTTGTTTACAGCAAGCCGTATTACAACTGTCAATGTAATGTTTCACCTAAATTCGTAGCCGGTTTTCTCAGGTGCGATATGATAGGCATATTAATACATAGGAGAAATAATGGCCGCTCATGACAGTTTCTATAGAAACATCTATCACATGCTGTGCAAAGAAACATATGAAACCTGTTTGAGGATCTTCTATGTGCCGTGAAGTAGGATTTTCCCTGATCGTACGCTCAGGTAAAGAAAGAAAGAAAGAAAGAAAGAAAGAAAGAAAGAAAGAAAGAAAGAAAGAAAGAAAGAAAGAAAGAAAGAAAGAAAGAAAGAAAGAACGAAAGAACGAAAGAACGAAAGAAAGAAAGAAAGAAAGAAAGAAAGAAAGAAAGAAAGAAAGAAAGAAAGAAAGAAAGAAAGAAAGAAAAGCTCTGTGCCCTTCCGCTTCGGGTTCAGGCGCTGGACGCATGGTGCCCGTAAATCAGGCCGCACCGGTCCTTATGGGAGGTCTGTAAATCATAGCACCTGGAATTCGCCTCACTTGGCGGCGATGCTGACACAAAGGGGCCCGGGAAGCATCGATCCGTTAACAGCTTCACGAAGTGCACTTGATGGCGTCTGAAGAACGGGACGCCTTCCAGATGATACATAAATATGAGCTTGGTGGTGTGCTGAAGAACGATGACCTAGTACATCTGTCAAAGCACGCGAAGCAAATAAATATTGGTCGCGTTCTCCTGACTGTGTAGTTGGTACAAGTTACTCTCTATCTGTCTTTCTGATCGATTGATTGATTGATTGATTGATTGATTGATTGATTGATTGATTGATTGATTGATTGATTGATTGGTATGTGGAGTTTAACGTCCCAAAACCACCATAATATTATGAGAATCGCCGTAGTGGGGGGCTCCAGAAATTTCGACCCCCTCGCGCTCTTTGTTAACGTGCACCCAAATTTGAGCACACGGGCCTACAGCGTTTTCGCCACCATCGAAAATGCAGCCCCCGCCCCGCCAGGATTTGATCCTGCTACCTGCGGGTCAGCAGCCGAGTACCTTAGCCACTAGGGTACCACGGCGGGGCTGTCTGTCTGTCCAATCCTTATAACTAAGGTACAATGGTTGGTAGTCCTATCAAAAAAATTGATATTCTTCATGTCACGAGGTTATCCTACTAAATGGCACTTGTTCAGCCGCAAAACACTGTATAAACTACTGAAGGCGACGCATGCAGATGAGACACTGCAAAGATTTCTTTTCGTGTAGGCAGAGTCTGCTTGCTGTCGTTTACTGCGCATAACTTGTTGCTACCTTAGAGAAAGTCTCCACAGTGTCCTTAATATTGAACGTTCTCGCCGAAGGACACATGTTTCGTTGCATACACTCACCTGCGAATTCCCAGCCTCTTTGAAATGGCAGCTGCTTGGTGAGCAGTATGAGACATGCACAAATATCGCCTGTTTTTATGTCACTGTCTGGCTTTGCAACGTTTCTAGAAGAAGTTTCTGAAGGCTGCATGTGGTTACATATGGGCTTCGTCAACACCGTCCCCACGTGTCTACTGGTGGAGGTGCTTTTCGTTTGCGCTCCAGAAGCCCCGTAAAAACGTGTACCTAAAGCTTCGCCAGATCTCACGTCGTTATGACGCTGACAACGAAAGCAGACGGCATGTTGAAGATGAAACTCTTTATTTGGGCGAACTTGTGTCCGCGAAACAAAACCTCAGGCTGTACACCGACAGTGACGAGCAGAATGTCTGTTGTTGATAGTCTGATCACCGGCGTAACAAGCCATCGTTTAATATAAGGTGGGCACCAAACGTTTCAGCGTTATCAATGGTGCTTGCGTAATCTCCCGAGAATAAACGTGACTGCTCGCGTCCTGCGTGTAACGTTAAACTAAGCTCAATGAATCATGAAACTTTTGAAGCATTGAGGCGCATTCTGCGCCAAGTATTGCTGGCAGTTTTTTTTTTTTTTTCGGAGGAAAGTGAACGCCCCAAACAAAAACAATATACGTGCGGGGCAACACAGGAAATGAACGCGAGTGATTACACCAGGCCCAGCTATATGCGCGACGTCCTTCCAGGTGAAAGAAGTTTCATTTCTCGAACCATTGCGGAAGAACAGTGCAGAAAACGGGACGACTAAGGCACAGGACAGTTTTCAGCGCTGGTCTGCCACAATTTTCACCAACCTATTGACCCACTTCATAACCTTCAAATCAACATAACCTGTCTTATATTGCAATGACTCACACTAGATAGCTGTGTACCCGTTTTTATGTAGAAAAGTGGCTGTGTCCAACACTTGTCGCCGACGTCATAGGTACAACTCGTTAAAAGGCTGAATTGGGATGCGCGCTTAAATATAAAATAGAAACAGTAAGATGCGAAAATTTTTCAGAAAAGCAATATTGAACTCGTAAAAGACATCCATATTTATTTATTTCGTGACTTGGCGCCTATTTACGAACAAGGTGAACAGACACTAGCCATGACATCGAGCACTTATTCGAATGATGAAACTGCATGCTACAATATATGGATGTAACCGTGCCCTACGACGTTGTAATGTTGCATCGATGTCATTTAATGCCCTTGAAGACGTTTGTCGGCTTTATTGTCCGGACGACAAAACGGCACCTGATATCGGGTTGACATCGGTCTTTCCATCATCATCGAACCTTGCGTGGTCCCTCTACTCATAACGGTGCGCGAACGGGAGAGAGACAGCGTCGTGCCCAATTTGGCACCAACAAACATTCAACTACGTACAAAGAGGGGTGGCTCCCATTTAAAATGTCGCCAGCGTGGTGGTTTATTAAGGAATGTATGATTTAGGCCACGTCGATAGCGGGAAACGAAAACAGCTCCCTCCCTGGCTCACAAAGGAGAGCTCTCGTGTCATTATTCAAAGGCAGGCCACCCATTGTCCCAACGTCTCGGCGCGTCTCGTTTCGGCAACCTGATCATCCGGGCCACTTTCGAAGAAGGGGTCATCGATTTTGGATTGATGCTTCGTCGCAGTGTTGTCGCAATAGGCCGCGGCATTTGCTTCACTCCGGCCGAAATTCAATGCCGTTCAGGCACGGATGAAATGGCTTTGTTCTCGTCTGGCCATCAAATATTGGGACGAGCACAGCAGCTTGCCGTCATCCCCTCGGAGACACATTTGGCAGGGAGAAATCGATAATCCATGCACACGTGTCGACTAGCGCAATCCTGAGGTTAACAGCTTCAGATAGGCTCCCTTCACCTCAGTGGCATCTGCAGATGCGCGCGTGATGGTTATGCGCTGGAAATCTCATTGTCGCAATTGGACTGGCATATTTCCATTGCACCGCAATAACATTCCTACGCTTAATTTCAATATCTAATGATGCTTTTTTGTCTTGTGTGGTTCTTGACAGCCCTTGTCCCGTCCACCTCGGTGGAACAGCAGAATTACGTTGCTCGGGCCGAAGGTCGTGGGTTTGATCCCGGCCATGGCGGTCGCATTTCGATGGAGGCGAAAGTCTAGGTCCATGTAGTGTGCGGTGTCAGTACACATTGAAGAACGCCAAATGGTCAATATTTCAGGAGCACTCCACTGCGGCGTCTTTCATAATCATATCGCGGCTTCCGAACGTAACAATACAGATATTATTAAAAGTATTTGTCTTTTCCTGGAATTCATGCACATTACGCCATAAATCACCAATCAAAATGTGCCCCGCCATGGTGGTCTAGAGGCTAAGGTACTCAGCTGCTGAACCACAGGTTACGGGATCGAATCCTGGCTGCGGCGGCGGCATTTTCGATGGAGGCGAAAATGCTTTAGGCTCGTTTGCTCAGATTTGGGTGCAGGTTAAAGAACCCCAGGCTATAGTAATTTCCAGAGCTCTCTATTACGGCGTCTCTCACACCGTATGGTGATTTTGGGACGTTAAATCCTACATATCAATCAAAGCGAATATAATGACTCGTGGTCGTGACGTTGACGAAAGCAGCAGTCGGCGTGCTCGAGACTAAACATTTATTTCATCTCAGAAAATAAAAGTGAAGAACAGCCGATTCACGTTGCAAAGTGATAGTGGCGTCAACAGTCAACGGCCGTCGAGTAATACGCTCTGTGGTCAGGCGAGTCTTTATTCATACATGAGGCATCGAAGGTTCTAAGGATCACTGGCGCTTGCGAAAGCTCTCGAAATAAGTGGGCTATATCCGGGTCCTGCGCATAATCTTCACAGAACGTCTATCTCAGGCAGTAGTGAAGCTTCTGAAACATTGCAGCGGCGTGCTTGTCGAGCCTTGATAACAGTTTCTTTTTTTTCGCTGAAATGTGAATACAAGAAGATAAGGCAATAAACGCGCAAGGCAATGTACTGCACACGAGAGATCGGCAACCTGCGGTCCTTGTCGCAGTATTATATGGGCTCCGACTCGCCGCCAGAAGTCTATCGTCTCCTTATCACTTCCAACCTGAAGGTCGACGTGGCAGTTTTGACATCAAATGGGATCTTGCGAGTAACCTACGTTGGTAAATTGCAACTTTGTGAGCTTCGTGCCAAAAACAAACATGATTTATACTCCCGTCTTTTACGTTATTGTTCATTACAATTAGCAACTTTTTTCCCCTTTACCAACAAAAACCGTCCTCTTCTCCCGATTAGACGTACGGCCCCGGCCGTGTCGGCGTAGTGCAGCTAAATCCTCCGCCTCAAAAGTTTGCCGATCCTTGCTGTACACAAATAATCGGCTTCACCACAAGGTTGTTGCAATGAATGCGTTAGCAGCTACTTGCAATGTTGTACAAAGTAAGGCTAACAGCTGGTTCTTTCGAATCTTATATCGAATAACTCTACAAAATGCTGGCGTGAGAGAATGCGGTCACTTTTTGTTATCTGTTGAATCAACGCATAGCGAGGCTTAAGAGCACTGCTCGTATGCAAGCCGTCTACTTAAGTCTGTCGAGATAGAGCACGCGCCATCACTGGCGACCACGCCGTTATAATCAAAGTTCGCATTTGCTGCTCTTAGGTGCCAGCAAGATCTTTGTTGCCATGAAGTGGCCGTACCAAGAAGACGAAGAACCGACATCTTGCAACGTTCCTATTCTTTTATTTTACTCAAACTGATGTTTTTGAGATATTATTCAAGTACTATTTTCTGATACCTCTCACCGAGAAAAGAAAAAGAAAATGTGCTTGCAAAGGTTGTTTCGTAAGCGCTAAGACAAGGCGAGCGGAAGAAAATCTATACGTAGAGATCGATACATCGACCTAGCGAAAAACAAATTTTGCATCTTCACGGCTTCTAAAAACAAGTAGCAAAAAAAACTGCAAGCTCGTCAAAATATTTCAAAAGAGTTATCCCTAGTCGAAAGAAGCAAGCTATTCGTATCACTGACAATGGTGGCGCTCTCAGAGAATAAGCACCTGCTCAAGCCAAGAGAACCGAATCGAACAAGAGCGCAAGAAATGTGCACGCGAGTCTGCAGACGCTCAACCGAGAAATTGGACGAGAACCTCTTTCAGAAAAGATGAACCAATGTCGTCGTAAGCGCGACAAAATCAAACTCCAGTTTGAAATGCCGCTGAAGTAATCGGTAGATGGGCTTGTGCGTGTACAAAATTGCGCGCAAATACGAAGTGCGATTTGTCCCGTTCTCAACGAGGCAAATATCAAATCAATATTTTAAGCAAAAACTTTATTCTGGTGCACAGCGCGAACACTGCATACCGAGCAAATTGGACTAAGGTGGTTTCAATAAACCTGAAGAGGGCCCAACTTTCCTTCGGTATAGTTCAGGCAGACGTTGCAGCATGAATTTTACGCAAGTGCTGAACAGGGATTATAAGGTGGTACAATGTTTCGCAATGTGTCAGTTATATAATGTATAATATCACTGCATCGAATAAAGCATGTGCTATGCTAAAATCAACAATAACAAATACAAATGAAATAGCATATCATCCAGTCACGTGTACATAACAATATTTTAAGACATCTGCTATTATTAGCTGGTAAATATTCATTATAGATGGAAGATTATGGAAATATTACCGATTACAGAAGAGAAGACAATTCAGTTTTTCTTCTACATCAAACATTGGCATATCTGGAGGAATGGCTCCATCGTAAACGCAGTATACGCTACAAAAATGGCGAAGCCTGCAACAAACCACGCAAAGCTTGAAACAGCGAAGCTGGACGATTCTGAAATCTAATCTGGTTCTTTTAGGCTGTTGCTAAGTTATAAGTATAGGTGATGCTATAGGCTATTTCTAGGTCACTTCAGATTGTTGCTATAGAGTTTATTATAGCATAGGCCAGGTCGTTTCAAGGTTGCATCTCAGTGCGGAGAGATAGTTAAACCGCAGACGCGATATGGATGTCCGAACTCCAGAGACCGAAATTTGCGCTTAAACCAAGTGTTCACATTTCCCATAGGTATAGATTGGGCACACTGTCGTTGGCGTACGGCTTCCATTAATTGCCTCGGGGCCTCCTCGCAGCCGCCGTTGCATCCCGTTCCCCAGTATTCCTTCGTTGTACGTACCGCTGAAGAACTCCGTACAAGTGAATCAGTGAAGCTGAAACATTTAGGATATACAGTGTTTATCGCAGGGTTAGTCCCGATGGTTTATTAATCCTTTTACTAATTACTGGTTAGTTATTACGCGTCTGTCTAGAATTCTCCATTGCAGTTTGCCACCCGTTCGCTGTCATCTTCATTTTTAGTGAACCAGTGGCGAGTTGTGGGATCTGCTCAAGTTCTGTGTCACATACACGTTCATGATGATGGCAGCTCTCACACAGAAAGCTGTTATGAGATCACAACAAGGGTCGCGTGCACCTTAGTTGCCCGCCGCCGCCGCTGTGCGTAACCACTACCACTCGAAATATAAAAAGAATTACACAGCATATCCACAGAGTGAATGATGATGAGTGGGGTGAAGCGTCCGGCCATCCATCCGACCATCCGTCCGTCAACTATGCGAAAACCACAAACGCCATCTAGTGATACTAATTTCAAGGACCTATAGACACAACGCCATCTAGTGAGCAATTCTTGATGCTAACTAAAAGTGGTTACTACTACAACGTACTACTACGAGGTACAAAACCAACAGAAGCTTCGCCCTTAAAAGCTAAGTAAATAAAAACACCAAGGACACAATGGGATTTGAACCCGAGTCCCCTGAGTGCCATCCCTGTATTCTATCACTTAGCCACGTCGGTGCTTTAAACTACGTAGCGAACTAGCCTTAAGCAGGTTTGATGGTTGCAAAGGAATCACGCTCATATGAGTAACATAGCGTTTTAGAACGGCAAAAAAAAAAGAACAACCTGGCATAACACATTGCGAATTGCGTATCGAATGTTCCATAGAATTCTCCAACTCTATAAAAAAAGCTTCAGGCATATTTCTTCATTGTCGCGAGCCAGAGAACAAAAAACAATTGCACAAAATTCCTTGCAAGCGCGTAGCAGTAACCATGGTTCTGCGAAGAATGACGAGTGATGGCACATGAAATGTCTCCCTACTACACAAAAATTATAATGAATAATTGTGCAGTGGGTACCCTGCAAGTGTGCTTGTACCAGTTGCCCAAAGAGTGTTGAAAAGAAGGCTCTGAAAGGCCGACTGCAGTGCGTTCCGCGCAAGCCTCGGTTTTTTTACATACCAAAGCTTTTACTGTGCAGCCTCGCAGTTATGAAGAAACTGGGCAGCATGTTACACTTTCCACAAAACTCGAAGTCGGAAACATGTTGCACACTTGCATCAAGTTTCACTATCTGCGACTAGGCTTTATTACGACATGGCGAGCCTCGGTGTGAGGGACACGCAATAAATTACTTTGCCGTTCTTAGTCAACTGAACGTCAGAGCACGTTAAAGAACGCAAGATGAACGAAACTCTCCTGAACACTCAACGTCTTATCATGGTTTCATCACATGAGTCCCAGAAATCACCGTTGTCCAGTCGACTGCATCGTTGTTCTACCTACCACACAATCAGCCATGGGTCCAGACAAAGCAGCCCCTTTCCCCCTTTATCCGTCGTGTTCCGTCGGCTGACTCCTGCGAATGCCGCTTTCTTTACATTATCGAGACGGCCGGCGCCGCTCCGCAGGAGATTTGATTATGTTGATGAGCACGATGATGACAACAAGGATTATGATGCTGGTATGATTGGCACCACGTAGGGGCATCGGCCAATCGTCATAATAATAATATCTAGAGTTTTACATCCCGAAAACATGATATGTTTATGAGTGACGCCGTTAGGGGGGCTCCGGAAGTTTGGCCCACTGGTGTTCTCTGAAGTGCACTGACATCGCACAGTGTGCGGGCCGCGATCATTTCGCCTCCACCGAAATACCACCGCCAGGGCCGAGATCGAACTCAGCCAATAGTCAGGTGGATCATACAATCTGAATTGTTTTTTTTTTAGACGCGAATGCATTTTTTAAGGCTGTTTCACGTGCCGCGATTGCAGCGCGAAAAAAATCGTTCCACTCGCTTCATTCGCTCTGTTCGCAAGTGCCGATAATGGCGGTTTCGTTTCACATGGACAGAAAAGGCTCTGCGATTTTCGCTCTGCGACAGGAGTGGTGGGTTCTTGACAACGTTCTTTGTGGCAGACACTGTAGAATTTTTCTAATGTAATGTGATGATCTGTGCATTTTTATATCATTAGGTTTCTATGAACGATAACGAAAGGCCAGCTTGTTTTGTCATTTGAGAACAGTTACCAATCTAAATTTATTAACACTTTCCAATCTAAATTCATTTTAAAATGCAAAGCGTCGGCCATTACCAAAACAAACACGTCTACCCAATTTCGATGACTGGGCCTGCCCGGGCCTATTTTGAAGGGTCCCAATCGAAAATCACTCCCGCCGCTGCGATCAGAGCGAAAATTTCCAACATGTTGGAAGCTCGCCGCAGACCGCTGCGGCGGGAGTGAACTGCCTTTTTTTTTCTGCAATCGAATTCGCAGCCTGAAAATCGCTACTTTTCGTGTCATATAGAACGGCCTTTAGCCAGGATATGTCAGGCATCCGGCGGCGGCGCCCGCTGCAGCAGCCGCGCACCGGCAGGTGTTATCTCTTCGCTCTCATTCCCTCTCTTATTGGAACAGCTGCGGGCGCACACGCTTATCCTCACCCCCAGCTACAGTAGCGTGTGGTACGAGAAAGGGTAAGATAGGGTAGCTGCAGTGCTCGCCACATTTTTTCTCAACATTCGCTCTCTATCCTCCCTGCGCGCCACTCTCCCGTTCACTCACGCTTCACTTTCGACCGTTCGCTGGCTGGGCGCCTCTCAAAAACATCCGGGAATGTGTTCTCGAGAGGCAACTGTGAAACTCCAACGTAGAGCCGAGACCGCTGGCGCCCCAATCTCCTTTCCGCTCACTCCTCACTCTCAGACGTTCGCTGGCTGGGCCCCTCTCAAGGCGATGGCAGAAGTCGGTGAAGGCGAATGTCTCACGCCAACGGGGCCCTCTTTCGGTGGAAGAAATGCATTCGCATTTCCTGATGATTACTCCACCTCCCCGAAGGGGAGGTGGGGTAATATTGTGAAGTGCGAACGGAGGTTACAGCAGCACAGAATGAAGAGCTACCTTGAGTGAATCCCAGTTTTAGCCAGTACCTTGTTGCCTAACCTCCCAAAAGACTAAGAAACCATTGCACCAGGAGGACACGATTCAAAAATTATTAGTGGTTGACGCGTCGAAAAAAAAATGGCAGATCCCTCGTACAGTAACTGAGAATCGCTCCTATGCGAAGCACGAATGAGGAAGGTTGATATTTCACTTTAAAACCAGCACAACAATACGAGGCGGCAGCAAATGATGCCGTACGTGACTTTCATGTCATGATTATCATGTTTGCACGTGTCATTTATCTTCGTCATCAATTCACGTCACCTGATACCGAAATTAGTATATGTGCAGCTAGAGAAACGGCCGCGAGCACGCTGTGAGCGTAGCATGTAGTCAGGCTTTACATGACTCGAATATTTGGATTATCAAGTTTGGACGTCTCACATACCTCCGTTGTCCATTCACGTCCCATAACACCAAACTTGTTATATGTGAAGCTAGCGAAATCGCGGCGAGCCCACTTAACGAAGACGCGCGCCCACGCTGGGCGCAGTGACGCTACGCTAGCAAAACGCGAGCACTCTTTAGAGAGTTTTAGCTGGGCGGGTTTACGAGCGGGTGGAGAGGTCAGCAAAGCGCGACCCGATAAGAGATTGCCCGCTCGCTCATCTACCTACCTAGCTAAAAAGCTCACTGTCTCACACTAGGCGCGACCAGCGTCTGTTGATTGATATGTGGGGTTTAACGTCCCAAAACCACCGTACGATTATGAGAGACGCCGTAGTAGAGGGCTCCCGAAATTTCGACCCTGTGGGGTTCTTTAACGTGCACCCAAATCTGAGCACACAGGCCTACAACATTTCCGCCTTCATCGGAAATGCAGCCGCTGCAGCCGGGATTCGAACCCGCGACCTGCGGTTCAGCAGCCGAGTACCTTAACCTCTAGACCACCACGGCGGGGCCAGCGTCTGTCGGCGAGGGCCGGCGGCTACCGGCGCAAAATGCGGCATGCTGCATTCGCGCTGACAACGTCACCTAGACAGCACCGCGTCTGCTTAGCTTCGTGACGGAAGGACGCCGGGCGCGCTCAAACGCGCATGCGTCAAAGCAACACAGTGCGGCGTGCGCCTGCGAGTATATGCCAGGCAGATCGGCGTCTGGCGTGGCAGCGCCAGCGTGACGCGACGAAACGAACGCCGGCGCGCCCGTGCACCGGGTCACGTTGAAGTGTTTTCGTGCCTTGAGCGTGGGACGTAGTCATGTTCTTACATGACACGCATTTCATGATTACCGTGTTTGCACCAGCAAAATCCCTTTGTCATCCATTTACGTGAAGTAATACTAAATTTGGCATATGTGAAGCTAGCGACATGAGCACGAGCGCATCATGAGTGTGGCTGTAGTCCTGTTGTTACATGACACGCATCTCATAATTATCATGCTTGCACCAGTCACATACCATCATCATCCATTCACATCCCGTAACACCAAATTTCGTATGTGAAGCTATCGAAACGACTGCGAGCGTACCATGAGCGTGGCGCATAGTCATGAATCATGACATACATGACATACATGTAATGATTTCCACATTAGGGTGTCACTTGTGTTCGCTATGCAGTCATGCCATTAAATGCCAATTTTGCGACATGTCATGTGAACGAAAACACTCCAAGATCAGCAAGACCACGAAGTGTAAATCATGACATTCATGACTTACATGTAATAATAGTCGTGTTATTTCTAGCCAATTATGCTTATCATACATTCAGGTTATGTCATACCAAATTTCGTAATTATACCGTTAACGAAACAGCCAGGAGAGCTAAAAGTCGTGGGCAGATAGATAGATAGATAGATAGATAGATAGATAGATAGATAGATAGATAGATAGATAGATAGATAGATAGATAGATAGATAGATAGATAGATAGATAGATAGATAGACAGACAGACAGACAGACAGACAGACAGACAGACAGACAGACAGACAGACAGACAGACAGACAGACAGACAGACAGACAGACAGACAGACAGACAGACAGACAGACAGACAGACAGACAGACAGACAGACAGACAGACAGACAGACAGACAGACAGACAGACAGACAGACAGACAGACAGACAGACAGACAGACAGACAGACAGACAGACAGACAGACAGACAGACAGACAGACAGACAGACAGACAGACAGACAGACAGACAGACAGATAGATAGATAGATAGATAGATAGATAGATAGATAGATAGATAGATAGATAGATAGATAGATAGATAGATAGATAGATAGATAGATAGATAGATAGATAGATAGATAGATAGATAGATAGATAGATAGATAGATAGATAGATAGATAGATAGATAGATAGATAGATAGATAGATAGATAGATAGATAGATAGATAGATAGATAGATAGATAGATAGATAGATAGATAGATAGATAGATAGATAGATAGATACCCGCAAAGTCGCCAAATCTCACTAAGAAATGCTTCGCATTTAAAAGTTGATTTTACCCACATATTAATTTCTCTAGTGCGCTGCGTATATTCCCGTCCCAATAACCCAGTACAGAAACCCGAAATCACCACTGGATAGTAACCTGCCGACCCAATTGCTGTACTAAAATTTGTATAGTTAATTTTCTCACAGATGGATTCTCATCACGTCTGCTTCGCCGGGGAGTCGTATTTTGTATCTTTTCCTGCTTCTCAGTTTCAAGTTTTCGAAAAGACGAAGTGACTGCGCATGGTCGCGTGATAGTTCTTTTTTATTATTGTTGTGGCACCCCACTTTTCGTTCAAGGTCACGCTCACATGAGACCTCGACGAATCTAGCCTGAATTTTCAGTGTCCGAAATGCGCACGAAAACTGAATTCCGTGCTCTTTACCCTTCAGCAAAATATATTGAGAGGAACAACTTCGCGAAGCTGGGCGACGAATCTGATACACATGACAATGCTTCCTGTAATGGAAGGCTTACCTTCCGTGCTCAATCATCTGTGAACTGCGCACCGGACATGTAAATAATTTGTCATGTTCAGGAAAAAGGCAATAGGAAGTAAGGACTATTTTTTGAGGGTGTGTGTGCGTGGGGAAATAGGGGGACGGGGAGCATACAAGAACTTCGGCTGGCTTCTGTAACTAGAAACTAATAAGATGAGTGGTTTAGAGCCAGATATATGTGGGACAAATCCGTAGAAATGAAAAGATAAGGTTTTATATAATCAGCGTAGATATACGTTCAGTGACTTATATCCTTATTATAAACAGGGATTAAGTGAAAAGCAGGTCACTGGCTTTCGTAAGAATTTCGAAATTGCGTTCGCACTCAAGGAATATAGTCAAGCTTGGTTGGGGTGATTTCGTCTTTGCCTTTCTTTCAAGGCCTGTGTGGCCGCGCGAGAGGAATTCCAAGTAATATGCACTCTCATAAAGGAAGAAACTCCAGACCATGTTCCTAATAACTTTCCGTCAGTAATGCGCAGCAGACAAGTAGTACGAAAAACAAGAAAAGAAAGCATGAGAGCATCACAGTGAGCGTGACAGGAAGACTTGAAGTGGAAAATATTTCGGGGAAAAAATTCCAGGCTTAATGAGAAAGCGGAAACCGACATCTGAGATGATCTTGAGAGGATTCATTTTAATCCCTTCCCTCGGATCACATTTTAATAAAGTCGACTTGAAATTGAGCCTCTTCCGTGTGCACGGTGGCGTGATTAGAACATACGTATAGTGTCCGCGTTCTCCTGCAAGAATTGCGTGCAGCGATGTGAAAGTATGCATCTTTTCTTTGTCTTTTTTTTGTTACCAAATATGAGAGTGATATATATATATATATATATATATATATATATATATATATATATATATATATATATATATATATATATATATATATTTCGGAAGAGGCATAGTAATAGGCATAGTAATTCATGGTATCAAGGATACAGATGAAATTTGGCTTCGTGTATAAAGTCTAACAGCGAAGTCCATGGATCCAGCGGTAGAGGTCCGGTGGTCGACTATGCCACTGGACCAAAGTTGTCAGTTCTGCTTCTTATAGACAGACTTCGGCTTCATCTTGGTGGAGTCGCTGGTCGTGTTTTTTTTTTGTTATTTATCAAAGTTTGGCCTCATTTGCATTATTCCAGAAAGTATAAATTTTAATGATGATCCCGTTCACTCATGGAGTGTTTGTCGCTCACTAATACCACGTTCGTCGATGACTGAGTAGTTGAGTGTTGATCGAGGTGAAACATATGTTCGAATAACCGCCAAGTAATATCGATCCTACATTGGCACACATGCTTGAAACTGAATGGCGACTACCCTGGAGACAAAGTTAAGAGGTAAATACTTGCTCTCGTTCACATGTAGTTGCGCATACTTTTACTGTACAAAACAACTGAAGTGTGTTTTTTATTCACCTCTATTTTCTATTTGATTGCTATGTTTTTTATTACAATCAAGATATTTTGAAGAAGATGAAAGCACGTTACGTGACCACTTATTTTCCTTTACGGCGATTATTTTCTTGTTAGCGTGGAAGCATGTGGCAACTCTGCTCGTTGAGAGTGTGGCACCCGTGTCTGCGTATATTTCTTCATTTGTGTCCCATATTTTTTGCGCCGTTGATAACTAGGAATCCAAACCAGCTCATCCAACTGTCAGCGCTACTGAACTCTGCTCTAGCCTGTTTCCCAGAAGGAGCGAGGACGCCTTCATTGCAGATGTGCCACAAGTGTGTAACCGGTTAACTATAACAGATTGGAGAAATCTGATTTCTGGGGTATTGCTAAGGCACGTTGCCGGGCTAGTTGGTTGAGATTCATCATTTTCACTGGTATAGCGCGCCACGACAAGCACACACAAAGGAGAGATGCACACAGCACTGTGTGTGTGTGCATCTCTCCTTTGTGTGTGTCCTTGTCGTGGCGCGCTATACCAGTGAAAATGATGATTTTTGGGTAGTCTGAGAAGTGATCACAAGCAGAGTACACAGGGTCCGCACAATATGGTAGGAGTGCATCAAACACTCTTTGACTGTTTTCTTTATTTTGGTGATTGTGTGTCTATGTGAATAACAGCTTGGCAAAAGAGAACGAATCCCAGATGGTCGAAATTGTTCTGTTTACTACATTCTTCATCAGGCTCACTTTAAAACAGTGTATGTACCAGACATTTTTCTTCTGGCTATATAGCCACCATTTAAGCGGGGCCTGATTAAGAGTATATGGCACGTATTATACATATCGTGAATTTGGCACATGAAGCCTCGAAAATATTATTACAAAAATATTGCGCAGGTAATTTACTTGTACTATTCCTGTTACAGTAAGGCCCCAATGAAGAAATTTCTTCTGAAATTTCTGGCAGGAAGCATACGAAAGGAGCTTGCGAAAAATTCTGCGCGTGGTTTCACTTGAGGAATGGAAATCGGTAATTAAACACTCGTTCAAGGCACGAAACCACAGCTAGAGCGACCGGTCGGAAAGGCTTTTGTCCTGGCTTCTATCACAGCACCAGGACGAACTTTACCGCGTTTACAAAGATGTTTTTTTTTTTCTCCTCTGAGAAATCAATGTACATTTTCTTGTGGCGTACTGCTACAAAACAGTTGGTTGTTATTTCCCTTTCTTAAAAGTACCAAGACACCCGATTTTCTATCATTATATATGTTATATGAGTTAGCTCTTATGCGTTCACAAATAAGTAGGCAGAATATCAGCACGTTTGGTCAAGCGCTCATTATAAGCGAATATTTTTGTAAACACGTGAGTGGCCTGAGTGTCGGGCAACACTAGGACACTCGCGAGCAGCGGCCTAACATGCAGTAAGCTGTGCGAGCGTCTGCATTCGAGTGAACGATATTCTTCTGTGGTGATCTGTGCGTGAAATCAAGATATTTTAGCTTCCTTCAGCTTACCACTGAAAGTGAACTATTTGCAGCTACTGGAACTTTAATAAAAGGAAACGGCTGCGCTGCTTGCTGCACATGACGTCACACACTCCAAGGCGAAATGGCTGTCGCCGGCTGTGAAAAGCGTCTACAGACTGTCCCTTTTGCACTCCTAATCAGGGCCTGCTTAATAAAAGCTGGTTATATCCCGAAAACCAGGCAGAAAGTGTCGAGTTTCCTTGCTATACCTCGCGTTTTAAAGGGGACCTGAGTAAGAGGTTAGGGATTGTTTCGCACTGAAATATTCGTTTACGGTCCACTTTCCGGATATGCTTAAGCATAATAGTTCATCTACTTATAGCTTTCTCTGAAAGCCGCAAATTATAAGGTGACCATGTCATTTGAGTCTTTCGTTTTTTTGTGGGATTACGCAGAACTGTTATGCCAGGAACCGATTTCGCACTCTCAATGAGGCAACCGCAATCCTCTGTCGATGGCGAAGTCATGAAATGCGAAGCACGTGAAGTGAAAGGTTTCGGCGATTTTTTTATCGGAAAAAAGAAGAGGCGAGCGGCACAGGCCCCTCGCAGTAGCCGGGTCGAGTCGTCACGGACCCTCAGACTAACGAGCTCCAAGCGCGGTCGGGCAATCCGAGGCTTCCCTTTGTGTTCCGGGTCATCTCCGCTGCCGACGTTGAATCCCCTTCGATCCCCGACGACGGTTTTGCCGGAAGCCTCGTCCTGCTCTTCCAGCACGGAACGAGACAGGTTCCGAACTACGACAGACAACGGTCCAGTGGCTTTGCGAGATCGATATCAGTGTCCATCGGTTGATTTAGGTTGTGCATTGGCGGGCAACGACAAACTCGAACAAACCACTCGCGGGAGGCATAGGGGGGGGGGGGGGGGGGAGACTGGACAATAAAAGGGAAGGCTGAGAAAGATGGAGACTGTGGAGCAATTCATCTGCATGCAGCGTCGAGCTCTTATCGCAAGTAAAATAAAACTAAAGGTAATCACCGTATATATATATATATATATATATATATATATATATATATATATATATATATATATATATATATATATATATATATAATCCTTATACGGTTGTCGCTATAAAATACTGCATGTATCATTGTCTTTCTTAGCTGTATGTTTAATATTTGTGATGTAACCTGGTACAGTTATTTTTATTTTATACATTATGTCTGCCTTCTTTCTTGAGTTATGTTCTACTGCTGCGCTTTTTATGTAATAGAGACAGTGTTCTTGCGTTGCCTTTTTGTATTGCTTAACATATTGGTAAATAAAGTCCTATCGTTATCTACGGAACCCTATAGACGTGACGTAAATGCAAATAACGTTACACACACACACACGGATATATATATATAATCCTTGAAATTCTGTTTTTTTTTTTTGTCTTTGACAGGAACTTTTGCTAACTGGTGCTACCAGTTTTTGCTGTAAAACTTTTTAATTCTGTTCATAACCATGTTGAACAATGCTTGGGTGGATGGGCTATTGTCAGGCAGTTAACCTGCCTTTAGCGATACCATTGCTTGACATGTGTAATGCTGAAAATGGTAAATTATGGTGTCATATGTGTCAAAGCCATGTAGAGCGCTCAGTACCAGTTTGCGCAGTTGTGGGTGGCCAACTCTCCATAAAGCAGAACAAAATTTTAGTTCACGGGTGTTTTTGCATTAAATTCCCATATCTGATCTGTTTCTCTGAGTAAGCTCCTACATGCGTCCGACTACCAAAAGAATTCACATTCCAGTCGTGTCCTGTTCCTTTGTCCAAACCGAATAAATAAAGATTTTTTTTCAAACATCTGCACAGACTGAACACTCTGTTTTAGACGGAGAAAGTATAAGGGACCAATGAGGGAGGGCAAAATGCAACAGAGTACAGCCGTGTTTGTGACTTTTTATGAAGGCGCCTTCTCTGCAGTGTGAGTGCTTCCAATTCGTCTCTAGAGCAGTTTTTTTTTTTCAGGCAGTAACATGAAAGGCCAGCACTTTTGTCAAGGCTACACGTTCCGTAACTGCACATGTGCCGAGCGTAGGCAGACAGCATTCCACCCAAAGCAAGCTCAATACCCCGCTCCTGCGAATTATACACAGCCGAGCTCTAGAGACCGCTTCTGATGGCGGGCGGGTTATTCAATTCCTCACTCAAAAAGGGGCAGCATTGACACTTGAGCAAGCATCTCTCAGAGAACTTGCAAGCTGAATACAGGCAGACAAGAGTTTTGTTTTGTCTATTCGCTGATGTAAGCGACTAACATACGACCACTATCAGCACTTTCAAATAAACGCACAGATGTGTACGTGAACTGATTACATATATATTGTTTGTAAAAAAATATGTTAGAAAGCACTTTAACGGCACTCAGTTGTTTAAGGTTGTCGTAGGAATTCCAGGGTGAGACGGAAACCCGTCTGGTCAGGAAAATGATGGCAGGAAATAGAAAGCACTGACCAACTGTTGAAACAAAAAAAAATTAAAACACGTTACCGCCCTTCTACGAGAGCTTCGTTCACAAAATCGTCGTATGCAAGCACTATAAGACCTGCCTAATATAGGCCGGAGAGTGTCACAAAAACAAAAAAAAAACGTCATACAGTCTGTCACGAGAGATGTGCTAGGATGGACACTCAACACTTTCGCTTGCGGGTCTATACAAGAGCAGGTGATCAACGCAGAAAGCAATATGTGTCATATATATGCGTCTCCACGGCAGTCTTACGCATCATTTCTGCGTACTGCACGCTGTTCGTGTTATTCCCACCTTTCCGACAGCTTTTTTTTTTCTGGTTGCTTCGACATTCCTTGTATGACAATTCTCTGCTTTTCCCAGCTCTGTCATTCCATGTTTATTGTATTTTGCTGTCTGTCTGTCTGTCTGTCTGTCTGTCTGTCTGTCTGTCTGTCTGTCTGTCTGTCTGTCTGTCTGTCTGTCTGTCTGTCTGTCTGTCTGTCTGTCTGTCTGTCTGTCTGTACATACCCGTAGGCTTATTATCTTGCCAAAATAAGTATGACGTAATCTTGCCCCCATGAAACTTAAAATTCTAGAATGCTTAACATATGGAGCTCAAATTTGACTGCGGAAAGAGCCTCCAGTGAGAATCGGACGTGCTGCACCGTTTTGAGCGTGGCCTCGTCGCTTGTTGAAGGAAGCGCCGACTGGATCGGTGGCGCCGTATACGCAGTTTTTGAACTATGCTTCAAGGCCAACGTTTCCATCAGCTTTCTCTCTCTCTCTCTCTCTCTCTCTCTCTCTCTCTGCGTTGTTTGCGTGTCTGTGGAACTCGAGCAAATTGGACCTCCTCCGCGTCTTACCAGTTAGAGACTGTGCACTCTTGGGGACTATGCTGCACCGTTAGCGATTAGCGTGGGAGTCAATCGCAGAAACTAGGATAGTGCGGCATTTGTGACGACGCTGAAGACACTAATCGGAAGGACCGGCTAACAAGCACGCTACTTAGAACCCATTCGATCCTTGTGGACAATGTAATAGCCACCACGTTTGCACACGCGCTTGACAAAGGCGATGCTTCGATCAGATGACAAAGAACGAAAACGATCTCCTATCTGAAGGATTATCTTCGTCGGGGGATAGTGCTGACCCTGAGTATCGGTTCGTATTTGCGTCTGTGAGGGAGCGTTCTTGCGTATATTGATAAATGACATGTGGTGTGCAATGGTGGATTAGCAACGGCCAAATCAAAGCTATGAAAGCTGAGAAAACTAAAGTGTACCGCACAACCAAGGAATCGGGCCTCACAGTAATGAACTAATCCAATTTCGATTTGTGCCTACCTTACTCCCATCTTTCCATGATGGATTTATATTGCAGCACCAGCGAGTTAAACGAATTTTTCAAGAATAGTAATCGTTCTGTTATTCATTTCAATGCAAGTAGCCTTCGTAAACATTTTGATGACTTTTGTAATCTGCTTTCTTCCCTTTCTTTTAATTTTTCAATAACTGCTGTCTCGGAAACCTGGCTTAGTGTCGTTGATAAGAACTTGTATTGTTTCCCTTCGTACAAATTTGAATACGCCCACCATGTATCAAGTAATCATGGTGGGGCTGCAATCTACATCTCGCCTGATATACCGTAAAAATGCAGACAAGACCTCACGCTAAATACTGAGAATTGCGAATCAGTTTGGTTAAAATTCGATCATAACTTACTGAACATAGATAACAGAAATTTCATTTTTGGTTGCGTTTACCGATCACCTTCTTTCTCTGGATCTGATTTTTGAGTTTCCTTCGAAACATTGATGACGAAGCTATCTACAAAGAATAAAAATGTTACAATAATGAGTGATATAAGTTTAAACCTATTGGATTCATCTGTGAACTCTGTTATTCATCTTTTTTTATAGTTTTGGTTACGAATGCCTTATTAGCGTCCCTACTCACTCTGTTTCCGGTGGTTCCAACACTCTGATTGATCATGCATTGTCGAATCTTCTGTATTCACCTGAGGTAGGGGTTCTTGAAACAGACATTACAGACCACTTCCCCATCTTTCTGCACACTACATGTGCCCACTATTCTTATTCCAATTGCTACACGAAACTCGTTTTTGACAAAAATCATTTTTAGATTCCTTTTCCCATGCTGACTGGTCTTTTGCTGTTAGCTTACTCACAATTTTTGACAAAGTTGTTATCACATTATCACTCGTGCTCTCAGATGTGCAAATGCAAAAAGAAAGTGGCATCTCCTCAAAACACTTGGGTCACCGATAATCTCCTTAAAAAAATGCAAAATCTTTAAATCTTCAAAACAAAACAAAAACAAACAGACAGCCATTCAATACAAACTTACGTGCGCGCTATAAGAAATTTTCTAACTCTGTCTGATCCGCTTAAAGAAGCTAAAGCCAAATATTACGAGAAAAAGATACTAAAAGTGGTCCTGATGCAAAGAAAAAATGGGAGATAGTGAATTCACTTTTGAATAGAAAAGAAGCGACCAATAACGTGTCACAAATATCCCATAATGGTAATACTTATCTTACGTGAAGTACAACGAGAAACTTCCCTCGGGCTTCACTCCTGCATCTAAATCATCGATACCCCTTTGGTTTCTTATTCGACTCACAGTGCATCTTAGTGTACCAGGGATCCGAAGGAAATCTGCGCTTTCATCGCCCGTGCTGAAACAACTGTCTCTTCTTCTTTTGCACGAGAAATATTCAGACAGTATACATATATATATATACCGATGACTCCATGAACTGCCAGTGTTCGTCAGGTGCAGAAGTTGTCCCTGCAAAAGGTGTTACCATCAGCTTTATCAGCTTTAGAACTGACCTCTCCACGGCATCTACAGCAGCGGAACTAGCTGCTTTGCACGCTGCACTTTGTGTGGTCAATCAGGAACCACCGTAACAATGGTCGATTTTCAGCGACTCAAGGGCTGCCCTACAATCTGTGCTCTCAGCACTGCGTCGCGATACGTACGAACAGCTTGTTTTTGAAATTCGATGCCTTCTCCACACTTCACACGGGAAAGGGCACCATGTGACGTTTCAGTGGCTGCCAAGTCACTGCGGCGCCATAGGGGACGAACAGGCCGATACTTCCGCACGGGCATCTCTTAAAGAAACACGAGAAGAAGCCATACCACTTTCGCGGACCGATGCAGCCAGTAATCTTCGACGACTTGCGCGTGAAGTCACGTTTTCACTATGGTTTCCACCAAGCAACGAGACGAATCATCAACACCACCTGTCCTCTTTGATGCCTCTCCTCATGCCCACTGGACTCGACCGAAGAGAAGCCACCCTTCTTCATCGGTTATGGCTAGGGGTGGCATTTACAAAATTTTATTCCTCTGTCATAGGAATGACCGACAACGCTCTTTGCGATGCCTGTCGTTGCGAAGAAACGCTACACCACATCCTGTGCGACTGTCCGTTGTGTGACATCCAGAGACAGTCACTGGCATCCGTTGTTGCACGCATCGACAACAGCCAAATGTCTGTGGACACTATTCTGTCAAGTGCCCGAGAGAAGACATTGCAACAGAAGGTAACGAAAGCTCTGCTGAAATTCCTACGCGGCATGGACTTGAACAAGCGGCTGTAACAGCAATGTCACACACCGCGAAAGACAAGACTGGGCTATGACTGAGTGTGCGCGCGTGTGCTGCCGAATGTGCTGTGTTTATCTCTCTTCCCTCTCTGCTCTTTATCTTTCATGTCCCCCATCCCCCTCCAATGCGCAGGGTAGCAAAACGGCTGCCTATAGGCTGGTTAACCTGCCTGCCGTTCTTTTCCTCCTATTTTCCTTCCTACGCCACTTACGATAGCAGATGCTTTTGGTGATTTTTTTTTATTTTCCGATGCCAATCCACCTGCCCAGTAAACCTTGTACGCCCCCAACGCATTTCGCAATCGTTCTATATGTTTCCAACTACTTCTGATGAGTTCGCATCAGTAATTGACAATTTAAGAATAACCAGCGCTGGGTTGGACAACATTCATCCAGGACATATGAAATTAATTTGTAAACCACTATCATTTATCATGTCTCACATTATCAACCTCATGTTTAAAACGAAAAGCTTTCTGCGAGAACTCAAGCGAAGTAGAATAACTCCAGTTTTTATGAAAGGAGATCGCTCATTAGTATCTAATTATAGACCGATCTGTGTTTTACCTTTTTTAGCAAGGTAACTTTAAAAATATTGAGAAACGACTGTTAAATATTTAAACAAATTTACTATAGTTTCAACAGACCAATTTGGATTTAGATCAGGTTATTCTACTGACTTATCACTTACATCTCTTACTGACCAACTAAAGAAAGCCATCGATGACGGTAAATTTGCAGGTTCTATATTCGTAGACTTTACCCGGACATTTGATACCATCAATCATGACATTCTTAATATTAAACTTCACTCTATTGGCGTAACTGGTAGTGTGTATCATCAAACACCATGGATCATCATCATCATGGATGTACTGTGTATCATCAAACTGAAAATTATTAAGATCTAAAATGAGTTTAAGCAGAGTTGTTAATGTGCTGCTGTCAATCAGTTTCTCGGCCACCATTGCTTCGTAGAATTCGACGACAGCCCTGACGCCGTCAACATGCGGAATATTGGTATAAGGAGATGCTACATCAAGTATCACCAATAGAGAGCTGTTAGGAAAAGTGATGTCAAGGATATCAGACAGGAAATTAGCAGTGTCTTTCACGAAAGACGGGAATGTAGCCGGTATATTGCTGATGAGGGAATCTACAAAACTGGATACGTTTTCCGTAACAATACCTATACCGGAAATTATAGGGCGGCCAGTATTGCCTTGCTTATATATTTTTGGTAGCAGGTAAAAGCGACCAGCTTTCGGTCTTCGGACTTAGTGGAACTAGGGAATGAATTGCGTTGTCAGCCATTTTGTCTGTGTAATGAGATCTAGAATAGTGCGTTTTACCAGTGACTTATGCTCTTCTGTGGGATCATGATCAAGTCGTTTATAAAACTTGGTATCTGATAGCTGCTCGTAGACCTATGCGGTATGATCGGGCCTATTTATCACTACAACAGTACCACCCTTATCTGCTGGATTTTCCGTCAGTGCGGGATGACAGCGTATTTAGGTCTTTAAGTTTGCTAGAAGAAAGATTGTGGTGAAAATGCACGCGTTTTCGATATACTTTCATATTGTCACGCTGAACAGCTTTAATATATATATCGGGGCATCTTCCGCGTTGGGAAGGTGGCACACAGTGTTTATGTGAAGGCAGCTTGTTTTTATTATTACTTTCGTTTGGCTTGTCATGATAATACTCACGTATAGGCGTAAATTACGGGAGAAATTGTCCAAATATTTTATCAGCTGAAATTCACTGTGTTCACCTGTTGTTGGACCAAAATTGAGGCCGCGACTAAGGACGCTACGTTCATCAGTTGTCAGCGTTGTGTCTGAGATGTTGACAATGTTGCTTTGCTGTTCGTTTATGGGCTCCACACGAGAACGAGACTTCGGAGAATCGGGGCACAGTACTGCGGGATCGTTAACTAATGAGACTGCAGCTGCGGACTTGCCTGCCCTTTTTTACTGGAAAGAGGACAAACGATATTGTCTCCTTACAGAAGTAGTTTAGTGTTTACTGTATACAGCCGTCAGCACCTTTAACACGAACACTTCGTCGCGTGTCCTGCAATGGTTTGATTGACGATGACACCACGTACGTTTGAGTTATGTTGCCAAGATGCTAAACATATATGCCGGCATACTATCCAAGTCCACCGAGGTATTATCTCGGCAAAAGTGCCCAGCACATCGCGGCTGTCATCTATAAAACTAGCCCTGGCCACGCATCGAAACGTTCGTGTTAAAGGCGCTGACGACTGTACATTGATATAAAAGAGCTTATGCAATGCCTGTTGGTGATTTACAGCTAAACTTAAGCACTGTTTTTAATAAGTGCATCCACGTTGAAGCACAACGATACATCTCCGTCTCACCAACTAACGTTCATGATTAATCGCTGATTATTAATCAAACATGCCATTGTAATGATGGATGCATGTGGTAGTTCTAGTAGTTAACGGTGAGAGCGGAAGCTAAGAAAATGGTGTGACAACCAGAACAGCGAGACTGTTTGTACGCCAAACCTACGCTAAGCCAGCCATGCTAAGCCAGCCACGATATCTCAAATGGCGAGCGTAAGCGGGGAACGTGAAGTTACATCCAGGCGAAGCAAGCGCGTTGCTCTATACGTTGCAGATCTATTGTTGGTATGATGGACCCCACCCACAGTGAAATAATACCAACATCCCAGTGGTGTGAACGGGATGGTTCGGGCGTGCCATTTGGCACAAAAAGTTCATGTGGCACCACTGCATCCTTCTCTGGTGGCACCAAAGCTCCAAATGTTGTTGCTGCATGCTTAAATATGTATCTACTTTATTACATGTTCATTGTTGATTTAAACAACGCTATAGTGTCACTGAAATGTCAGCCAGTCGCTGCACGAGGTGGTTCTTGGCGCATAGTTTTTTTTTCTGCTTCGCTTTTCATTGTCGAATGCAGGAAGCTGTCCCTTTCGTGGCGATGTGCCTTCTCGATCAGATTGAGGCGAGGGTGGGCGCCGCCTGTGCCCGGTGCGGTGGTGAAGATGCGATAACGCGAAGTGGACTACACGCCATCGGCCCACGGTGTAACGAAAAATAGAGGTAAAAACCCGGTCGAGTAGCTCTCTTCAGCCGCCCTGGTTGCCCGAGGATCAGATGAGACCCGATTTTGCAACTGCGGGGCTGCTTCCGCATACGCGCTGTTACAGACGCCCGGCTGGACTCAACGTACCGTTTGCCAAATGACAGCGGAGATATGTTGATGCTGGCCTGTGCTTACTGTACAGTACAGAACAGATACAGAACAAATTTCCTCCTTAAATGAATAACATAAAGGAGAAACACTGCAGAGGAAATCTTACATGAGAAGTGGAAAGACAGAAGGAAAGTTATGGTTGCGAGTTCATTGCGTGGTGCATATATGCTGAATGCAGGGGGCAAAATACTAAATATACTTTTTCTACCCCTTCGTTTTCTTTCCTGCATGTACTTGACGCCATCATGAGTGAGAACGGATTAGTTAAAGCGTCTACTTTTCTTGGTCTGTTGACCGCGGCATGCGGTGCCCTAGGGGAAGGGCAAGAATAAATGTTTTTTTTTTCACTTAAACTAGCATGTTTTAGAATGTTACGCACTTAATTCGTAAGCCCAATGACTCTCTCGCGTACCACCGCTAAAAGCGAACGTTCAGCTTCCTACAAATGTTTTTTTTCTATTTTTTATGTTTTTGGTAAGGTCGGATATAGTCTATTGTGCGAGGTGTGTAGAGTACAAAATATGCTGAATGCAGGGGGCAAAATACTAAATATACTTTTTCTACCCCTTCGTTTTCTTTCCTGCATGTACTTGACGCCATCATGAGTGAGAACGGATTAGTTCAAGCGTCTACTTTTCTTGGTCTGTTGACCGCGGCATGCGGTGCCCTAGGGGAAGGGCAAGAATAAATGTTTTTTTTTCACTTAAACTAGCATGTTTTAGAATGTTACGCACTTAATTCGTAAGCCCAATGACTCTCTCGCGTACCACCGCTAAAAGCGAACGTTCAGCTTCCTACAAATGTTTTTTTTCTATTTTTTATGTTTTTGGTAAGGTCGGATATAGTCTATTGTGCGAGGTGTGTAGAGTACAAAATATGCTGAATGCAGGGGGCAAAATACTAAATATACTTTTTCTACCCCTTCGTTTTCTTTCCTGCATGTACTTGTCGCCATCATGAGTGAGAACGGATTAGTTCAAGCGTCTACTTTTCTTGGTCTGTTGACCGCGGCATGCGGTGCCCTAGGGGAAGGGCAAGAATAAATGTTTTTTTTCACTTAAACTAGCATGTTTTAGAATGTTACGCACTTGATTCGTAAGCCCAATGACTCTCTCGCGTACCACCGCTAAAAGCGAACGTTCAGCTTCCTACAAATGTTTTTTTTTATTTTTTTATGTTTTTGGTAAGGTCGGATATAGTCTATTGTGCGAGGTGTGTAGAGTACAAAATATGCTGAATGCAGGGGGCAAAATACTAAATATACTTTTTCTACCCCTTCGTTTTCTTTCCTGCATGTACTTGACGCCATCATGAGTGAGAACGGATTAGTTAAAGCGTCTACTTTTCTTGGTCTGTTGACCGCGGCATGCGGTGCCCTAGGGGAAGGGCAAGAATAAATGTTTTTTTTTTCACTTAAACTAGCATGTTCTAGAATGTTACGCACTTAATTCGTAAGCCCAATGACTCTCTCGCGTACCACCGCTAAAAGCGAACGTTCAGCTTCCTACAAATGTTTTTTTTCTATTTTTTATGTTTTTGGTAAGGTCGGATATAGTCTATTGTGCGAGGTGTGTAGAGTACAAAATATGCTGAATGCAGGGGGCAAAATACTAAATATACTTTTTCTACCCCTTCGTTTTCTTTCCTGCATGTACTTGACGCCATCATGAGTGAGAACGGATTAGTTCAAGCGTCTACTTTTCTTGGTCTGTTGACCGCGGCATGCGGTGCCCTAGGGGAAGGGCAAGAATAAATGTTTTTTTTTCACTTAAACTAGCATGTTTTAGAATGTTACGCACTTAATTCGTAAGCCCAATGACTCTCTCGCGTACCACCGCTAAAAGCGAACGTTCAGCTTCCTACAAATGTTTTTTTTCTATTTTTTATGTTTTTGGTAAGGTCGGATATAGTCTATAGTGCGATGTGTGTAGAGTACAAAATATGCTGAATGCAGGGGGCAAAATACTAAATATACTTTTTCTACCCCTTCGTTTTCTTTCCTGCATGTACTTGACGCCATCATGAGTGAGAACGGATTAGTTAAAGCGTCTACTTTTCTTGGTCTGTTGACCGCGGCATGCGGTGCCCTAGGGGAAGGGCAAGAATAAATGTTTTTTTTTTCACTTAAACTAGCATGTTTTAGAATGTTACGCACTTAATTTGTAAGCCCAATGACTCTCTCGCGTACCACCGCTAAAAGCGAACGTTCAGCTTCCTACAAATGTTTTTTTTTTCTATTTTTTATGTTTTTGGTAAGGTCGGATATAGTCTATTGTGCGAGGTGTGTAGAGTACAAAATATGCTGAATGCAGGGGGCAAAATACTAAATATACTTTTCTACCCCTTCGTTTTCTTTCCTGCATGTACTTGACGCCATCATGAGTGAGAACGGATTAGTTCAAGCGTCTACTTTTCTTGGTCTGTTGACCGCGGCATGCGGTGCCCTAGGGGAAGGGCAAGAATAAATGTTTTTTTTTCACTTAAACTAGCATGTTTTAGAATGTTACGCACTTAATTCGTAAGCCCAATGACTCTCTCGCGTACCACCGCTAAAAGCGAACGTTCAGCTTCCTACAAATGTTTTTTTTTCTATTTTTTATGTTTTTGGTAAGGTCGGATATAGTCTATTGTGCGAGGTGTGTAGAGTACAAAATATGCTGAATGCAGGGGGCAAAATACTAAATATACTTTTTCTACCCCTTCGTTTTCTTTCCTGCATGTACTTGACGCCATCATGAGTGAGAACGGATTAGTTCAAGCGTCTACTTTTCTTGGTCTGTTGACCGCGGCATGCGGTGCCCTAGGGGAAGGGCAAGAATAAATGTTCTTTTTTTAACTTAAACTAGCATGTTTTAGAATGTTACGCACTTAATTCGTAAGCCCAATGACTCTCTCGCGTACCACCGCTAAAAGCGAACGTTCAGCTTCCTACAAATGTTTTTTTTCTATTTTTTATGTTTTTGGTAAGGTCGGATATAGTCTATTGTGCGAGGTGTGTAGAGTACAAAATATGCTGAATGCAGGGGGCAAAATACTAAATATACTTTTTCTACCCCTTCGTTTTCTTTCCTGCATGTACTTGACGCCATCATGAGTGAGAACGGATTAGTTCAAGCGTCTACTTTTCTTGGTCTGTTGACCGCGGCATGCGGTGCCCTAGGGGAAGGGCAAGAATAAATGTTTTTTTTTTCACTTAAACTAGCATGTTTTAGAATGTTACGCACTTAATTCGTAAGCCCAATGACTCTCTCGCGTACCACCGCTAAAAGCGAACGTTCAGCTTCCTACAAATGTTTTTTTTCTATTTTTTATGTTTTTGGTAAGGTCGGATATAGTCTATTGTGCGAGGTGTGTAGAGTACAAAATATGCTGAATGCAGGGGGCAAAATACTAAATATACTTTTTCTACCCCTTCGTTTTCTTTCCTGCATGTACTTGACGCCATCATGAGTGAGAACGGATTAGTTCAAGCGTCTACTTTTCTTGGTCTGTTGACCGCGGCATGCGGTGCCCTAGGGGAAGGGCAAGAATAAATGTTTTTTTTTCACTTAAACTAGCATGTTTTAGAATGTTACGCACTTGATTCGTAAGCCCAATGACTCTCTCGCGTACCACCGCTAAAAGCGAACGTTCAGCTTCCTACAAATGTTTTTTTTTATTTTTTATGTTTTTGGTAAGGTCGGATATAGTCTATTGTGCGAGGTGTGTAGAGTACAAAATATGCTGAATGCAGGGGGCAAAATACTAAATATACTTTTTCTACCCCTTCGTTTTCTTTCCTGCATGTACTTGACGCATCATGAGTGAGAACGGATTAGTTCAAGCGTCTACTTTTCTTGGTCTGTTGACCGCGGCATGCGGTGCCCTAGGGGAAGGGCAAGAATAAATGTTTTTTTTTTCACTTAAACTAGCATGTTTTAGAATGTTACGCACTTAATTCGTAAGCCCAATGACTCTCTCGCGTACCACCGCTAAAAGCGAACGTTCAGCTTCCTACAAATGTTTTTTTTCTATTTTTTATGTTTTTGGTAAGGTCGGATATAGTCTATTGTGCGAGGTGTGTAGAGTACAAAATATGCTGAATGCAGGGGGCAAAATACTAAATATACTTTTTCTACCCCTTCGTTTTCTTTCCTGCATGTACTTGACGCCATCATGAGTGAGAACGGATTAGTTCAAGCGTCTACTTTTCTTGGTCTGTTGACCGCGGCATGCGGTGCCCTAGGGGAAGGGCAAGAATAAATGTTTTTTTTTCACCTAAACTAGCATGTTTTAGAATGTTACGCACTTAATTCGTAAGCCCAATGACTCTCTCGCGTACCACCGCTAAAAGCGAACGTTCAGCTTCCTACAAATGTTTTTTTTTCTATTTTTTATGTTTTTGGTAAGGTCGGATATAGTCTATTGTGCGAGGTGTGTAGAGTACAAAATATGCTGAATGCAGGGGGCAAAATACTAAATATACTTTTTCTACCCCTTCGTTTTCTTTCCTGCATGTACTTGACGCCATCATGAGTGAGAACGGATTAGTTCAAGCGTCTACTTTTCTTGGTCTGTTGACCGCGGCATGCGGTGCCCTAGGGGAAGGGCAAGAATAAATGTTTTTTTTTCACTTAAACTAGCATGTTTTAGAATGTTACGCACTTAATTCGTAAGCCCAATGACTCTCTCGCGTACCACCGCTGAAAGCGAACGTTCAGCTTCCTACAAATGTTTTTTTTTCTATTTTTTATGTTTTTGGTAAGGTCGGATATAGTCTATTGTGCGAGGTGTGTAGAGTACAAAATATGCTGAATGCAGGGGGCAAAATACTAAATATACTTTTTCTACCCCTTCGTTTTCTTTCCTGCATGTACTTGACGCCATCATGAGTGAGAACGGATTAGTTCAAGCGTCTACTTTTCTTGGTCTGTTGACCGCGGCATGCGGTGCCCTAGGGGAAGGGCAAGAATAAATGTTTTTTTTTTCACTTAAACTAGCATGTTTTAGAATGTTACGCACTTAATTCGTAAGCCCAATGACTCTCTCGCGTACCACCGCTAAAAGCGAACGTTCAGCTTCCTACAAATGTTTTTTTTCTATTTTTTTATGTTTTTGGTAAGGTCGGATATAGTCTATTGTGCGAGGTGTGTAGAATACAAAATATGCTGAATGCAGGGGGCAAAATACTAAATATACTTTTTCTACCCCTTCGTTTTCTTTCCTGCATGTACTTGACGCCATCATGAGTGAGAACGGATTAGTTCAAGCGTCTACTTTTCTTGGTCTGTTGACCGCGGCATGCGGTGCCCTAGGGGAAGGGCAAGAATAAATGTTTTTTTTTCACTTAAACTAGCATGTTTTAGAATGTTACGCACTTAATTCGTAAGCCCAATGACTCTCTCGCGTACCACCGCTAAAAGCGAACGTTCAGCTTCCTACAAATGTTTTTTTTCTATTTTTTATGTTTTTGGTAAGGTCGGATATAGTCTATTGTGCGAGGTGTGTAGAGTACAAAATATGCTGAATGCAGGGGGCAAAATACTAAATATACTTTTTCTACCCCTTCGTTTTCTTTCCTGCATGTACTTGACGCCATCATGAGTGAGAACGGATTAGTTCAAGCGTCTACTTTTCTTGGTCTGTTGACCGCGGCATGCGGTGCCCTAGGGGAAGGGCAAGAATAAATGTTTTTTTTTCACCTAAACTAGCATGTTTTAGAATGTTACGCACTTAATTCGTAAGCCCAATGACTCTCTCGCGTACCACCGCTAAAAGCGAACGTTCAGCTTCCTACAAATGTTTTTTTTTCTATTTTTTATGTTTTGGTAAGGTCGGATATAGTCTATTGTGCGAGGTGTGTAGAGTACAAAATATGCTGAATGCAGGGGGCAAAATACTAAATATACTTTTTCTACCCCTTCGTTTTCTTTCCTGCATGTACTTGACGCCATCATGAGTGAGAACGGATTAGTTCAAGCGTCTACTTTTCTTGGTCTGTTGACCGCGGCATGCGGTGCCCTAGGGGAAGGGCAAGAATAAATGTTTTTTTTTTCACTTAAACTAGCATGTTTTAGAATGTTACGCACTTAATTCGTAAGCCCAATGACTCTCTCGCGTACCACCGCTAAAAGCGAACGTTCAGCTTCCTACAAATGTTTTTTTTTCTATTTTTTATGTTTTTGGTAAGGTCGGATATAGTCTATTGTGCGAGGTGTGTAGAGTACAAAATATGCTGAATGCAGGGGGCAAAATACTAAATATACTTTTTCTACCCCTTCGTTTTCTTTCCTGCATGTACTTGACGCCATCATGAGTGAGAACGGATTAGTTCAAGCGTCTACTTTTCTTGGTCTGTTGACCGCGGCATGCGGTGCCCTAGGGGAAGGGCAAGAATAAATGTTTGTTTTTCACTTAAACTAGCATGTTTTAGAATGTTACGCACTTAATTCGTAAGCCCAATGACTCTCTCGCGTACCACCGCTAAAAGCGAACGTTCAGCTTCCTACAAATGTTTTTTTTTCTATTTTTTATGTTTTTGGTAAGGTCGGATATAGTCTATTGTGCGAGGTGTATAGAGTACAAAGCCTCCGAGTCTTCTCGACGTGTCATTGCCCCTCCGGGGAGCTGGCACGAGCGGCATGTAGCGGTGGGAACGCCCACTCTTGCGTTTGCATCACGGGCGCAATCGCCGGTTTGTGCCTCGACAGTCGAGATTGCGACGCCCATCAACTCATTGCACCACGAAGAGCCTCGCGGTTTAGCGCGTCATCTCTTAACTACGGCCAGGCGCCCACGCAAATTGCATTGCCTACATTGCCTGCGGGTGTTGTACTCTCCGAGAAAGGGGGACGTACGCGGGACACTAATTGGGTTAATGCGAGCGAAACTGCGGCCGTTTTATAGCTTTATTTGTTGCGCTCATGGTTGCTGCTGCTGCCGATTGTTATTACGCGATGTCACCTGCGAAGTGTCTTACGTGTCGGCGGCGTAACTATAAACCCCGAAAGTTAGTTCTGAAATTGGAGACAGGTTCATGCAAAGAACCTATTTCAACTTATATATTTATGAAGTAAAGAAGTAAAGATTGTAAAGATTGTATGAAGTAAAGAAGTAAAGTATTAGTAATCATGATTGGTCATCATTACTGGTCAGCTGCTTACTCGCAATACGATCATGCGCTACGAAGCCAACAGGCAGAAAAAGAGTTCCTGTCATGGCTACTAGCATCACTGACTGACACTGCAATGTTTCAATGTAGATATATATCCTATAGAGCAGATGAGCTGATGAACGTCGCTGTAGCTCAGTTGGCAGAGCATCGGACGCGTTATTCGAAGGTCGCGTGTTCGGTCCCTGCCAACCGCTTTTATATTTTTATTCGCTTTTTTTCCCATCTACGTTACAATACCTACTAATACCATCTTTCCTTGGCATCATTGTCTTGTAGTTCTCGTTTATATTGCATCAACTTATTCCTAGTACGAAGCTACCAAATCGTCCGTACTGATTGAGAAGCCTTCCCCACAAAAGGAGAGCATTAAGGCCAGTTCTAAGTCTGTGAAATGTAAGTAAATAGAAGAGGAGGGAAGCTTATCCACTTCCTGTGGCGCACACCAACCAAGTTTCCTGTCTATGGCATCGACAAAACTCCGCGCCTAACGAGCTCTGCTGTTAATCTTTCTTTTATTTTTACTGCGATGTTATAACGTGGTAACGTAAACTGCGTTACAGATGGCTATCCCAACATCCTGAAATTTGTATTCGAGCCTCCAAACTAACAAAAAAGAAATAACCTTGAAAAGACTTCATCTGCTTAAGAGCTTATACTACTCGGGAAAACCCCGCTGGTGTTTCTTTGATGAAGAAAAGTAAAGTCACAATAGGTGCCATAGCAAATGCAGACCATAACATTACTGTTTTAAGATTCACGGGCGAACTATGCTAGCAGGGCGTAGTTCAGTGTAACGTCACAGATTTTGATCTTTGTACGTGAGTTCCGGCAGATTTTTTTTTTTTTTGAGGAAGTTGTTTGTTGACGGGAGAAGGGGGGATCATTTATTCTTTACTTTCTTTGTACATGCCCCCTATATAATGGTAAATTGGTTACTAACCATGACAAGTTGCTGCTATAATATGTGGCGCTCTGTCAAATAGGCGAGGAATCATCAAGATGCCCTCGTTATTAAAGCGAAAGCCTAATATGCTTCATCGAATGCGTCAATTGACTTGCCGTCTCCCGGCAGCCACTACACGAGTGATGCAGAAAAAAAGACAGTCACCACGTGATGACGTGCTGATTGCGTCACAGGCAGCCAAAAGTTGAGTTCACAAGGGCGTGACGTGGCGTCCCGTCACATGATTACGTCATAACATGAAATCTTAGCATGGTCAACGGTGAGTTGAACACTGAGGCAATGCCAAACCACATTAGGTGCACAAAGCTTTCGGAAACTGCTGGGACAGGATCGATTCAATCGACAGAGAAGAAACAGAGAATGACTTTCGCTTTCCCGTAGTCTCAAAAGGTTGCATCAAAGAAGCTGTAAGGTTTTTTTTTTTTTTCATTTGCACTTTAGTGTAAGCCCCCGTGATGCTGATCTATAACTCGGTGTTCGTGAGATCTAACCTATCCATCCACCCACTTAGTACTTCTCCTAGGTGCCCGCTTGGAAGGGGTTTACAGCAATTCTATCCTTGCCTGATATATGGTGTTTACGATGGTGTGTCACAATGTTCCCTTTGATGTCGTCCATCCTATGAACAATCATTAGCGGGGTTAGCTGAACTGTTTATCAGAACTCATCTGCTGATGTGTTGTGATTAACAGTTCAGAGTGTTTTCTGCGGTGCTGCTTCTTCGAAATGTATTTGAAAAGTATTTGGTGTATGGAGCATGCAGTATTTAATTGGGGTAATGAATGGAGTAGAACGCTATTCAATTCATTTTTTGAAGTTTTCAAATACTCAAGTGTACCTACTGTTTGTTTATCATTTTTCCAAGTGTATTCAGAGGTCCTGGCCTGGCCTCTTTGTCTCTGACCTCTTTGAACACATCGCCAACACTGAAAAGTCCGAACAGCCGATCCAGACTGATACAGTGGTCGCTCGTGGTTGCGGACAGCTAGCCCTCGTGTCTTGGAGTGGGCCAACTCAGTGATATTGATAACACCTTCTCCCACAAATCTCATATGAGCAGGGAACGATGTATGAATGAATAGTAAGCGACTTTTCACCGAGTATGTATCTGTCCTCTTTCAACAAAACACCAACAGTGAAAGCCCGAACGGCTGCCCTGGCTGTGTTCCAATTCTTTGACAGCACGTAGACAATCTACGCAGACTGCTTAGAAGACAGTACCGAGCCGATGCTGTCCGAGAATTGGAACACGTATGGACGTCTTTTACGCGACGATGCGCCACCTTGCGTCGAGAAGAAAAAGCTAAAATAAACAAACGTAACAGTTGTGTATTTTCCGGCGTATTTCGTGTTGAAAGCAAAAACAAATAACCGTTTCTCACACTGGGCGTCTGGGGAAGCGTTTGCTTGTGTGCAGACGACCATTCCAGCGAGATCCGATCTATCTGAGTGATTCGCTGAGCCGCCATCTTGTTTAGACAACAAAGTAGCCTGCATCGTATTTGTATACAATGCGGTCTTCTCGGAGCTGTCTATTTTGCCGGCTACGAGAGAATTGGAATGGGACATAAGATGGCCGCTGTCCATTTAGCTGTTTATTTAGCCGGCTACGGTGAGTATTGCAACACACCCCCTGTAACTATTAAATATTTAAAAGAGCCTTGACAATGGCAACCTGCTTGGCCCCATTAGCAGTTCGGGCGCATAACAATGCCGCTTAAATGGTAACCCGTTGCGACTGATCTCCACTACCGTAAACCTGGCCATATTCCCATTATTGTGCCGCGTCTACGAAACAAGAGTCCCTGTAGAAATCAACAACCCAGCGGGGAGGGGTCTGATCTCACGCTCTCCATCCTACACTTTGCTGGGGAAGCACTTTCTGGGGGCGGGTGAGACGATGATATTCTTCTGGTCTCTCTTGAATCCATGGTACAAAGTATCAACCAGAGCAGTACCTATATCCACGATAAACTTCCTTCCCACTTTTAAGCCAGACCGCCTAATTATCTGCGCTCTTTCTTGGGCTACTGCAATTTCCTTTCATGTATTACGAATTCCCAAGCACAGTAGAAGATCCGTGTGGGTATAACTGGGGAGCCCGAGGGGACTCTTGACTCCCCTCCCAATTATTGCATTAAGCTTCACCGTTTCCGCAAACTTCCAAACGCGCATTACCGCTACTTATACGAAAAGCGGCACAACAGAAAGACATGTATTCAGGCCCGACCAAGTTATGCTGCGATAATCCTGCGCTTCGATTAGCCCCCCTCCTAATAAGCGTAATAACACATCTTTCGTTTTACTTACGTGACCTGTTAGCATGTTTTGTGGCCCGTTGCTTTTTGAGTCACACCTATAGGATCCGATTGGAAGCGGATTTGGCATTGATACTTCACTTCTGAGACGTAGGGTCAAAACATTGGTCGTTTATGGCGGTACCAATAGAAGAGGGGGGGGGGGGAGGCTTTTTTCGCCGGGTTATACAGGAGGAACTCAGACCTTCGAGGAACAAAAGAGACTGCCGAACTCCAGAAAACACTCAGTAGTGTAGATCGCCTTCTGCAGGCAGCCTCTAGAGCGTCATCGCCACCAGCTGCTCACCAAACACCAATATCACCTGCATAAATTGTGCGACCAACATTCTGAATTCCACTGAAGTACCTCGAGAGATCAACCATTGCAAATTTTAGAAGAACAAGATAACCGAACCCCGCATGATGTACCTCTCGTCTGCAGGAGATTATAACGTCAGATTCTATATCCCCAACTGCGATGTTCATCTGGTTGTCACTACAAAAATATACGTATACCGTGTACTCTTATTGAGCGCTTAAAAGCATTAAAAATCATTTTTTGTACTTTACCACTATGTATAGTTAGTAGTGCATGTCGATACTTGTACATAACGACAGAGCTAAGTGATATTATACACAAACCTGACGAGAGAATTGGAGCCCCGCCGCGGTGGTCTAGTGGCTAAGGTACTCGGCTGCTGACCCGCAGGGCGCGGGTTCGAATCCCGGCTGCGGCGGCTGCATTTCCGATGGAGGCGGAAATGTTGTAGGCCCGTGTGCTCAGATTTGGGCGCACGTTAAAGAACCCCAGGTGGTCTAAATTTCCGGAGCCCTCCACTACGGCGTCTCTCATAATCATATAGTGGTTTTGGGACGTTAAACCCCACATATCAATCAATCAATCAACGAGAAAATTGGATGAATAACCGAATTATTCAAGCATGAAATCGCTTAAAGATAAGCCATGGGGCCAAGACAATGAATGACAATGAATCTCAATTTCTGACGAGTTAGTTTTTATCATTCCGGGCTTAAATTAATGTTGTTAAAAGAGAGATACAAATGCATGGAAACGGGCTTCTTGAACGACGGAAGCTGAACAGCTTTTATGGGGACACCGATATTCAGCAGTCGCTTTCACTGATTGAAATGAGGAAGATAAGTTTTACAATCCCCCCGGAACTGTTAGCCTAGCTCATCCAGTAAAACCTCCTTGTACTCATCCTGTAGCTAGAAACTTCAGTTATGCAATGTGATTGCTATGTTGGGCGTTCACAGTGGCAGTACACATGATAATAACACGCACAGTTATGCACACATATATACACAAAATGTATATTTATAAAATTCTGTTAAAGAAGCACTGAGTCTAAAAACAATTTTTCGCATATCTGTAACTTAATACTTGATCACACCAAAACCAACACGTTTTCTGCCTGTTAAGCAAGAAAACGCGCGAAAACACAGTTCTACGAGTGGCGACGCTACCTGGAAAATCTGCACCATTCACCGTGACGTCATGAATTTCGACGGCGTCTACTACGTCGTTTCTATTCGGTAGAAACGAAGTCTTGCGAGGGAACCAAAGACTTGACGTGCCAAGCTTCAGGATATTTCATTGAGCCAATGAGACGGATAACACAATTTGAAGTCCGCATTGTCACCACCACAGATTTCGGTAGAAGATTTTTGCGAAAATATTGAAACTTTTGTTCTTCTTGATAAACCTACTGTGTCGAAATAAATGGCGCTAGCTTTTATTAGTGTGTAATTGATAAGTCCAAGCTGACTTTCACTTTCAATTTAATGTCCATTTAAGATGTGTACTTCTCAAAAACACCCGCGGTCCTCTTGTACATCTTGTGCATCTCACAGGTGCTGCTCTGCTGCTGATCGTGGGGGCTCATTGAAAGTAAGACAGTTCGCCCAGCAGGAAAACAGTCGAGTAGCAGTCCTGGTGCGTCCGACCACGTGACCAATGAAATACGCGGCACGTGCTCGTGGCTATGCGTATACGTGATCGAGGAAAACGTGCCCGGCATGCGTCGAGCACGAAGCAGTCCGCGACGTATTATCAGCGTCGTCGCTGCATACCAAGTTTGTTGAGCTCTGTATTGCTTGCCTTTGTGTACGGCAGCCTGTGAAGAATGTCCTCTCTTGATATCGTCACTCGCCTGCGATGCAGCAATGAGGTTTTCTTTGTGCAGCTTCAATCTAGCAAAATGATTCTGCTTTCGAGGTCGCTGACTGCCTACTTTCGACTGCCACAACAAGGCAACAGTGTGTGGGCGACTGCCAGACGTCAGATGCAATTCTGCACACGTCTGGATGCTGCTAGAGGCCAATAACAGACGAGTGGTTATACGCCTAGATAAATAGGGACTCGTACCGAAAGAGAAGTTTACAGATTATTCATTGATGGACAGGTTGAACAACCATTACAAACGAGAAATATTTCTTTGCATAAATGTTGGCCTTACAAACTTTGCATATTTCATAATTACCCCACCATGCTACTTACAATTGTTTGAGGTTCAACGTCCCAAATCATGCTACTTGAGGTGTCTCGAAGTCTACACATTTGTACGAACTGCCAGCAAGATACTGTGTAAATGCTCAACATTCTCAGCTCATTTTGTATGTCCACTGAAGAACAAAGGCCTCCACACACAGTGTCCACTTTGCTATATCTCACGCGACTGATGGCTTCATAATGAATTATCGCGCACAAAATTGTAACAATACACATCATCAAGTGCGGCTTGGCGTATATTTCGTAATTTATGTGTTTTTTTGCAGAGATTTGCTTTTTGCAGATATACACTAGTGCTATATAGCATATGCAAGATATTTGGTACTTTATTATGCATGCAGATTCGGCGAAGACCAGCCCTGACGGAGTAGCGGAAAGTATTACGTATCTTCATACAGACGCAAAATTGTGTTTCTGCGAGCTGACAAAGGTTTATTTAGCTATTTCAGAAGGCAATCTGACTGTATGTAGTCATCTCACTTCACAAATAACAAAAGCGCTCAGCATGTGTATTTTCTGATGTGATCAACTCCATCAACTCCCAGGTACCCTGCCCAGATGGATAACAAGAGAAGCGACAAGGTGCGGCCCCCTACCAGCGTTTGCCACCCGTGAGTTCCCTCGTTAGTGGACGCGCGTGGTGAGTGGTGGCATCGCCCAATTTCTGTGGCTTATACACGCCGCGGGAGTTACGCAGCAGAGTCGTTATGGCCGAGTTATGCGTGTGCCATCGACGAAAAGAGAGAGAAAGATGGTGACAGAGGAAAATATATAGAACGAAGGAAAATAAAGACGGAAAAAGAGATGAGCAGAGAGTGACTCCAGAGAGCGAGATAGATTGAAAAAGATATAGAAATAGAGGGGATGAAATACATATAAACAAAAAGACATAGAGAGAAAAAGGTGCAAAAATACAGACTGAAAAATAAAATAAAAGAAAGAACAAGGACAGCCATGAATAGTACAGGATAGAAAGGGACAGGAAAGAGACGGATGGGCGAGTAAAAGCCCGCAGCCGAGTAAGGACAAAACTGAGGGCTCACCCGCTCTGTTGTGACCCAGCCTTCCACAGCCCAATGCAAGCTGCGTTAGCTACTTATTTATCTTAAACTTCTTTATTTATTTATTTATTTATTTATTTATTTATTTATTTATTTATTTATTTATTTGAATATGGAGGGTCAACCACCCTCTATTCGTGTTTGTACGTGTGCTTTAATGTGTGCGTCTGTACATACAAAAGCAAAAATGAAAATTTTGAAAATGAGGTTCACATCCCCCGGACTACACCACTTATGTCCCACTGTCGTGACATTCGTCGCACGATTTCCGTGAAGATAAAGCTGCATGGAAATACACGCGGAATAATATTCTCGCTCTCACAGCTGGCCCGAGAAGGCTCATTAGTTCGATAAATAAGAAACAGGACGTAATGCGGGGCGCTTTCTTTGATATCGTCTTTGTAGGCGCAACAACAGCTAGCCAGATTAGTGCCTCTCAAGAGCAAGTGAGGTCTCCAATGCCAGGGTGATAGCAGAAAAAAATACGCTATCGCGTTTTCTGCAAAAAAGCGTGGCCTCACTTAACAGCGAAGGTTGTTGGGATATAACGATAGTATAACTATCAGTTCAAGCGCACGAATAAGCAGAAAGGAAGAGAGTACAAGCACTTTCTCGCAACTAAACAATTTATCAGAAAGCAAAGAATATATAATCAGCCAATCCAAAAACAACGCATGCGTGTGCAGGCACAAAGTACACCCGTGGCACCTCGAGAACACAGAGTAAAAAAAGAAAGATTATCTCAAAACATAATCTAGAAAAGCAAACTCTTTATCGTGCAGCGAAACCGAAGGCTGGCTGACGCATTGTTCTCCCCTTTTCCTTATCTGAAAAGCTTCCGTAAACTCACGAGTTAATTGATTGTTAGATCGAAAAACCGCTTCACTATCATGAAAAAGAGGATAGCAGGCGCACTATCTGCAATGAGCCGCGAGATGCGATGCCCCTGAGGATTTCAAAGAATTGTACTCTCTAAGATGAACATTGATGCACCTTCCCGACTGACCGATGTACACTTTACCACAGCTAAAAGAAGTCATGTAAACAACACCCATTGCGCAGTCCACGAACCTCTTGCTCTGTTTTATGCGACATTGCGAAAAGTCTCTGCGCATGCGCGAACAAATAGACTGCAGTTTGCTTTTAATTGAGAAAAGCACATCGACTTTATATCTATTATCGAATTGCTTAAGTTCATGCGATGTCTTATGAAGGTAAGAAATTACTTGTATTCTCCTACCTTCACGACGCCCCGAGTGATTCCCGTCGAATTTTAGTTTTTTAATTATGTTGTTACACACCGACGTGATGACATCATTAGGATACCCTGCTTGTGCTAGTTTCTTTACTTGACTGTCCAAGCTTATTTTCATTCTGTGTTGGAAGGACTTTTTCAGAGCAAAACCAAAACTCGTAGTAACGATACTTCTATTCACTAGCTTACAGTGGCGCGACCTGTAATTGAGATATGCTTTACGGATCTAGGACAATAATACCAGCAAACATGGTGGGGTTCGAAGACCAAGTTAAGATTTAGAAATCGCAGTTGCTTTAGACGCGGAAACTCTGAAGAAAATTTAATTTATTGCCTGTTTCTTTAAAAACCTTCAAAATATTCACAACATCTCGCGTAAAATCTGAGGATGTAGTGAAACAAGAAAATCATCAACGTATCTGAATACGTGAACCGGGAGTACTGACAGATGCTTTCGAAGTGCCACATCAATCTTTCCCAGAAACATTTCGCTTAAAATCGGGGATACTGAAGAGCCTATGCATATTCCTGATTTCTGGACATAAACATTACCACCCCAAGCCACAAAGGTTGACTTCAAGTAGAAGCTAAGCAATCCTAGAAAACTAGATACATAACCATATAACGAGAACAGCCATTTTTGGCGCGTACTTGTCCGCCGCCACTTCCGGTGTCCGCAACCACTATTGCGCTAAATATAAAGGAAAATAAAAGTATGAAGAAAACGTGGTTGATTCCTCTTTTTAGGAATTGGTATAACACGAGAGTGAAACGCGTCCTCGCCGAGGTAGTTGAACATTCATTGTGGATTGTTTTGCCACAAGGGCGAAGGAATGAATGTTGTAGTAACAAGTTGCAAGTAGTCACGCAAGGAACGGCAAGTAGACCGATACTTGCAGAACAAGCCTCAAGCAGAAAGCATGCACAAAATGAGCATACACAGGACGAGTGCGGGACAAACAACTATCAACCTCGACACTTAAATCACGCTGCTTAAACAGAAAGAAAGACACACGAACTTAACGCACAGGTGTACACAGGACGACCTTGAACAACGGTCACAATTCTTACTTCTACGTGTGTGAGCAGCGCGCCCCTTTCGTAAACGCGGCAGCGAGCGAAATGACGTTCGTGCTCCCTTCAACCACTGAAACTCCAAAGCAAGCTTTCGGTGGAAGATCATGCCATGTGGAAACGCACGCGCACAGTGACGCGTGGGGTGGCGTTCCACGACGACCTTTAGAGCGTCATGCCACTTCACTACTGATGAGGAAAGCACACTGAAGTTAGTTGCCGAGCTCTGAGGACCTCCAGCGGCACATTATATATATATATATATATATATATATGTGCTATATGTGCGACATGTTATATATATATATATATATATATATATTTATATATATATATATATATATATATATATATATATATATATATATATATATCATGTCGCAGAAGTGTCACCCTGTGGGCTGTGGGGTAGTAGTTAGCTCCACGCGCTGAGGAGCGTGAGGTCGCTTTTTCGCCGCACCACTGAGAAAACTTTCTTCTCGTTTTTTTTTTCTTTTGCAATTTGTTAGTAAATATTTTACAACGCAATATCCGTGACATAAATACGCCACGAAGCCATGGTGGACCACGGAATAAAGCACTTTCGTGTTAAAAACATAAACCACGATGGAACGGCATTCGATCCCGGGCCCTCTGCGGGGCAGTTCAGTAATCTACCCCAGAGTATTGCCAGTGTTTATACATCCGTTGCAAAAAGACCCTGCACAGGCTTGACGTCAGGAAGGAACCACGTGAACATGTATAATATAGCGTTGCAGACAGGTAAAATAACAACCAGGAGTTACACAATGCAAATCGTGTAACAATGGGGCCCTTTAAATCATTCAACCCTTTTCAAAAGAGCTCAGCCATAGTTCTTCATCGTCATCAGCCGCAGCCTGTACTAAGTGTGCATAATGCGTTACTAGTGTGCAGCGGTTACCTTGCTTTTCCGCAGACTGATGAATAACGGCGTAGTGGGTGCTTCCCCACTTCACAAGAGTTATGATTTGTCGGTATACCTTGCATGTGTAGTACTTGTACTAGTGTCCCTAAGAGAGTCTACAACGGCCTCTAAAAATGTCACTAATCCAGCTTTCGCCGTTTTACGCCGCTAAGGTTAAGCCCCCTCTCTATTTCTTCTCTGCCTGCACAACTGCTTGACTGGCTCTCACCTACTCTTCAAATTAACGTTTTGTTTCTATGAAGTGGGTGAGTGCGAACTTTATCGTGGCCCACAAGTGGCAGAAGTTGAACAAGACCAAAGGCCCCGCTAGCTTGGCAAGGTGGCTCTACCCAGGAAGGCACCGGAAGCTCAAGCAGATCGCCCGGGTGATTTCCCGGGCGATCTGGACTGCCAGGGGTCGGTTACTGAGCTCCGCGCTGCGCATGGGGGCATCCCAGAAGGAATTGCGTGCTAATCATGACCCCGAAATAAAGGTGCACAACCAGAGCATATGTTCTAAACTACAGCGCCAGCAATCACAGTGCTGACAGTGAGGTGAAAAAGCCTGGGATTTGAAGAAAACACACTTATATCGGCAACGGCTCAGCCTCATTATAGTCAGGGGAAATGCTCCTGAATGAAGGTAAAGAAAAGGATAGTACCCTCCGCACCAAGCGCCAGAATTGGTACCTCAGTCTCCATTAGATAAAAACCAATAGTTGCCCTGGTGGCAGTGGGAGGTAAACGCATCATACATTCCGCAACAGAGGCGGTTATCCAACCTATTCCTTCCTACTTTGATGACGATAACGATGATGATTACCTCGTGTCGATGGTGCTCACCCACAAAGAGAGATGGACCAAACTTATTAGTTTCCATCTCTATATTTATCATTCCTGTTTTATTTTTCACTCAATTACACCATTTTTCATGCGTAGGATCACAAATCAGACATGCGTTCGTCTAACCTGCCTGCATTTCTTTTTATTGCGATAGCGTTAAAGAGATCGTCACGCAGAAATTCCAGCGTCGGTATCAGCGTTGTTGGCTGAGAGCGAAAAATTATCTTGTTCCTGACTAAAAAATCTTGAAAGACAAATAAAAGAAATAATAAAAATTTCCAAGTCCGAGTGAGGCTTTAACGCAGACTTTCTGCGTGGCAAGCAGGTGTTCTATCACAAAGCCATGATATTTGCCCAAAGTGCTTCGGAATAAAACACTATACGAATGTCGGCTAGTGGAAGGGGTCTTCTTGACGCATCATATATTGCGTGACAGAAGCGTAGAATGGTGCCAAGTGTCAAAGTATGTTAATTTAGCAATCAGTGGTTGTTTTAAAGCCCCCCCCCCATTAAAAATCTCTCAGGCATAATTATTCATCAGCAGCAGCAAAGTAAACAGCCGCGCAGGTTCGCGTGTTGCCCTATATACGGACGCGTAGTCGGTCCCTTGCTGATTCGCAAAAAGGAAACTCTATGGCACAGTGGGCCCTTATAACAGCTGTGCTTGCAGTAGGTCTTCAATGATACTTTAAAACAGCTAACGTTACGCTCACAGACTTCCTAACGGCACAGTTGAGGCATACAGGCTAGGCGTACGCACGGGTACGCTATTACGATCTTCAAGGCGAAGCTCGGTTAAGCATCCTCCTATTTTATTTTCAACTGTACTAGTGGAACTCCGAGTCCTGCGATCACAAGAGCAGAGAGTAGGTTATAAATGAATTCTTAGAAACTTAGTCGAAATTAGCCTATTTATATCGCGTACCTTTCAGGGAGACCTTCTCAGGCGCATAATAGATGGATGTTTGATTACTCCCGTACTACGTCAGACACCCCAGTTGTATGCCTGCAAATGTCCTCTACTCATTACACAACGCACGGTAATCTCGGCCTTCCTTGACTTCCCTTCCTCTCTTATGCGTCCACTATAAGTCTCTAATACCGCCCAGTGGAAACTTTGAGGGCTTGTTTTGCTTTGTTAGACACTATAGTAATGAGAACTAGCAGAGGATTGCAGTGGTTATAATTCTCTGTCACTTATATCTAATACCACCTAATAATATCGACCACTTCAATTCTTCATGAATGTCCTCACACCGGAAATCTATGAAGCCTTTAATTATTGGACTTCTCGCGTGGCAGCGGCTATCGGATAAGCTGTAATACTTTGGCTCCGCAGCCTCCTTTTTCTTTTTTGTTTTGCAGTTTTCACACGCTTGCTCTTCATTCCACTTTTCTTTCAATTTATCCTTCCAATTCCCCTTAATGTAGGGTAGCAAATAAGGTGTTATAATTCTGGTAGAACTGCCTTTCCTTAATTTTTAAATCGCTGTTCTACAAATGACATGGGCTGCTCGATGGTAAATCACTTCTCTTGATCTCAGAAAAAAATATTACTATGCTCCTTTACCAGTTTATCTATAATTTCCTTTAAACTATAGAATCTATTGATTCCCCCCCCCCGCCTTCAGAAAGGATTGCTTTACGTCCACCTCTATTCATTTCGATTTACGTCATCATTCGCAGACTACAGCCAAAAAAGAATTGCCTACTCTGCGCCAGTTCTCCACAACATCTCTCAGACGTCTCTACACCGGCTTCAGCTGTTACAAGCACGAAGCTTACGCATATGTCTGGGGATTCTACAGGCAACATCAAGTTCGCTGACCCTGGCAGAGGCCAGAGAACCCAACTTTATAGTAATTAGAAATGCGGAGACATGTCGGCACCTCTTTCGACTAGTCACGCAACACCCTTTCCATCCGCTCATATCCAACATACCGTGCCGGAGCGCAAATACACCATGTGTACCAACAGTACATTTCCCGGCTTTTTGTGTCGACACATTGGCCAGTGCACTTATATCTGTTTAACAGGTACCAAGGATACACTCACGTGAAGACTGACGGCTCCGTCACCAAAGAAACAGTGACATCAGCATTTATAATTCCGGAATTGCGTGTTGGTACGGCATGTCAGCTGGGTCACCACTATTCTTCAACAACGTCAGAGCTCGTAGCGATTTTGCTCACCATAAGCTTTATTAAACTATCAACGACTCCAAGAAAATGGGTGGTAATTACACACTCTCTGGCAGCACTCGCATGTGTGGAAAATACCACTTCAAGACACACTGATGTACGTATATTATACGCTATACTAAAAGAGCTTTCAGAAGTTACGAAGTCGAATCATCGAGCGGCATTTCAGTGGATTACCAGTCACTACGAAATCAAGGGAAATGAAATGGCGGATGAGTTGGCAAAAACCACTCATAATTCTACGCAAACGTATCTCATTCCGGTATCACAATATGATGTAAATAGAACTTTAAGATCAACAAAACGTGAACTAAGCCTGTCTACCTGGTTCCCAGACAAAACAAAGGAATCGATATTATATGCTGCTGATCCTGATCTTAAATACCAATTAGACCGTGACCTCCCAAGACGTGCCGACACACTCATTTCTCGCCTACGACTCGGAACAGCTTACACAAAGCACTTCCTACTTCGTATTCATCGTGCAACATCGTGTTCATGTGGCACGACAACGAGGATATCTGTCACCTCTTGCTCGACCGTTCGAAACACGACACACACCGAAGGTGACTAGAACAAGTTAGATCCCGAGCAGCCATTTGCGTTGAATAAAATACTAGCGCCATGGCCATCTAAAACCAATAACATAGCAATGAAGGTGCTGCAAAACTTCGAAGCAACAAAGATTTGTGACGACTACTGAGCGGACAAAAGTTTAAAGTGAGCGTGGCGTCTACGCGTTTATTTGTTCTGCCCATAGGAGAACTTTTGCTCTCACCCATGTAGAACTCTACATATGTATATATGCTATTGTTTTTTTTCTTTATTTGTACCAATCAAATGGAAAGTGGTAGCCGTCACCAAGTAACGGTGACAAAAACTCTTTCGTTTATTTTCTATTTCAATAAAAAAAAACAAATAACCAGCTCTATGCTTTCCCTGTTTGAAGTGTTTGTTCGAGTCAGCTGGTTGTGTCAAACATCTAAATGATCCGTTCGGTCGAAAAAAGTTCTCCTTCATGGTACACTTGCCATCTTTCTTCTCGTGACTCAATAAGCAGTTCTAGCTTCCTGGAAGCTGATATGTTCTTTTTATAGCACGGCAACGAGCCGATGATAACTGCTTGCATACAGTTCCAGCACACAAACGTCCAGCTAGACAGATTGAAACGTTTTTTAGCATAGCAACGACAAGCGTCACCCGCCAAAAATCAAGGGCAATTTATTTCTATGACAATGTGGAGGCAGGCCTCCAGTTTTTGAGTATACAAGTGAATTTCATGCGATCACGTCAATTAAACTGCTCATCAACCACTAGCCTAGTTAAATGGAGCATGTCTGAATCCCATACCATGGCCGCTGCATAGATCGGCCGTGCCCATACATAACTACAAAAAAGGGGCGGTCTTTTCAGTGCTCGAACATACGGTATAAAAAATCTTACGTGAAATATATTAGACTCCAGGCGAGTTTACCATACCATACATGATGTGCGAGAAGTCAGAGTTGCGAGCTGGGCACGTCATAAGAATATGTGAGGTCTCGTTCCCACTGCTGCATGGGGTCATTGCAGCCTACTGCCATACCATATAGCGCACTACTTGTTTTCTTATGCTGTGATACCTTTCCGTGAAGCCACGGCCGCTTGTTTCACTTGTTAGACAAAAAAAATTTCTTTGAGTGAGAAACGCGAAAGTAGATGTAAAAGTCACACGTGTGCTTTTTTTTGTCGTTGTAAGTAGTTTAACTATGCGAATTTTCGCTGTGAATGTTAATGGAATTGCCAGACTTACCACAACAACCTGAGGAATCTGAGAAAGGTCGCATCTGTACGGTGAAGTAGGGATATGGCGCAGTTTATTTGGGGCTGAAAAATGTCTGACTTCAAGACTCTCTTTTTGAGGGACGCTATCTGCAATAATCGGTCTTATTCTTGCCACTTCGTTTACATTTTTGTACGTATACAGTGTTCACCAACCGTCACGCCTAATTTCCCGGCCGCTGCCGCAGCGAACACGCCGTTTGTAGTTCCTCTGCTCACTCCTATAAATGAGTTCATTTCCGGTTGTGCGTTAGAGTAAAAAGCAGGAAGTGGTACGAAAATAAGTATTCGAGCTCTGTCTTCTAATTAACATTCGAAAAACTTACGAAATCTCGCTAAGTTGCTTCACGATACTCTGACGAGACGCCGATTCGTTTTTCTTTTTTTGCCTATATATTATGCCATTCACTACAAAAGAATACATCTTTTATTTACTTTCTCCTGATGATATGAGCAATATTTGGCTGTGTATGAAAAAATATACTGCACATCCACGAAGTGAATTGATAGAGTGGAGCTAGGTTATATGAGGTCCATAATGTCTTCATTCAAGTCACCTACTAGTATGTAGAGATGAACGGAAGGACGCACAGAAGGACAGACGGATGAACACATGCATGGACAGAGTACCGTCTATTTTAAACCTATGTGAGTGCAAAGAACACTCTATGCGTTTTATACGGGGTGTTTTTTTTAGCAATACAGTTTTTTTTCTGTAAAGAACTATGAAAGGTAGGCGCTTGTCTTCTCCACAGTTAATTTCTAGGCTGAGGCGGAAGAACTTTGCCACTAATTGCATCACTCAGAAATAAGTAATTGATAAATTTAATAAATTATTTTTATTAGCAGTTTTAGGGTGGTTGTTTATATGACGCAGTTGGTCCGTGTCACAAATAATAGTGGGCCTAGTTTTTACAAATTTAAGGTACCACACGTCGTTTCAGAGATCCATCGTCCAATTTACAGACTGCAATGCCGGAGAAACCGAAACTAACGCACCGAGTGCGTTAGATTTGATGCACTGGGTTTGTTTTAGTGACCTCCGAGCGTTAGTTTACTTATGTTGATCGGGTAAGCTACCGTGCTGTTAATCTTGAGAACGCTGGTTCGATTCGCTGCATATAAAATGACTACACTCTGAGGTGGCCCACACCCATGTGTCTTTTGTCTAGGTGCACGTCAGAGAGCCGCGCATTACAAAACCTATTCTGCTACCTCCGATTACGGCATGCCTTGCAATCATGTCGCGCTTTGCCCCAACAAAAGAGGCATGAATGTTACAAAAGCTGAGATCGCTTGGCTGTTTTGCACTTGTAGAAGGGAATGAGAACTGACTACCAGTCGGAGAAAGGAAGCTTATACTTTGAACATACACGACGCGCTTAAAAAAGAGCCTATACACTCACAAGGGATGTAATGGGCTTGTAGGTGCTCATCAGCGTATATGTGTAGTTCAAGTCCTTTCAAGTCCAGTGCAGTTAACAAATAGTTCAGTTGAGTTACATGGCTAGCATATTACAGCAGGAGGTCCCAGAGTTTGAGAAACTGACAGTGGGACCTCCTATGGCTACTTGAGCGGGGAATTACAAGAAGACCGCAAATGTATAGAGACATGTGACCACTGATGAGCAAAATTGAATAACAATAGCGCTGAGATAGATATATAGCACAATGGTAATACTCAACACTGAAAACAAAATACGTGAAAATTATCAAAAGCCAGTCATAAAACAAGAATAAACAAAAAACAGCACTGATTATCAGCAGGACGTGAGCAATTCTACTCGAATTATACCAATTCAGATATATAAGCTACACAAAAACAAAAAATATATACGAATGTAATACAGAAATATTGAAATCTGTTAACAGTTAACCGCAGAAATCAGGTGAGTTGAATTCCCGAACAAAATATTTTTTGCTACACGAAGTGAAAATATGAAGGGTGTGTGATGATTCAGAATGGAATCTCCTACTATAAAGTTAGGTAACGTTATTTGGATGCCCATAAGTTCTCTGTATAGTATTGAAGTATATACTCTCGTGATGGATGGATCACAAAACTGCACACAAAATTGGGCCGCAAAGCAGATGCTCAAGGTGGCACGACGCTCCGCTTATTTCATCCGACATTGTCTGACAGAGATTACCTTCTCTCTGTTTCATCGCACGCGCATGAGGGAATCGTTTCTAGTGGGAAGTAATGGATTGCCGACCGGACAGTGTGGTCATTCATCGCCGACCGCGCAAGAGCATCACTCATGGCAAACGATAGTTCAACACAAAGGTAACAAAGTCTTGGCAAAGACTGGTAAAGCCTGCCTCTAGAGAGGCCTGCTGCATCCGCATGGTGGGACACACTGCTTTTGCGTCAGCATTACAAAGATGATGATGCGTTGAAACATGGCGCTCATGTCTCGCAAGCAAGTTGTTTGATGTCGCTATATTGAAGTTATGTTACAGCTAATATTTTCTTTATCGTTGCATTTTTATATTAAGAAGAAGCTTTTTTTTACCCTTTCGCCAGTATAGTTAAGCACTTGACTTACCACATAGCCACGACTTTCGTTTATTTGAGATATTGAAGGCATTCCGCGCAGAAGCATTTCAAAGAGAAAATATCGTGCTTAAGCATTGGTGGACCTGGCGTTCGCACCTTTACGACTTGGTCTACGATTTCCATTGTTCTGTGACAAAGTTTACTACTATTACGAAATTCATCTTGAAACAATATATTCGATCTTTCAAAGAATGAAAAGAACAGCGAGGAAAACGAATCAATCTGAGTCTGCGATAGTTCTTCTAAATTAGGTAAATAAACTAAACGAGGTTTGCTAGAATCTGGACAAGAAACCTGAAAGATCTTAACTGACCCAGTTTATGTAACTACATGTCTTACGTCTCAATCCATAATATTGTGAGTGGACATTTTTATTTTCAAAAAAATTACATAAAAATAAAAACGTTCATTCTTATAGCTACATTTATAGCGACAACGCGCTTCATCGTATCTTGTTGTTATTATTCTTTTATTGCTGCCATGATCACTTCGACATAAACGTATCGAAGCAACGATAAATCGAGAAGTCTCATATATACCGCAAAAAAAGTGCTTACACAGTTCTGCGGATGTCTTTCTCCGTGAGAGTTTGCTCTACGTTGCGTTTTTTATGCCATATCTCTCAGAAACCCGCAAACACTGACGGTTCTTGAAGAGCCTGTCACCAATTTTTAAAGCACACTCTAAGAAAGAAAAAAGAACAGTTTTTCGTTACTTTCACCGGTGCGTCATTTTGTAGTTTTTGTTTGATCTTGACGGCCTTCTGTTCTCTCACCCCTTTTCTATTTTTGTAACCAGAATTATCCGGAATTGTAGCGAAGCGGATGCTACGATTCTGGTTAAATTCCCTGTCTTTCTTTTTTTTCTCTTGACTTGTCTCACACAACTTTTCAGCGACATGTCTCTTTTCCCACTCTTCTCCAATGTCATCCTTAAAAAACGTTGAGAGTAGCAACCAAGATATTTGTGAAATTCCTGGAAGCAAGAGACTTGCGCGAATGGCTGTAGACTCTTAGTGATGACTTATACCACACAGAACTGCCGCTCTGCGCTGTGACGGCGGTTATGCCAAACTGGTTAACAGGCCTGTCTTTCTTCTCACTCGTGATCCTTCCTTCCTACGTCTCTTTTTGTACGCAATCGTGCAATACTCAGTGCTACTTCCCACCTTTACACCGCTCTGTATTATATCTTCTATGTTTTCGACAATCTCTTGTTCATCGGCTTTCCTCTTGTTTAGCGTAAGCGCCGAGGAATTAAGAGCAAGTATAAGCAAGTGCGCCATGCTCTGTCAGCGTTCAGCGAGCCAGGAGTGAAGCGCAGCGTTGGCGTGCCAGTTTACGTGGTTCCACTCTGCCGCGCACTAATTACGGACAAACGAATAAATGCGCAAGCGCTGACACAGTACTCGAGGCTATACGAACACAATGCGGGAAAAAAGATGTTGTGCAGTGCGATATCAATTCAGCACACTATGAATCTTAGAAACAGACAACAGCGGAGACGTAACGCGGCAAAGTATTCATGCAAATGTCTCATTTCAAGCCAATGCATCGATGCGTCGAAATTGTAAGTGTTTTTCGATATAGTAATGCCCATAGAACTACTGTGTGCGTGAGTGTGTGTGCGTAATGCCGAAAACAAGCTCAGATATTTCATGCACCATGCGCTAAAGGTTCTCGTTGGCTGAATTACAGACTACACACGCAGAAAAAGGTTTAGCTGTCTCCCAGCCGTATGAACCAACACGTGATAGAGTGGAGGAGAGAAAGAACGAACATCAGCGCAGATCATACGTCCAACAAACCAACACAACTAAAGGCGTTTCAAAAGGAAGCCGAAATTCTGACGGAAGCTCGTCTGGTCGAGATCTAACATAGAATTAAGAGAAGGGCAGCGATTTTAACAAAGAACACGAAAAAGACATTTTCGCTCCCCTGCCGAGAGCCTTGTTCACAGTGAACAAGTTGTGAGACTACTCTGGACCTCCAATACCGGAGTCTTATGAACTTCATTACATTCGATGGACGCATGCTGAATCATGTCGAGTACGGAGCCTTTCTGTAAATTTCTTCTGAAACTTCTAAAAGCAAACGCTTTCAGGAGCATGGCACATTTCTCAGAATGCTTATGGTTTTCTGGAGAATTTCAATCGCGGGCGATCTCGCACGTTTTATTAACACAGCCGCAGTGTCATGAAGACGCCGTTAATTTGAGCAGGATGCAAATAAGTAGATTAATAAACGCTTCGTCAACAACAACCCTGTGTGAATAGACAACCACAATCATCGTGGATGCTATACTTTAAAAAAAGAACTTACAGTGTATACTAACGCATGCGCTTCAGTTGGCTCCAAGGTGAACGCCTTTTTAAGCGAGATGCATTATATATGTGGAACCAAACTGTCGTACGCTGTTGTATGCGTTCGTGTGTTGCCGTCATCACCTGGCGAAATGCTCCATGTATTGCAAATTGAGCGCACACTCATGCTAAGAAGTATTCTTTCTCTTGTTATTCGAGCGTCTTGAGGATTATCGCTTATCTTAACGAAAATAAAAACTAGTACGCTTGGCAAGCCATACTGCACATAAAATTAAGCAAGAAGAAAGAGGAAGCAAGCGGGAACGAGATAAAGAAAGAAATATGAATAAAAAATAGTAAGAACGAAAAACAGAAACTAAAAAGATAGACGAAAAGGAAGAAATATAAATGAAAAAGAGACAAAACAAATAAAAAGGAAGAAAACGAAAGAGACAGAGGAGGAAATTAAAAGGAAACGGTGGAGAAATTTTTAAAAAAAGAAGAAAAAAGTGCCCAGCCATGCACTTCTTTCAGGCTTGGTACGTTTAGCCAAGCTGCCTTAATTTTTTTTATTAAATCAAGGTATTGAGCCACCCATGCCCTACTCTTTCTGAAAGTGACGTGGTCTTACCATGCCTGCAAAATTAAAGGCACTGAAAACATTTTGCACTGCCAACGGATCGACCAATCTGTGACCAAGCAGTGATGTCATATGACGGCGTCACACTGACGGCCAGACGATATCACAGTGCCGTCAGGACGACATCATATGGTTACGTTAATTATCACGTGATGATGTCTTTTTTGCTTTGATCATGTGTTTGCGGCTTACGTGGTGCATCCATCGATTTCGCATATTATAAGGTATAAGGCTCTCGCCTTTATAGTTTATTTTTCTCTCTTTTTAATCTTTTGCGTCAACGAAATCCCGCAACGTTGCTGCACGTGTTGCTCAGTGCCCTACAGCGTTCACCGTTGCTGCACGCGAGGTGGCCAACACGTTGTCGCTGAAGTCCACCTTCAGTTGTCTCCCGTTCTGCGTTGCTCCTTGCTTCAATACGATCTTAATAAGAACCCGCATATCTTTCGAAAGGCGTGCAAGGAACTCAAGCTGAATTTAGTTTCCTACCATTTTCCAAGTCTCAACTCTGAGTGAGACAGCCCGTTCTTTCATTTCACCCTTAAAGATCTCAAAGTGGCTTCGTTCGCGAAAGAATGAAATTAGTGATGGATGAACCACAGAAGTTTATTATCCTATCAAGTATAATCTCTTTCTGGCTCTTGTAAATCATCATATAAACGCCGAAAATGCGTTTGAAAAAGAGGCAATACTAGTATGAACACATCTGGGATTGTAAAAACATTTTTAAAAAATTACTGTGTGTAGCAATACGTCTTTGCAGACTAGTTGGTTCATATTTGTAAATTTGACTTGCCGCGCAACCAGTGGGAAAGAGAGGTTGCGCAGCAAGTCGAGTTTACTGTATACAGATATGCGACGTTTTTAAACAGAAAAAAAAAAACATTTCCACCGGGTATGTGAAGTATATTACACTTTTTTACCCATATAAAATTAATAAACTAGAGCGTATCCTTTGGCCTAACATATTAACAAAAAGAAAGACACGAAACCTATTTTTTATGCGATTTAAACACGTTTCGATATTTCCAAAGAGTCTTCGCGAATAACATCAGCAGAATCACCAGGTCTAACAAAAAGAAAAAAAAAACTGGCTAGAATTTTCTCCTGTGAAGAGTTCTTTCATGGAGCTATTTTTGGCGAATGACGACATGGTTGACTGCCGCGCCTGAGTAAATAAAACAAAGAAAGCAACAGCAACAGCATTAAACAAACCGCAAAAAGAATAAATTCGCTCGTCACTGCTTTGATTGATATGTAGGGTTTAATGGTCGTCATTGGTACGGGTACACCTTTTTAGCTTGTTAGCGAGTAACTTCGTATGTGCGTGTGCTATACAAGCAACTGCGTCATTCTATATGTCACTCTGGTTATCCAGATCGACTACCGCATGCAAGATGCGTGTGCAGTCAGGAAAGTGTTTTAGATGCTCCATAATAAAGTGATAAAGAGAAACAAATAAATCAATTAGATGCACGAATTGGGGTGATAAATATTGTTTTACGTTTGCACTTGTTACAAAAAATTAAATATTCAAAACGCAAGCAAGGCCTGAGAGTTCGCATCACTTTTTATTTTTCTTTAACTTCGGGTATAAGCCCAAGCGTCGATACATTATTGTGAGATTTTAAGGTTAAGCCTGTTTCACGTTTCTTGTGTGTTGTGGAGCACCGATAATTTTCTCAACTTTCAATCTGCTTAAGTTGAGCCTTTTGTTTCGTCAACATTAATTCTGTGCTCTTGCGTAGTCAAAATAAGTGGCACGTCATTTATTCAGTAAGCTCACCGCAAGAAACAACCTTGCAATCACGCAATTATTATTTGTTTTGTACCGAAGACCAGAAGACCTAACAGGACCAGCAATTTGATCGATCTCCTCTAAAACTATTTTTCAAAAACTTTGATGCTTGCGTTCGCTTCCCGCCTCTAATGACTCCTAATGACGTAACTGCTTCAAAATTATTTGTAGACGTGCCCCGCCACGAGTGCTAAAATAACTTCGAGTACGCCACTGTCCTGCAGTCGAAAAATTTGCCCTCATTTCTTTACACTTTCAACAAGCCTGTCCTGAAGCATACATGGTTTTATCGCTGCTGTTTCAGATACTGTTATGTGTGGTGCCGGTAAATTATTAACCTTTCTTCATCTAATCAATGCTTCCGTTACAATTTGATGGGCCCGTTCGCGTGTTGTTCTCCACATTGCTATATTTTTAAGTATTTGCCAAATACGAATCTTTTTTCATCGCACTAATATAATAATAATGCTGGGGTTCGACGTGCCAACACTCGGATATCATTACTAGGCATGCCATGTTGGTGGACTGAAGATTCCTTTTGATCAGCTTGGGTTCCTTAACATGAACTTAAATCTAAATACATGAGTGTTACGACACTTTGTCCTCATCGAAGTTTGGCCACGGTAGCGTGGAGTCGAAACCACGCGCTGTATAGCTTAAAGCGCAACACGTCAGACCGCTTAGCTATAATGGTAGTTTTTGTTATTTTTCTCCTCCGAGTTACGAGAAGAAGAAGGTGTACGTTTTGTCTGGGCGCATTCCTCACGATACGCAACCAACTAGTCAAGGCAAGTGCCACTTTAAACAATAAGAACGTCCGTGCTTCTCGTAGCCAGCCGCGCGATTAAGTCCACAACGGTGTCTCACCTGAGACGCAAAGTATCCAAATCCGAACGAGAGGCCGCATCCTCGCCTCAGCACCACGGCGCCTCTTCTCGGTGCCAAGGTGACAGGAGCGCACCCACCACTACACCGCCACCAATCAAGAGCAAAAAAGCACGAACTGCACACAAGACGCACCGCACTTGGCGCCGAACGGCTGTCGTCTGCAAGGCAACGCGCTCTCAAAGGCGGCCAAGACGAGATCCGTCCCGAGCCGGTCTCAGTAGCGAATCTGGAGCTTGTCCCGCCATCTGGGAGCAAGCTGCCGAGCTAGAATATTGGGTCAGCGGCCGCGAGATGCCCCGAGCATTCGATGCAAAGCCATCGCTCCCTCTGGTTCTATGTACTGGTCACCCCTTTTCAGCGTGCTTTGACTGAGCGCCCACACGTTCACTCCCGAGACGATGCGGGGATCTTCTGAGCTTGAGATATCTTCTATTTTCAGTCTACTTCTTCGAACAGCTCCATTTTACAAAGCCGAAACCATGCAATCAGCCCTGAACACGGACCTGATGCGATGGAGCTCATTAGTGCCGGACATTGAAAGTATAGAATTAAAATCCGAATTTACTCTGAAGTAACGGCCGAAATGGGAAGTCTAATCTCGCATCTTTATGTGTAGCAAGTAGCTCTTCCTTGAGTATATGAAGCTACTGGGCGCATTTATTATGTTATGCGTGTCTGTCTTTTTGCGGCGTTTCCAAAGGAATTCTGGGGTTCTCTTTCGTTGATGGATGGTGTGAGTTATGGCAGCGATGCATGTTACTTCAATGTTTCCGTATCTTTGTTTAATTGGCTTGATTGAACCTTCGATTTTGTACGCGGTCTGATGGACACGTGAACTTGCGTACTGTGTTGAGCGTTTTTCTTTTTCTTTTTTATTATGCGACACAACATTTCGCTAGAAGAAATGAGAAAGTTAGGGGCTTAAAAATGCTTCCGTCGCGTGGATAATTCCTTGACTTGTTTCCTACTTGTGTGGACCACGGAGGATAAAGCAGGAAAGAAAAAAAAGTCACAGTTTTGCCGCAAGGGCGAAGCAATCAATGTGATAGCAACAACTTGGAATGTAACGCTGAGAACGGCAAGCAGATCGAAACGCGCGGCGAGCTGCTCACACACGAATGACGCATGAAAACAACATACACAGGACGAGAGTGAACTAAAAAGTGTCGAGTGAACTGAAGTGTCGAGTTTACCACTCGACACTTCACGCACTGTTTAAACAAAAATGACGCACGAAACGTAATCACAAGTCCAGCTGAGTGCAAGCTAACAAGTCTCCCAGTTCTTACACTTAGCTGTGCATGAAAAGCGCGCTCTTTTCGCAAACGGGGCCTGTGACGCAATCGAAGTGACCCTTGTGGGCCCAGCAAGTAACGCAATCGTTCGGTGAAAGTCGAACGCACACGATGCTCCCCATCGAAAGATAAGCGCGCACGCACTAGCATCTAGCCCCCCCCCCTCACCCCACCCCCCCAATTGCGGGGCAAAGTACGCGTGGGAGATAAACGCGCGTGGGCGCATCGTGATGAGCTGGGCGCCGAGCACGGGTAGCTTTTTTTTCTCTTTCTAGAGTAGTTACATATATAGATACAGATACATTTATGGTGAATGACAGCGGCGACGGTGGCAAACAACCAGCCGAGACTGTCCATATAATTGCTATCGCAATAAAAAGTGAAATTATTGAGACAGGCACATCAAGGGCTTAAGCTCACGAGCTGAAAGTCATGAACAGCTTGCAATTTTGAATGCGATGTATTTTTAATGCACTATCGGCACTTTGAGCATATCTATCTATCTATCTATATGTATGTATGTATGTATGTATGTATGTATGTATGTATGTATGTATGTATGTATGTATGTATGTATGTATGTATGTATGTATGTATGTATGTATGTGTATATATGTATGTATGTATGTATGTATGCATCTATGTATGCATGTATGTATGCATGCATGTATGTATGTATGTATGTATGTATGTATGTATGTATTGTCACCAATCTTGTCTCACTCAAGGAAACCTTCCGCAGAACTGCTCGTCAAGCTAGGACAAAAAAAACGGCTCCAACCCAACCTCTTCGTCCTCTTCCACACGAAAACCACGCGAATTCATGCGGCATTAAAAAGCGGCTCAATCCCAACCTCTTCGTCCTCTTCCACACGAAAACCACGCGAATTCATGCGGCATTAGTCCCCCCTTTTAAAAAGCATCGACTCGATGCTTCTAAATAAAAGAAGAAGAAAAAAAAAACCCATAATTAGAACACGCGTTGACGCAGAGAATCACAAAGTGAGTGCCAGGGAAAACAAAGAGGGCGCACAAGCACTTGGACCATGCGCGAACACAACAGCACCAGTGGAAGAGTCAAGAAGAAAAAAAAAAACACCACATGAGATTACTGTCACGTTTGCGAAGTAACTCGCAAGCACAGAGACTATTGTGTGTAGTACGGCTTGAGTCGTACGACATGCACAGTTTCGGGCCGATGTTGTCGACGTGACGACACCGTGCCGTCCGGAAGTACTTCGTATGTAAGGTCACTCACACGTCGGATAACCTTGTATGGTCCGAAATAACGGCTCAGAAGCTTTTCAGACAAGCCTGGTCGTCGGACAGGAGTCCACACCCACACTCGTTCACCCGGGTGGTATGCGACGTTTCGACGGCGAAGGTTGTAACGTCGTGCATCTGCGTCTTGTTGGTGACCGATGTTCACGCGAGCCAGTTGACGAGCCTCTTCGGCGTACTGCGTGTATTGCTCGGCTTCTGGAGAAAGAGCATCGCTATTATCGTACGGCAGCATAGCGTCAAGCATCGTTTGTACGTTGCGTCCATAAACAAGGTGGAAAGGTGAAAATCGGGTTGTTTCCTGCATTGCCGTATTGTATGCGAACGTGACGTATGGGAGGATATCGTCCCAGGTTTTGTGCTGCACGTCCACGTACATTGACAGCATGTCCGCTATGGTCTTGTTGAGCCTTTCCGTCAGTCCATTACTTTGTGGGTGGTAAGCCGTTGTTTTTCGGTGACTCGTGCAGCTCAGTCTGAAAATGTCCTCTAGCATTTGTGCCGTAAATGATGTTCCTCTATCCGTAATCACACATGACGGCGCGCCGTGCCGGAGGACGATGTGCTGCACGAAGAACTTCGCCACTTCAGACGCCGTGCCGCGGGGTAACGCCTTTGTCTCAGCATACCGGGTCAAGTAATCGGTTGCCACTATAATCCATTTGTTACCAGTGGCCGACAAAGGGAAGGGTCCTAGAAGGTCCATTCCCACGAGGTCGAAAGGTGTCCGTGGTGGTGTAATAGGGTGGAGAAGGCCCGCAGGTTTCACGGGTGGCGTCTTGCGACGCTGGCACTCGCGGCAGCCTTGCACGTAGCGGTGTACACTGGTCGAAAGTCGTGGCCAATAGTACTGCTGGCGCACTCTGGCGAGAGTCCGCGAGTAGCCCAAGTGTCCCGACGTGGGCTCGTCGTGGCACGCGAGGAGGATGTCATCCCGCATGTCGGCTGGTACAACGAGGAGGAAGGCTTTGTTGCTACCTCGAGCATTTTTCTTGTAAAGAATGCCCCTCCTTAGACAAAAGGATGACAATTCGCGAGCGATGCGCCGAGGAGTGTGAGAATTTCGGCCTTCTAAGGAATCAATAATAGGGCGCAATTCCTGATCGGCTCTCTGTCTAGACATAAAGTCAGAATCACTGAGGGCTCCGAGAAAACCATCAGCATATTCCGAGTCCATATCAGGATGTCCCACGGGTGCTCGAGAAAGTGCGTCGGCATCTTCGTGCTTGCGCCCAGACCTATACACAATCATGATGTCAAACTCTTGCAAGCGCAAACTCCACCGAGCGAGACGACCAGACGGATCACGGAGATTGGCCAGCCAACACAGCGAATGGTGATCGGTCACCACCTTGAAGAAACGGCCGTAGAGGTAAGGTCGAAACTTTGCCGTTGCCCACACGACTGCGAGGCATTCCTTCTCTGAAGTGGAGTAGTTGGCCTCGGCTCGAGAGAGAGTACGACTGGCGTAAGCTATGACATGTTCTACGCCGTTGTGCCGTTGTACAAGGACAGCGCCAAGTCCGACGTTGCTTGCATCCGTGTGAACTTCGGTATCAGCGTCCTCATCAAAATGCGCAAGAACAGGTGCCTCTTGCATTCGCTGCCGTAACTCTGCGAAAGCTGCTTCTTGCTCTGTAGTCCAGGCAAACGGTACATCATCTCGGGTGAGTCGCGTGAGCGGTTCGGCTATCGTCGAGAAGTTGGTAATGAATCGGCGATAATAAGCACACAAGCCGAGAAAACGCCGCACCGCTTTTTTGTCTGACGGCACAGGAAAGGTGGCGACTGCTGCAGTTTTTTCTGGGTCAGGCCGCACTCCATCCGCACTCACAACATGTCCCAGAAATTTCAGCTCATCGTAGCCGAAATGGCACTTCTGGGGTTTTAGCGTGAGTTCGGCCGAACGAATAGCTTCCAGAACCATTCTTAGACGCTTCAGATGTTCTTCGAAACTCTCGGCAAAGATGACCACATCATCAAGGTATACAAGGCAGCTTTGCCACTTCAAGCCAGCGAGAACGGTATCCATCATTCGCTGGAATGTTGCGGGAGCCGAACAGAGGCCGAAAGGAAGAACTCTGAATTCATAAAGCCCATCGGGAGTTACAAACGCTGTCTTCTCTCTGTCTCGCTCATCGACCTCTATCTGCCAATAGCCGCTCTTCAAATCTATCGATGAAAAATACTTCGCGTGTCGTAGCCTGTCGAGAGAATCATCAACCCGTGGAAGCGGGTAGACGTCTTTTTTGGTGACGCTATTGAGTTTCCTGTAGTCAACACAGAATCGCAGCGTTCCGTCTTTCTTCTTTACTAGAACGACTGGCGAGGACCACGGGCTGCTCGACGGTTGTATCACCCCGTCGTCAAGCATCTCCTTTACCTGCGTCTGTATAGTCTCGCGTTCTTTAGCCGAAACACGGTAAGGTTGCTGGCGGATTGGGCGAACATCATCGTCGGTAATAATTCGGTGCTTTATGAGGGGTGTTTGACCGACTCTAGATGAAGAGGCGAAGCAAGATTTAAATTCCTTCAGCAGGGTATGCAGTGCGGCCTTCTTCTCGTCCGAAAGCTTCGAACTGACGTCGATGTGGTCCAGAAACTTATCTCCATCAACCATTTCCTCGGATGCGAAGCACTCGGTGACATCCGCTACACGGTCTCCGAAGGCCACGGTGGTGCCGCGGAAAAGATGTCGGTGCTCGAAGTTAAAATTTGTGACGAGTATCTGCGACCGTCCGTCACGCACACGCAGAATGCTTCGCACTGCACACACACCTTGAAGCAGTAAAAGGGATACGTTGCTCTCGGCGACCACGTCACCGTCTTGGAGGTCTTCACAGGTGACTTCTACGAAAGCAGTCGCTCGGGGAGGCAACGTCACGCTTTCGTCGGCAACACGCAGCGCAGGTCTACGACAGCTATCAGCGCCTCGATCGGTTGCAAGTTGCGTCGAGAAAGTCACCATTCGCTCGCGGAGATTTATGATCGCGCCATTCTCTCGAAGGAAGTCCATTCCAAGGATGAGCTGACGAGAACAGTCGCGTAGTACGAGGCAGGTTACCACAAACGTTGACTCGCGTATTTCCACTCTTGCGGTACAGCGACCCAATGGAGTAATAACGTGGCCTCCAGCAGTGCGAATACGCGTCCCATTCCAAGGTGTCATCACTTTCTTAAGACTGGTTGCCAATTTTCCGCTCATAATAGAATAATCTGCACCTGTGTCCACCAATGCGCTGACCTGAAGACCGTCTATCAGCACGGGAATGTCGAGTGAGACTCGGCCACTGGGTTCAGACGCACAATCCGGCATTTCTCTCGCACTGCACTCAGACGTCAATTCAATGTCTGCAGCGTTTTGTGGAAGCGTCGATAGGAGGTCTTCCGCACTTTTAGTCCCAGCGACCTCGCCCCCGAAGGTCGCTGCCTTCAGTTTTCCCGACGAGGGCTTGGGGAACGTCCCCGTGCCATCGTACTGAGACGTGGTCCAATAGCTGCGGGTCGTCGTGGAGATGGAGACCGCGATTGACGCCGTGAGAAAGGCAGACGTTGCTGCGCGAGGTAGTTCTCAATTTCTCTTGGCCTCTGACCAACTAGGGGACGAGGCGAATGAATAGAGAAACCGCGCAGTCCAAGTTGTCGGTATGGACATTCCCGGTAGATGTGACCGGCTTCACCGCAATGGAAGCAGAGGGTTTTTTATTCGTTGACAATATTGAATCCAAGGATATTGAAGCTGTTGTATTAAACATGTCAACGAATAAAAAAAAAAAAAAAAAAAACGGCTCCAACCCAACCTCTTCGTCCTCTTCCACACGAAAACCACGCGAATTCATGCGGCAGTATGTATGTATGTATGTATGTATGTATGTATGTATGTATGTATGTATGTATGTATGTATGTATGTTCTGCGTAAGGCTGCTCTCGTAATCACCTCCTTAACTGAGCGTGAACCCAAATTAGCATGGGAGAGTAAGACGGCGCAGTATGCGGGAATGCGCTACAGGTGATGGACAGTTTATATCTACCGAGAACAAGTGTTGGTAAGTTAAATGCGAAAGCATTAGTGCCATCCACTGAACTTCGTAGGTAGCGGTATCCAGGACTACCATCCCCGCAAGCTCAAGCGCTACTGAACAGCTTACCGCTTCTGGTGTTGGAAATACCCAAGTTGTGGCTAACTTCGTTACGCAGCTGTAAACAAGCGCTTATAAAAACTTTATGCCGCTATTCAACATATGCCTGTGCGCACAACATTTGTACGTATCTTTAGGGTCATTTCGCAACTTCTCGCTCGATAATGTAACACTACAGTCACCTTGCCTCCCCATGCTTCGCATAACATCGATTCCCATGGTATATGGGATCAGCCGAATCTTTTTGGATTTATACCGTTAACTTTTCACGCATCTTAAGCTTGCTTGGGAATCACCGTGATACCCAAGAGTAGAAAGCACTTATCACAGACTGGAAATAATATGATAAGTACATATTTAATTAGGTAACTATTTGTTAGTAATTAAAATTAATTATGGCATGCCTTGAGTAATTTTTTTTATTTTTAATTAACTGTATAAGAAGAGCATAAGCAGACAGTGTTTTCTCAAAGCGTTCCTCAACGCATAACTATTTGTGGGCTTCACAAGAATAAAAACTAGTAACGAAACATTGCTACTTCTGTACGACTCGGTTCGCGTAAAACTCGTAATGTGTCACTGCTTCCTCGCAGCCACAAGAAGTCTACCGCTGACCGTGTGGCCGGTGGCAGTATTCGGCAACAAGTGATGAAGCTTAAACATGGTAGATACCCAGCTTTTTTTACTGCCTCTCTTGAAGAAAAATCTACGAAGAATTTACATAGTGGTAAAAATTTACCCAAATAATTTGAGCATGCAAGGAGCCTGATCGTAGTTTCATACATGCACAATTTTTTAACATGCGCAAGATTTCGAGTGTTCTCAAACAGACAGGGCAAAAGCATTAATAAGCATTGTTTTTTTTCAGACTCATTGAATCTTACAGGCATGTGTAGGTACACTAGTAATCTCCTAGAAACATTGTCAACAATATATCGCACTGTCAAACCTCCCAGAAGATATGGGGGAAAGGTGACGAGGGTGTACTGTGTGAAATTTCCTTTCCATGCAGAACGTGCTCCATGTGACCGAGCGAATATTACATAAAGATAAAGAATGAAGAGAATATAAATATGCAGGAGCGATACTTCAGTCACCAAGCCACTTATCTACACATCGCACAAGATGTAGATGTGGACCCATCTTTACATTTTAATCAAACTTCCCACACTATAGAGATGTGCGAGGCATATTTCACTTGAAAATACTATAAATACTTGAACTCGCCCTATCTTCCTTTCAGTGCGACAGCCTTTGAATTTATCCACATATAGTGCAAAACATGCAAAGCGCGAGTGTTTGAAGTGGCTCGTTTTCGTATACAGGACGTCATGACAGCCTTACACTCTCGTCTCTTTTGTCTGTGTCTTTGGCGCAATATTGTCATAATAATATCGCGATGTCGTCTAGATCTTCAGTAAAGTATAAGTTAGTGCCATTTGGTTATTCATGCTTGGTGACGTTAGGCCGTGGACAGCCCTTGTGCGTGAGTGTCACTTTAGTAGCTCATTCAAACTAGGAAGTATGTTTTATGAATAGCCACATTTAAGCGCTCTTTCTACTTATGCCTCTCTATTTAGTGGCGTTTGTTGTTTGCGTTTCTTTTTTAGCTTATACATTTTATCTGGCTCATCTCCTTTCCTGCTTCTACGCAGTCAACGGCGTATCCACGTTCCACTTATCAATCGGACATTCTAGCGAGATCATTGTCCGCATGCCAGTGTTGTCACGGTGTATATCCCACCTGGCACTGTTTGCAGTCGTTTGTTTTTAGCTGATCATCAAACATCTTGAGTTCATGCGTATGCTATCTAGCCAACGTGACGTTTTTGAATAAACGTTCACAGTTGCCAATAGCATTTCGTCTTGTCCGTCTCGCCTTCTTCGTTCCGTTTATTGCGCTTCATTTCACCAAGTTGTTCCGTTCTCTTTGCTAAGCTTCGTGCTTTACGCACAGTGCAACTGTATAGGAAAAGTGTTGACTTCTAAAGAGAGGCGGTATATCCTGGACAAGGCAATCGCTTTCGTGAGAAAACACGGGCTCCCAAGCAGGAAAAACGAGGGCCACTTACAGCGCCGATGAAGACGTCACGAGCCACACTTCGGTCACGGTTGCGCTGCACCGTTAAAGTGAGTACGTCCGTAAAATGAAGGAAGGAACATTGGCAAAAGCTGCTCAAAAACAATGGCAGGCACCACCCATCGTATCCGGCGAGTGTTTCAGATTAGTACACGCTCCTTCTTCAGAAGCAACGTATACTCGCTCTCAATTCTTTTAGGAAACGGGACGCGTTCTTTGATCGCTGTGCGTTACTTGTTCCTCATCGCCAATGACCGGTTGTTCTTCGAGAGACGTGCCAACACTGAAGTGGAGTGGCCGGCCCAGCTTTATTGGATCTGTCCTCACTTCCGGGTAAGCCGCCCTTGTTTTATTTCCTTCTCTCGATTAGACTCGGGGGTATCAAGTATAACTCTTTCAGCTTTGTTTTTATTGTCGTAATTTCGTTTCATTTTGGTTGTAGCTAGCCGTAATTTGTGTGCACGGCCTCTCGGAAACCTGTGATCGCCATAGTGGGGTACGTGCCACGGAAATTAGTTATATATTCCACTAAACACTATTTATACACAAAAAAGTGACGGCAACAGTTAGTCCAAGAAAAGGTTGCTAAGCGACAGCGGCATGCCGAGGGCCCAGAGTACGTACATTGAAATAGTACCAGGCAACGAGAAAGGCGATGGCGGCTTTGAGAAGACCCCGAAGCGGTGGTTGACCTACGCCTACGACGACCGGCCCGTAGATCTACGAGAGGAGCGAACGCTTGGTTTCAGCACGAGTTTCTGTCTCTGGAGTTTGAACAATTGTGCCGTGCCTGTCTGCGCTCTATAACTTGAATCTCTCTGTGGTGAGAGTCAATATAGAAACAACCTGGCACGACTTAGCTGAAACTAGCAGCAATCTAGAAGCATCCTAGAAATGGCCTACATCACCTATACCTAAGGTATGAAAACAACCTTGACGCAACCAGGTTAGTCCTCAAAATAGTCAATTTTTACTGTTTCAAGCCTTACACGGATTAGTACAGAGTTCAACACACTTGCCTAGAACGACGGAATGTCGCTCTCGAAACAGCAGTAGCGACATCTTCAGCTAGAAACAGGCCACATTTGAGCATGCGCGCCGTCAACAACACGCCTGCTCTGCAGTTTTCGTCCTTGTATATCGCCGCAGCTATGACAACTGCTTTGGCCTCCAGAAACGCTGTAAACTGTACAGCGCAAAAAAGGTGTCATTGCCATAGGATTGGCACCTTTTATTCTGTGAACTTATTCCTGATTTGTGGTAGTGTATCAGACCGAGAACAGCTCACTTCGGTTGTTTTTTTGTCTCCTTACTAAACCATTCAAGGCGCTTTCGACGGCAAAAGTGGTCGTTGCAACCACGGTGATTAGCTAAGATAAAATGGAAAGTGGTGCGTCAATGGCACCACGCATGCTCACATGTGGCATATTTCTAACTGTAAAAGAACTTGTTGTTGGGCTAGTTGGTAGAACATTTCAAAAAATAATTTGAGTGCGAACACACGACCCCTTCTCGCGCACATAGACTAATGCATCAAACACTCACAGTGCGTGTTTGGTGCCTAGTTGTGCGTGAGCGAGAATGTGCGGTGTGTTTACGCTCAAATTAGTTTTTTTGTATTTACGACTGTAGATGTTGCTTGTTCAGTTCCAAGCACGACGTTTTGTGGTTCTAGACATGAGAATTGACCAATGCACATGCTTCACAAATTATTTTATTACTTGAATTGTTACGAAATCATAGGTGAACGAAGAAGGGGTCTCTCTTTTTTCTTAAATGTACTATCTAATGAAGTCAACAGATGAAGAAACCGGGGACGCTATAGGGACATTTTTGTACTTTGTGTTTAACAATATTATGTGAATTTAAATTGGCTTTAAGTCGAGACGTCATGAAAGAAGTAGAAAGCGAATTCTGGCGCTAATTAGGTGATAAAAATAACGTCTTGTGTGTGTGTGTGTGTGTGTGTGTGTGTGTGTGTGTGTGTGTGTGTGTGTGTGTGTGTGTGTGTGTGTGTGTGTGTGTGTGTGTGTGTGTGTGTGTGTGTGTGTGTGAATGCACGAAAAAAACATAATCGAGAAAAAAACTCCGGCGCGTGGAATTCCACGTGGGACCTCTGAGTTGTTAATGTTAATGCGAGGCGTTAACTACTGAGCCATCGAAGAGGTTTTTTTTATCTTTCGCGGGCATCTCAGTGGGACCTATCGTGTTTTCAGCATTATCAGCAAGTTGGCGCAATGAGCGCACGACGTGGCGGTGAGCGCTCTCATCCCGCTCGTACTTTGGCCCGCGGAGAGGAGGAGAGTAGACGTTCTCTCGCGCACCTTTATCTCGTGGCGGGATGGATCATAGTCTTGGGCTGGCGTTGGACGTTCACTGGAACGCTTCTGTTGTAGTTACAGGGCGCACAAAGATCACTGCAATTGTCGGACAGTTTCCGTTTGTGAATAGGGCACGCTTTTAAGACACAGCGAAAAAACAAATGAGATGCTTATTCGTGTTCATCTGTACCTGTGAGTACGTTTCGTGCGTCATTTGTGCGTGAGATACGGGGGGAACATTTCGATCTACTTGCCATTTTGCGTGTGACCTTACAACTTGTTGCTATCGTGTTCATTGCTTCGCCTTTGCGGCAAAGCTGTGACTTTTTCAAATATTCATGTTCCCTGCGATTATTACAGCCGTGGCACAAACATCAAGAAATTGTAGCCGCTTCCTGGGAACCATTCACCGTTCCGCTTCAAAGTCACATTTTTTTCGTAGCCTGATTACACTTTCATTAGTTCCTTCTAGTGGTCTGCGGTTAAATTTGTTTTTTAGGGGCGGAGCTTCTTAGGCCATGGGTGGTGCGTCTCCGATGTATGTAGTAGTAGTAGTAGTAGTAGTAGTAGTAGTAGTAGTAGTAGTAGTAGTAGTAGTAGTAGTAGTAGTAGTAGTAGTAGTAGTAGTAGTAGTAGTAGTAGTAGTAGTAGTAGTAGTAGTAGTTGGTAGTCACCTCTCGTTTAGTCCTTAGAATGTCCGCTGGATGGCGGGGCTTATAATGAATATATAATTAAAGAAGGCGAGAAAGTGGTACTAGGAGTGTTCACTAGAAGGACGGATGGACAGATGGATAGTCGGTTGCACGGACGGTCAGACAGACAAGATGGGCATATGGACGGACGGACGAGCGCAGGAATGGACGCATGGATGGACGGAGTGGCGGATGCTTCGCCCCACTCATCATCATTCACTACGTGGATATGCTGCGATTTTTTCTTACTTCTTCGTCTTCTTTTTGCGATCTCTGCCGGTATATATATATAAAATGTGTGTGTTTGCATGTGTTCATTATATTTACAGACATTTTCTGTATATTTTCCCACACGTCAATGCCATTACGTGTCACCCTTGCATGATTTTTATTTATTATTATTGATCTGATGCAATAGAGCACTTGACATTGACAGGCCGTGGAGTAGTTCAGGTGGGGTGGTGTGGCCTTGCAGAAAAACGGCCGAACGTCTAAACTCTTGGTTTAAAACAGCAGTTGGAAACCTGCGGCTCACGGCCCGCAAGCATCCCACGAAGAAGTTTATGTGACCACCGGCTTGACATCAAACTCTAACCACCCTTCCCCCTCTCATACCCTTGCCGCTTTCTATCTAGAGGCAGACATAGCAGTTTTGACCTAAATTAGGATTAAACCAGAACAAATAAAGATCGCTGCCACTTGGCATAGCACCACGTCTTCCCATTTAGTCTCATCGCTTCTTACGATTATAAGTAATTAACGTATTTTATTGATAACTGATTATTATTATATCTATCAATAGGTGTAATACTTATACCACTTGAGTACGCATAGCGAATATTGCCCATCAGCGCTCAACCCCAGTCAACCGACTTTCGTGCTCCCCTCGGCCATGCATTCTTCATGCGACTTGGGCCTATGCCTTCAAAGATTGCCGACCTCTGTTCTAAATGATCTACTCATACACGTTGATGTGCCAGTGCGTAATAAATGCAGAAGCGAAAAAGCACGATACAGTCACCGAAGAGGTTGATTATGTGCATGGTGGCGCGCAAGGCTACGGGATCAAACAATTTGTAGAATGCAGGTTATGCGTGCACGAGCCCTCGCTCTCAGTGAGCAGCGGAATGAGGGAACATCTGAGACTGGCCACAGCACTGCATTCTCGCGGATACTATCATGCAGCCAGTGCACCTGCTCTACATCCTCCTCAAATTAGATACTTTAAATAAAATATACCGAATAATAAAGGCCAACACCACGTGCTCACAATTTCGGCAACCCTCCACTTCGGCGTCTCTAATTATCACATGGTGGTTTTGGGACGTTAAACCCCAATTATAATTATTATCATTATTAAACGTCAAATTTTATTTACAAGCATTAACAGCATGCTTTATTCTTATCGTGTTTTATAGATGCTTGGTGAAGTCTAACAACGACCTGTCAATAAAGAAGTATGGTACTTTAGTTAGGAAATAATAGTTCCTCCCGACCAAGCCATAACGCCAAGAGAAATTGCGTATACGCTAGCATTTATTTTAATTTATTTATTGCTTTTAATTCATTTCTCTTTGTTCGAAGCTCCTATTGTTCATCTTTCATATTTGCTAATATGCTCATAGATTTATTATTGCTCGTATTTTTATTTCGTAGTAATTTATTTCTTTGCGTGTTGTTTCATGAGCGCTTTTCTTTAGTTTTCTTACTTTTATATTTGTGTATTTTCATCGCCGGGCATTACAAACCATTACACAACCTTGGAAGGTATTTTCTTCAAAAATTAAGACCTGGACTACTGCTCGTAGTTATCAATGTTCCGTATATGTCATCGTTTTGAAGCCAACTGAATTTTCCTGCATTCCGTTCTTCCTCTCTCGCCTCTATGGTGCACTATCTACGTGCTAACTGCATTGGGTGGAGAAGATACCCGAGCGCCTCACTTGTCTCTCAATTGGGTGCTCTACGACTGGCTTGACACAGTATCTGTGGAAAAAGAATCGTATTGCTGCGACATCCTTTTGATTGCAGACCATGCTTACTTTATCTATTTTAATTTACACCATGCTAACGGTATTGGGTGGAGAAGATATTCCTTGGCGTTTTTGGGCATCAAAAAAAAAGAAGGAAAGCGCACATGGTAGATTCTAAGAAATGTTGAAACATAAATGACGGAATGAGAGGGCGAAGAAGCGGCAGTCGCGAATGACACAAACCCAACATTGGAATCCGTAGTTATTTGCTGCTTGCGTCTAGGGTGCACTAGGAATGTGTAATGTGTGCTGAGCAGTTAATGTAACTTTAACTATTTTAACCATGTCAATTTGAGAGACAGGGAGAGAGAAAAATAAAGGGAAGACGGGGAGGTTAACCAAACGAATACTCCGGTTCGATACCCGGTACTTGGGAAGAAAAAAAAGGGGCGTAAAAGAATGCAAGTGAAGAAGAGCTTGTGGCAGTAGCGAAAAAAACTGGAGCATCGTCCTAATACTCATGGCAACATTGTCAACGAATAGTGACAGTATGTCACTTGGTGTGGCTGCTAGCAGAATAGCGGTCACAGTGAGGACCAGGGCCGTAATTGGGAAGGGGGGGGGGGGGCAAGGTTCTGACACTTTCCGAAATTTTTTCATGCTTTAACTTTTCGAGGTGCACTAAAGTATTTACACTTATTCACATCAGTCACCAATTGCCGATGATAGTCGTTCGACACAAGAGCAACCTCCGACTAAAATTCCCGGGTACGCTCTGGTGGGGAATACCTGTTTGCATATATCCTTCAAAGTAAATTGATGTGCGCAAATAAAGGCAGGATACAGGAGGGACGAACAAGGACACCGGTTGCATATACCCGAAGCGGTTTGTTCAAGCAAGTACACAATGATCATGGCTATAATAGACCAGAAAGCATCAAGCCGCGAATTCTCTGAACAGTATATATCTTTCAGCAGAATTATTATATGTACATGTACAGTAGGCTCAGCTGAGATAGATGGCCACCTCTTGTAGGTTTAGGCACGAGAAAAAGTAGCTCGATCCTTATCACCACGGTGGTCCAGCGGTTATGGTGGTCAGGTGCTCACCCGAACGTCGCGGTGGCTGCATTTTCCGTGAAGGTCAAAATGCTTGAGGGTCATTCGCCTACTTATATTTCGGTGCACTGTAAGGAAATTGGGTGGTTGAAATTTCTGAAACCCTCAACTACGGCATCTGCCGATAGAGACCCGTCATCTCAAGCAAGAAGAACTGGCCCCCCCATCGTCAAATTCTGCGAAGACGGATACACCGAAAACAGAATCAGGGTCAAGACTCCCACATCGTGAAGAGTGGCCATCACTTCCACGAACACAGCCTGTTTCAGCGGTGCATTGATGCCCGCCAACCTCGATGCCATCACGAACCACCGATGAACAGACAACTGAGGATCGCCAGGTCATCAACATGTTGCAGACCCTTATGAGCGCAATGCGCATGCTCCTAAGCAACATGAACACCCTATCAGCGCAGAGCGCACTCCAAGTGCTGGACACTTTGAGTCCGGTGCTTGCAGCTCTAAGGTAAAACGATGGCCCGCAACATGTTATCCTTTCGAGGGGAGGTCAAGAACGCATCTGTCCTTCAGTGGAATGCCAGAGGACTTAGGGCGCGTATGTCCGAGTTCCGGCAATATGTATTCACGAACCAGTTCTCCATAATTGTGATTTGTGAACCGAACCTGTCCGCTCAGATGAGACTGTCTGGATATGAGTGCTTTATGTCTTCTACCCACGGAGAGCGCAGCAAGGTCGTTGTGTTCATACGGAACGACTTAACTTATGTTCATCACCCTGTACCCCCTGACGACGAAAACCAGTACGTTTGCCTAACAGTAAAAAACAAGAAGACCACATTCACCATCATCGGAGCCTACTTACACCCATCAAGTCGTCTAGACCGTGAGCGCTTGCGCGGAATTTTGAATTCAACTTTCCAGCCATGGCTGATAACTGGTGACTTCAATGCCCACCACTACTTATGGGGAAGCTCCAGCGTCAACACTAGAGGCAGACAGTTAGTGTCTTTCCCTTCTGAATGTGAACTTATCCTCGTGAATGACGGCAGCCCTACTTATCTGCGCGGATCGGCCTATAGCAGTTGCCTGGAGCTCACTTCGTCTCACGCTCGTTCACACGCAGAGTGCACTGGTTTTCGGATTTGGAAACAAGGGGGTAGTGACCACATCCCAACATACCAGTAGATTGACGGCTTTCCAAGTCTCAAGTCCTCCAGAGCTGTCCAGTGCACAGATTGACAAAAATACAAGTTAATCATGGAAGACTATGTTGGCGCCTCACCTTTCAACCTAGAGGACGCAATAAAGAGTGCCCTACAGTCAACGACGCGTTCGCTTCCGGTGAGCTCATCTCGCATTGATATGGACATTGATCTCGAGAAACTCCGAGCGATTCGTCATCGTGCAGAACGACGTTATAGACGCACGAGGTCACTTGATGACCTGAGAGTGGCCAGACGCACACAAAAGAAAATACAGCGTCACATGGACAAGTTGGACAAGCAACGATGGGTATCTTTTTGCGAGTCTTTGGATCCCAGAAAGCCTCTGTCACTAATCTGGAGAACTGTCCGGGGTCTTCGTACAACCATTACTCAGCGCTACCCATTAAAATTTCTGGCACTTCACTTACGCTGCGAAGAGATTGATGTCGCAGATTCTTTCTGTAGAAGGATTGCCGGCGGCTCCAATTCAACTGGGACAAAGACGCCCGACTTTTCTGTATCCTCACGTGATCCCCGAATGGAGATTTCGTTTTCAATGGACGAACTAAAGGCTGCGCTTGCTTTGTGTAGACGTTCTTCGGCGCCAAGACCTGACGGCATCACTTACCGCGCTCTGTGTCACCTAGGAGATCAAGCTCGACAGGCACTCTTGCAGCTGTACAATGACTCCTGGCAAACTGGCATGGTTCCACAGGAATGGAAGTCAAGTCACCCGATTCCACTTCTCAAAGCCGGCAAGTCACCCTTGGACATTTCCTCTTACCGCCCGATCGCCCTCGCGAGCTGTGTGGGAAAAGTTATGGAAGGATGATTTTAACGCGTCTGGAATGGTACTTAGAGTTCTACGAAATATATCCAGATGCCATGTCCGGGTTCCGACGAGGCCGCTCGTCAATTGACAATGTAGTTGAGTTGGTGACATATGTAGAACACTAGAAGGCCTGCAAATGGTTATCTGCTGCTCTGTTTCTTGACGTTAAAGGGGCATACGACAATGTCACCCACGAAGCCATTCTCAGCACACTAGAAGGAGTGGGACTCGGTGGCAGGATATATACGTGGGTTCAGAGCTACCTACAGAATAGATCATTTCACGTGCAGACAGAGAATGGCTCGACACCCGAGTGTTACTGCAGCCGAGGAGTCTCGCAAGGCGGAGTGCTAAGCCCGACGCTCTTCAACCTAACACTCATTGAACTAGTTGGCAAGCAACCAAGCAGTGTACGACTTTCCATTTATGCTGATGACATCTGTGTGTGGACATCAGGTGTGACTCGACTTCAACTTCGCGCTCGACTTCAGAAGGCAGCATCAGTGACATCGTACCACTTACGCAAACAAGGGCTTGAAATCGCAAGTGAGAAGTGTGCAGTCGTGGCTTTCACCGGAAAACCAATGTCCGCTTACGGCATATCAATTAACGGGCAGTTGGTATCATGCAGCCGGAGTCACAGGTTCTTGGGAGTCGTAATCGACCAAAACCTGTCTTGGACACCCCACGTAAACTACGTGAAAAAGCGGGTGACTGCCATTTGTCACTTATTCAGGTTTCTTGCTGGGAAAAGTTGGGGAATGTCTGTCGAGTCTATGTTACAGCTGTACAAGGTATTATTTACTGGATTCCTGCGGTATAGCCTACCTGTTATATCTAACACGTGCAAAACGAACCTGCGCACCATCCAAAACATTCAAGCCCAAGCGCTTAGGATATGCCTTGGTTTACCCCGCTGCGCATCGACAGCTGAAATAATTGCCATTGCACTGGACTACTCGACAATGACGCACATCACCATTGAAACGATGCGTACGTACCTCAGGCAACATGCTAGAAATTCTTCCCACCACTTGGCAACCCTCGCTACTGAGAGGCCCCGCACGAAATTTAGTGCAATTGTCTGTGCTCATCATGCGTCGTTTACGTCAGGTTTTACGCCTGCTGAGAAACTGGTGTATCCTCCGTGGTGCCTGACACTTCCACAAGTACGTGTTTCAATTCCAGGAATACAGAAAAAATCAAATTTGCCTTCATCAGCCCTAAAACAATTGAGCTTGAGCCATCTGCACAAAATGTACAACAACCACATGCACATATACACCGATGGTTCAACCACAGCGTCTGGTTCTGGTGGTGCGGTGGTGATTCCAGCTAGGGGAATCACTCTGCGAATCAAACTGTCACGTGTGACTACGTCCACAGCGGCAGAACTTGCGGCTTTGCGTGGCGCCCTAGAGTACATCCAATCCCAAAGACCGAGTAAATGGGCTGTGTTTTCCGACTCAAAACCAGCCCTACAGAGCATGCAGTCAGTCCTTCGACGAGGTTGCCATGAACAATTAACTTACGAAGTTGTCAAGCTTGTTCACCACGTCACAGAAACAGGCCACGAGGTCAAGTTTCAGTCACTTCCTGGCCATTGTGGGATCAGTGGCAATGATTCTACAGACAACGCGGCTCGCACATCGCACCAAGAAGAACACACCCTTCCGATTCCGTTGTCAAGGACTGACGGTGCAAAGCAACTTCGTCACCTGGCACGTAGTCTGAGTCTGCAGGAGTGGAACACCCCAAGCATAAGACATACGAGACTATACCAAATAAACCCTCGGCTGGAACTTCGACCTCCATCCGCACTTCGTCGACGTGAAGCTTCACTTCTTTGTCGCCTTTGGTTGGGGGTTGCCTTCACAAAAGCATATAGAACCCTCATCGGATTGACCGACAATGCGGAATGCGACGTCTGCTGCACCAAAGAAGACATCGACCATCTGATATGCCATTGCCCTCGATTTGCCTCTGAAAGACAGAAGCTTTCGGACGCATTGCGACAATTGGACGATCGGCCACTCTCTGTGCAGATGCTACTGGAACACCGTCATCGCCTTTCGTCGGCTCAAAAAGCAGTCAAAGCTGTCTTGTGCTTTTTGAGGACTACAGGCCTATGTGACCACCTTTAACTTTTGTGTAGTGCCACCGCTTCATACGCGCCAGCCGATTGACTGACAATCTTTTTTTTTCTCTCTCTCTCTCTTTCTCTTCTCTTTCCTCTCTCTCTCATCTTTATGCCCCCTTCCTATTCCCCCAGCGTAGGGTAGCAAACCGGGCACGTGCCTGGTTAACCTCCCTGCCTTCCATCTTGTTGTTTACCCCCCCCCCCTCAACTACGGTGTTCCTCGTAATGATATCATGGTTTCGGGACGTTAAACCCCAACAGTTATTACTAAAAATTCAACCTATCCCCCCGAAACGCACTTCTATATAAATCACTTATACCTCTACATACACAAACACATGCATGAGTCTACCTCATAGAGGTTAGTTAGGCGGCCCCCTTCCTTCTTTCCCACCTAGAAAAAATTTCTGGATAGGGTAGTGCTTGCCCACGACGTGTATTTCAAGAAAAATTTTGCAACTATGCCTCCCCGAAGTTCCCGTCCTTGAGTCCGTGTCTTCAGCTTGAATTTATATTATTTTATTTTTGTGGTGAACCTAACGAACCCACATCCACATGCCCACGTTCTCTGTCGGTAAAGGAAACCTCAACGTTGTCTTTCATAACGCTGCACGCATTTGCACGCCGAGATCTAGCGCGGAAGTGGAACGATGTGGTTTCCACAGAAGCCGCATAGGGGATCTCCCGAAGAATTTACGACGCGTGGGAGCCAGCAGCATGTTTCTGCTGATGCGGCAGAGCGGTGAGCCTGTGTTCGCGCCCTGGCTCGGGCGCGTAGCGTGGTCCCCGGTGTGTAGTTTTGGAGTCACGTTCGTGCGGCTGCTGCTGAAGCAGCGTTCGTTGACCCAGATCATCGCTTCGAGGCTCCGTGTTCTTTGCGTATATAGATGACGTTTATCAGGATGCAGTCGCTCTATGTCGGAGTAGCGAATGGTGCGTAAGGTCTATGGTGGCTTAGTGCAAATGAAGACAAATGTAATGATATGATACAGTCATGAGGAAAATTACTACTCCCTCGTAGTTATTGGTCATAGCACGAAAGGGAAGCATGCCTTCGTATAATTAGCTGCAGCTTTGTTGGACGTTACAAAATACAAGTGGATGTCGGTGTAGATCTTCTAATAATGCACTGGATCTAACGCACCATTTTTGAATTCTTATAAAGTGAACTTCTTTCGCAGCTGTGACTTTCGTCGAATGCTAGGATGCGCTACACTTTCCAGGACATTTCTCGACCAATTGCTGTGACGTGATTACATCAAGCATGTCATTTCCGTGACGTAGATGGTGGCACTAACTCCTCGTTAATAAATACAAAGTTTGAGAATTTATATATAGCGAATTTCCTTCACACCTTCGCTTTTCACTCAATGCTCCCGGTGAGCTTGAACTTTCAAGAAGCTTTTCCACCCAACTTCAGACACGTGGTCACATCAATTATTATGTCATCAATTATGTCATTTCCGTGATAGAAGTAATGTCGATAACTTCTCATTAATCTATGGCGTTTTACATGTCAAAGCAGTGACGTGGTTATGATGTATGCTTTAGCATTGGGCTCTGAAATATTGACCACCGGGTGTTGTTTAACGGGCACTTCAGTTTATGCACACGGGCCTCTAGCATTTCAGCTCCATTGCCATGTGAATGCCATTGCCTGGATTGAAACAGTTGGGTCGAGCACTATGCACCGTAAACACTCCGTGACCGTACTACCACGGCGGCAGGTAACTTGTTGCTGAAGCCCCACACTAAGTGGTTTAGTGTTTACCGATCGTAAGTACAAAGTAAAACGTGAAAGCAAACTCTAAAAAAAGTTTGCACTCTAACACATAGAGTGGTCCGTATACAGCCACTTATCACAATCATTGTCCATATCTCGAATAAGATGAACTGGCGCTCTTTCGCCATGAAATGACCCTTGCGCCACTGAATAGAAAATGACTCGTTTAAAGATGGTGGTTAATTAGAGCACGCAGTTAATATCTATGGACTGGCGCATTTGGCACCTGTGATGAAATCAAGGGCATACAAAGCGAATTAATACCCGTCGGTAACGAACTTTACATGTTTTTCAGGTTTGTGGACCATATATGAGCAGTACACGTGCTTTCGTCTTGAGTTTCCTTAACGAAACATTAGAGACAATCATAGTAGACAGGTGTGATAGTTTTGAAAGGCTAAGAATATTTCTAGGTCTGGTAACAACAAAAATATGGTTATTTTCTCTTAATTCCATTGCAGTTGCAATGGGACCACCGTGTTCGGGAACCAAATGCCGGTGTCAATGAGCAATCGCGGTGCACGACAATATCAGGACAAAGCATCTGTACTTTTCATCTCATCTGTCATCATCATAGTCATTTCTGCCAATGTCGCAATAATAATAATAATAATAATAATAATAATAATAATAATAATAATAATAATAATAATAATAATAATAATAATAATAATAATAATAATAATAATAATAATAATAATAATAATAATAATAATAATAATAATAATAATAATAATAATAATAATAATAATAATCACCATTGTCAGGGTTAGACGTCCCAAAGCCAAGATGTCATTATGCTACGCCGCAGTGGAGGGCTCCGGAAATGTCGACGATCTGGCGTTCTTTAACGTGCACCTAAATTGAAGTACATGGGCTTCAAGCATATTCGCTTTCATCGAAAATGCCACTGCCGCGGCCAAGGTTCTATCGAGAAATCTGCGCCATAACCACTTGGCCACCATGGAGGGAGTCATAATCATATATCAAGAAAAAATTTATCAATATCAATATATACCAAGTGGCTTAGCTCGGCTATGACGGGATATACGTATAGCGTTAGCTATAGCTGGAAGCGCTAACCTTTCGCGCATGGCACTTCTTACCGGTGCCCAAGACTTTCACACATGTCGCGCACATATACAGATTGCTTGCGAAGTCCGTCTCAAATGTCTGAGTCATACTAGCGCTTTTACTGAATGTCACTGTGTAGCCGGCCAATCGCAAGCCTTGACGTGATCGACGGCGTCTTGTTGCTGCTGTTGAGATAATCGGGTCCGTCGCTGAGCCTCCTGGCGACACTGATTTGCTGGACGTTCCTGCCTTTACTTCTGTTAGTTTTTCCTATGCTCCACGACTCATTGCGAGGTAAGTACTTCGGGGTTCGACGACTTAAGCTTCCCCGCTCTTTTGCCCACTGAGCAGCAATTTCGCTCTCCTTCTCCATGGCTACACCATACTGGCGAACGCCCCGCTAATCTGTGTAGCGCCTCAGCAGACATGACCAAAGTAGAAGAGAGCAGTCCGACTCGATGTTCACGAGGGTACGATCAGAATGGCGCTGCTATCATGTTGCTCCTCGGGAATGCATAGACCGGCGAGGCACGCACGAGCACTGCTTTTCGCGCATGCGCAGCACTGCTCATCATAAGCCTCGTGAAACTGCTCGACCCCGGCCAGTGTAGCTCACGCTACAAAATTACTTATCTTAATGAACCTGGTAACTAGTGAAGATGCTTACGCTAACGGTACCCTAATCCACCCAACTTCCTGCACCGACTGGACACTCGTACAACTGCGTCTACTGCGATGTTCGAGATGCCCTGTGCCCCTAAAAAGGGTGATCCACACGAAAACGTGGTACCGTATAGGCGATCACAAAACAACCGAAGTGCAATGGGAGGCCAAAATATTAGAGATTAGCTTTGCCTGGCAAACTTCCACTCCAGCCTGGTACAGCATTCAGGTAGGAAGGAAAACGAGAGAGAAAAGGAGGGGATGTTGACCAGTTTAGCATCAACTGCACGCTATCCTGCACAGGGGATGGGTTGGTGGAGTTTAAAAGGAGAATAAAGAGGAGGGAGGGGATCACACACATATACGACGTCACAGAGCATAGCGGCTTTCTCGCATGGTACACATCATTATGAATGTGCAGGCACTCATGCAAGGTCTTGGATTTTTTAACAGTGCCTTCGCTGCTTGAATTGTCGAGGGCTTTCGGATGACATCGGACAATGATTTCAAGCGACATTGGTCTGTTCTAAGGGCAAGCGAGAATGGTTGAGAAGAATCGTCTCTGCACAGCGTACCGATGACAGTGAGAGCGGACAGCGTTGCTTCCCACAGTGCTCGGGTAGTGTTCCAGTGACGTCATTTTTTCTACACCGTAACCAACTCTCTCGTTCTCATATTTCACACTATTAAATCCTATTTTCCTTTCCCAAGCACAGGGTAGCAAACCAGAGTCTTCTGGTTACAACCCTGTCTTTCTTTTCTCTCTCTCTCTCTCTCTCTCTCTCCTCTCTCTCTCTCTCTCTCTCTCTATTTGTGAGAGGCGCTCTTAGCCTTAAGCGGCACAACAGAATAGCCTCTCTTAGGCGCAGTCCAGTTGGTGCTCGAAGCCGTAGCGCTCACTTAATGTTGCCGATCACTTTGGCTATTTATATTCAGTGCGGAGCGCTTGATAGCTCACGGCTGCAAATAATGTACACCTCCAGATTCTGACATGGAAGCTGTCAGCGGTGAACCAAAGGCCCCGGCGAGGCCTTCACGGCTAGTAACCTCAGGTCTTCTTTAAAAGTGTCTGTCTGTCTGTCTGTCTGTCTGTCTGTCTGTCTGTCTGTCTGTCTGTCTGTCTGTCTGTCTGTCTGTCTGTCTGTCTGTCTGTCTGTCTGTCTGTCTGTCTGTCTGTCTGTCTGTCTGTCTGTCTGTCTGTTGTCTGTCACGTAAGACGCACCATAAGCAATTGCTCGGAGTAAAAATTTTTCTTTTGTGTGGTGGTTATGCGGACTTCGAGCATGTCGTGTGAGGCTGTGCCTTTGCCGGTCTTCCTTTCCACCAAGAGAAATTGAACAAGCTGATTAAGGCCCAGGTACCTTACCTCTTAAATTGTGGCCGTCCAGAGGGCCGTGCTAGGGCGGTCAGGTTTAACCTGAGCGTCTCCGAGTGGGCTTAGCCAGGTGACGCTGAGTTAACCCACGTCCATTGTGGACTTCATGATGTTCTTTCACTCACTCTTTCTCGTTTCCTGAAGCAGTTGTTTTATAAGACTGCTCGAAAAGCAAATAATTTCTAAGTTTCACAATAGTTCTAACAAGGCAGTAGTTCATAAAGAAGCGAAGGTTTGCAGCAATAAGACGTCGTAGAGCTAAGGAGGAGGAAGGAGGAAGAAAGTTTAAGCGGAAAGACAGGTAGGTTAGCCAGTTCTTAGACCGGCTGGCTACCCTGTGCTGGGGAAAGGGGTGAGGAGAATGATAGATGTTAAAAAGAAATGTTGCGAAGAGAGGGAGAAATTACAAAAAAAATTGCGACAGAGGAAAGGCAACATCAAAGAGTATAAGTACACTAAAGTCTGTCTCTGAGGCCAGTTGTCCGCAAAAAGCGCAGCAAAGCTTTCAAAGCCTTCTGGGCTGAGGATGGGCTTGGCCAATGACCCAGAATCCTTTGTTCCGACAAAGGCCGATTGTCTAGTCTATCCAGAGCTGCAGTGAGTTCTTGTCTTTGCACGTTGAAATAGGTGCACTCACACAGAAGGTGCGCGATGGTTTCTTCGCAACTGCAAAGTGCATGTAGGAGAGCTGGCCATCCCGATGAGATAAGAGTATGCGTTCGTGAAGGCCACTCCAAGCCACAGGCGGCATAGAAGAGTCTCCTCAGCTCGAGATATCCTTGGGGGAAGACGAAGCTGCAGATCGGGATCCAAGTTATGCAGGCGCGCGTTTGTGAAGTCTGTAGAGTTCCACTGTACCAGTGTGAGGTCACGTGCAAGCGAACGAAGTCTTGTAGCTGCGTCGGTTCTTGAGAACGGGATGGCTGTGTATTGGGTACCATCGTGTGCAGATCTAGCGGCCTCATCTGCGCGGTCATTGCCATATATACCGCAATGGCCTGGTATCCACTGAAACACTATGCTGTGCTGTTTTTTTGGTTGCTTGGTGATGAAGAAGCCTTATTTCAGCTACTAACTGTTCATTAGGTCCGCCGATACCATTATGGTGCCTACACCCACTCAAAGCCTTTCTTACAATTCCTGGCATCCAAAATAAGAAAAAGTCGTCGCATCTAGCCCTGAAACAGGCCACATTACTTTTCCTGCAAGAGAAGCACAACGGACGCCTTCACATTTACACGGATGGCTCGGTGTCTTCAGTAAGCTCTGCAGGGGCGGTGGCTATTCCCGCGAGGAACATCACAATTAAATTCATGACATCGCATTTGACGTCGTCGACAGCTGCAGAACTTGCAGCCATTCGTGCAGCTCTGGAGTTTATAGTGAAAGAACCTTCGGGAATTTGGTCGATCTTCTCGGACTCGAAGGCATCTCTTCAATGTCTTATATCACCCTTTCGCCATGTAGAGCTAAGAAATTTCATAGAACCAAGGTCGTTTCCTTTCGCCCCGAAGACAAAGTAGTGGCTCCAGCGGCATTCCTAGTTGATGATATTACAATACACATATTCTAAATTTATACTAGGCAACACAAAGTATTCCCTTACCGTTGTTTATTCTTGCGGCAATTTTATCGGCTCTGTGTTCGTAGATCGTGTATATACACGTTGGGATGGGTGGTTCCTCTCGCAATTGTTTTGCGTACACAACGAACGACTCTGTATTTTTCTCTTCCCGCTTTATTCGCTAGTTGGATAGTTGTATTTGTTCTTCAAGAAACCGTTGGTAAACATTCCATCTGAAGAGCGACACTGATCCCCGCCTCCCTATACGAACAGATCCAACACGCGTCCCGGAAACGCCCTGTTCATCTTTTCTCGTTTCCCGTTTCCCTTGTAATGTTTACCTTTTCTTACCGTCTTTCACATTCGCAAAATATGAAACAACTGTTTTCTTTCTTTTTGAGGACGCGCTAATCGATCCATAGTTCGTCCTTTAATGTGATCTTACTCATGGCCTTTATCTTGCTACTTCAAAGAGTCAGGTTTACCGAGACAACTATAGGTGCTCAGCCCTGTCGAAGGCAGGGCTGTCTTAAGTTGCCGTAGACTGTCGTATGCTGTCATCGTCGCTTGGCATAACGCTTCACGTGTAGCATATCGAGGGCATGCTCGTACAACCAAGGAAAAGTCTTCTTCCTTTTATTCTTTGGGCGCCTTGATGAGTTCAGGCCTTGATGGTGATCACTCAAAATTACCAGCTTGGCGTAACGCTGCCAAATCGCGTATAACAATAAAAAAAGGAAGCAATGGTCAAATAGACTTTGGGAGAGAGGGAAGAAAAATACAAATAGCAATAAAGAAAAGGAAATCAGCAGAGAGGAATAAATAGGTAGAATTAGAAAGAGGGAAAGACAAACATGAAAATAGAGAAAAGGCAAAAATGCCAGAAACACAAAGCCGGAGAAAAACACAAAGAAGGCCACCCAGCTCCGCACTTCCCTCAGGCTTGGCACCCCTACTGGCCACGAGGTCGAACGGAGTCGCCGCCTGGCGGCAACTGGTCGAAGAGGCGAAATGTGGATTACTCCATGCGTCATCTGCTAGCCACGTCGTGTTTCTATGTGCGCGTACTTCATGAAAGTTCTCAAAGTGATTTGTTCGGTCATGCCAGCGTGAGTGTAACTGCTTCTACGTATGCCGGAAACGACGCACGAAAGCATTTTGTCTTGCACGGCTGCCAATGCATTGTAACAAGATCGGCGAGTGCGACTTTCCAGAGTTCTGTTTGTTGTCGTCGTACCCTCCATTCACTGGAATAATTTTAGAGTGGGTGCCGCTTTCTGTTTCAAGTGCAATGCGAAATGTTCTTGGCACCCTCCCAAATGTGAGGAGTATAAATGGTGTGTGAATGCAGCATTTTATAGTAACTCAGTTATATAGAGAGAGATAAAGATGCAAGGAAAGGCAGGGAGGTTAACCAGACGCATATCCGGTTTGCTACGCTGCACTGGGGAAGGGATAAAGGGGAGAAAAGAGGTTGCAGAGAGATGAGAAGGTACACACAATCACGAGCACACTCGGGGAGCACACACAGTCTACAGGCGGTCGCTCAGGTTTGTTGACTTGAGGTAAAGTAGCAGTGCTTTTGTTGCTTTCTGCGCAACTGAGGCAGATGCCCAAGGTCCTAGTATCTTCTGCACACAAAATGGTCCGGGGTCAAGTCGATTCAAAACCATCCGGAGCTGGCATCGCTGTGTGCCGTAGCAAGCGCAACTGCACAGGACGTGTTCGATGGTCTCTTCAGCTCCGCAGTAGTCGCATGTAGGAGTGTCTGCCATACCAATGCGAAAGGAGTACACCTTTGTAAATGCAACACCCAACCAAAGGCGGCATAACAGTGTCGCATCGGAGCGGGAAAGTTGTGATGGTAGCTTTAGCTTGAGCGAAGGATCCAGTTCATAAAATTGACACCTTTGGAAGCTGGTAGACGACCAGAACGTGCGTGTGAGATCTCGAGCCAGCAGGTAAAGTTGTCTTGCTGCATCATTCCTTGATAGAGGAATCGGGACTACACGGGTTTCTTCATGGGCTGAGCGGGCTGCATCATCGGCTAATTGATTTCCGGTAATACCGATATGTCCAGGCAGCCATTGATATATAATATCATGCCCTCGTGCAAGAGCTTCATGATGACAATGTCTTATTTCTTGTACCAGTTGGTCATGACTCCTCCTACGCATGGCAGACTGCAAACTCTGAAGCGCTGCCTTCGAATCACAGAATATGACCCATTTTCCTGGACGTTCTTGAACGAGATATTGTAAAGCAGCCCTTATAGCAGCAAGCTCTGATGCCGTAGATGTAGTCATATGCGACAACTTAAACTTGATTGTCATTTCTGCAGCCGGAATTACAGCGGCACCTGATGAGCTGCTGGATGAGACGGACCCATCAGTGTATATCTGCGTTCGGTCTAAGTACAACTCATGTAATAATTGCAGTGTTGCTTGCTTCAATGCTACTCTGGAGTGACTGCTTTTCTTTTTGTTCCCGGAATTTCTAGACGTACTTGCGGCTGGTCGAGGCACCACAAAGGACAAGCCGTTCTCGCAGCTGGCGTATATCCTGATGGAATGCTGTTTAGGTGCTTGGCTATGACGTCTGAAAACGTAGCACGTGGTCTTCCGGAAGGTAGAAGGGCCAAGTGGTGGTTGGGGACACGGCTAGCATGTAGAATGTGCGCTCTGAGGCAATCCACAACTATATATGTCCTGACCGGATGGTCTTTGGCAAGCATGATTGTGGCATAAGTAGAAGCGCATCGGGGCAGTCCTAGGCAGATACGCAGTGCCTGACTCTGCAAACTCTCCAATGAATGAGTATTCGATTTGAAGTTGAAGTTGAAATTTATTTCACCACAACGATACACCGTGATTTACACAAACAAGAAACAATTGTGGCATTGAAAGTAGGAAAAAAGCTGCGCTATAGCAGCTTGACTAGCCCCACCTCCCATTTGTACAAGGCAACAGAAACAATGGCACACCAAACTCCATATGGTGCTCACGTATGATTGAAAGAAAAAAGAAAAGAAAATAACATTCTAGTGGTTGTTTATGAAGTACAGAATAGATGCACACTTGGGTGTTTACAAACAAACAATTATTGGGAAAAAGGCAACCAAAATAAGACGCTATAACAGAAAAGGGTACACTTAAAATTTCATGCATTTAACAGTACTGGGTGCAATTTTTCTGGGTTTATAGCTCCTTATACAAACAGGTTTAAGATATCACTACTTGAAAGGAGACGCAATTGCTGTTCTGTGAGCTTGAACTTATTTAGTATATGGGGAACATAGTGCCTTAGCATTTGGAGTCCGTAATTTGTTCGCGGTCGGGGGATGTGCCAGTGTTCAGAACTCCGCATCGGACACAACAAAATTTTCGGCTGTAAATGTGCTAAGCCTCTCAGGTTTGTGCAATTCTTTCGAATTTCAGACGTCAAAGACAACAACAAGTTATGTTCATATGCAACACAAAATTTTAAAACTTTAAACTTGACAAATAAATGGGATGTGTGTTCTCTGTAACCTATATTTGCAACAGCCCGTAAAGCGCTTTTTTGAAGTGTATACAACTTTTGTTTTGATGTTTCAGTTCCAGAAGCCCATACCAACTGACAATAGCGTAGATGAGAACAAAAAAGCGTATTGAAGATAAGAAGTTTCTGGGGGAGCGGTAGAAACCACTGACACCTTCTCAGCACGCCAAGGGCTTTTCTTAGCTTAATACACAATTGTTCAGTGTGAGAATTCCAGAACATATGTCTATGAAAGATGACGCCCAAAGTTTTGACAGTCTCTGAAATTTCGATATTGAAATTATTTAGCATCAGTTTTTGTGTGTACGTACATGTCATTCCTTTCGCACGGAAAAGAACGGCCTTGGTTTTAGAGCTGTTGATCTGTAACGAATTTTGGCAGGACCATTTCGAAAAATTGACTAACGTTTTATTAGCTGCTTTTATCAAATCGTCTATATTTGTTCCCGTAAAGAATAAGCTTGTATCATCTGCATAAATAATGTAAGTTATTGAGTGATCCACATTTACAATATCATTGATATAAAGGTTAAATAGAAGAGGTCCTAATATGCTTCCCTGTGGTACACCGCGTTTGATTTTTTTGGGCATAGATATTTGCCTATTTATAGACACACACTGGTACCGATCACTAAGGTAGCTTTCTATTAAATCGAGCGCGATGCCTCTAATCCCGTAATAAAACAATTTTTCTAACAAGGTTTGGTGATCAATTTTGTCGAATGCCTTCGAAAAGTCTATGAATACGCCTAATGTTAGCTTTCTTGCTTCAATGTTGCCCAGTATCAACTCTTTTTGATGCAACAGCGCTGTCTCCGTCGATACGCCAGACCTGAACCCATATTGTGCTGTTGTAATCACAGAATGCGAGTCCAAAAATTTATACATTCTAGTGAAAATGATTTTTTCTAGAGCCTTTGAAAATATAGGTAATACCGATATTGGCCGGTAATTACTCATTTCATTTTTGTCACCACCTTTATAAATCACTGCAACTTTGGCATTTTTCATCCGCTTAGGGAACATACCTGTGCTTAAAACAATATTATAAATATGCGTCAGGCAGGGTGATAATAAATCAATAACAAAGATAACCGGTTCCATTTTTATGCCGTCAATGTCCTCACTTTTGCTTTTTTTTAAGTTTCATGAAAACGTTGTTTACCTCAGTTTGCTCCGTAGGGTCAATAAATATTTAGGGGGCTATAGGTGTTGGCATGTAACTTAATGCATTTCTGTCGTAAGTACTTTCTGACAAAGAAGTAAAGTACCCATTGAATTTATTGGCTAATGCTTTTCCTTTAAATATATGATTATCAATTGTAATTTCGTCGACACCGGGCGTCCTATTACTTGAAAATATAATTGTGTTTAGTTTTTTCCACATTTGCTTGACATCTACAATACCGTTAAAAATAGTATGGTAATAGTCGCGTTTGGCTTGCCTTAAAGTTTTTGAAAGACTGTTTCTGTAGGCCCTAAACGCTTTCAGTGCATTCAAATCGCGATTTTTCAAGAACACCTGGTACAGTCTGTTTTTCGTACGTATCATTTTCAATATACTTAACGTTACCCAAGGCTTACGTGCGTGGTTTGGCTTAGTTATTTCTTTGTACGGAAAGTGTTTTTTATATACCGAAGAAAAAATTTCTATGAAATGGTCATATGCAGTGTCAGCCGTAGAGCACGCAAAAACTGCGTTCCAGCTTGTTCTGGCGAGTTCATCTCAGAACTGCGACAGTGTAACCGCGTTGATGTCTTGATATATTATATTTACAGTGAATTTTTTTGCCGTATTATACGTATCAGTTACTAAATAGATAGGCAGGTGGTCGCTAAGTGTCACATTAATGGTACCAGAAAATAGGTCATTAATTGCTAGGTTAGTAATAAAAAGGTCGATGAGAGTTTCACTAGTTGCAGTGATACGTGTGGGGGTGGTTATTACATTAAACAAAAAATGGGAATCGAGAATCGCAGATAATTCGCCCTGTTTAGGAGTTTTTGTCAGCATATCAATGTTTAGGTCACCTCCTAAAATTAAAGAGTATTGGTTTACGTTTACAAACGAGAAAATAGCCTCTAGCAACGTGAAAAATTCGCTCAAGTTACCATCAGGTGGCCTATACACGACAGCAAATACAAAATTGTCGCATTTTGTACAAATTACCTCAATGTCCGTTGTGGACCAAGAAAAGTCATCGAGGAGGTCATAGGTAAATCCCAGTTTTGTGAACATGCATACGCCGCCTCCCCTTTTCAATTTCCTATTCAAAGAAACGGCACTGTAGCCATCTAAATGTATGGTATCAAGATCAGAGTACCACGTCTCAGTCAGCATAATAACCGAGAAGGAAAACCCGAACTCGTTTATAAAAATGCAAAAGTCATCATATTTTTGGCGTAATGACTGCATGTTCATATGTAAAAAGTTAATGGTGATTTACACTTTTCAACAATATCCGACTTGATTGATTGATTGATATGTGGGGTTTAACGTCCCAAAACCACTATATGATTATGAGAGACGCCGTAGTGGAGGGCTCCGGAAATTTAGACCACCTGGGGTTCTTTAACGTGCACCCAAATCTGAGCACACGGGCCTACAACATTTCCGCCTCCATCGGAAATGCAGCCGCCGCAGCCGGGATTCGAACCCGCACCCTGCGGGATTATATCCGACTTGAGTGTGGTTGGACTAATACAAGATAAAGTCATTGCTGAGTTAGTCAATTGCAAGTGTTAGTCATTTGCAAGTGTCCCCTTTTCAATTTCCTTTTCAAAGAAACGGCACTGTAGCCATCTAAATGTATGGTATCAAGATCAGAGTACCACGTCTCAGTCAGCATAATAAACGAGAAGGAAAACCCCGAACTCGTTTATAAAAATGCAAAAGTCATCATATTTTTGGCGTAATGACTGCATGTTCATATGTAAAAAAGTTAATGGTGATTTACACTTTTCAACAATATCCGACTTGAGTGTGGTTGGACTAATACAAGATAAAGTCATTGCTGAGTTAGTCAATTGCAAGTGTTAGTCATTTGCAAGTTAGTCATTTGCAAGTGTTAGTCAGTACCGGCAAGCTGTAGCGCAATAGACCCAGAAATAGGGCCCTGTACAGCTGTAGCATTGAGGCCACAGAAGTTCCCCATGCTTTACCGCACAAAAATTTCATGATATGCACAATAGATAGCAGTCTCTTCTTCAAGTACGCACAATGTGGGCTACACGAAAGACTTCTGTCGATTATTATGCCCAGGAAACGATGCGTCCGTGCATATTTGACACTCTGCCCATTGATGTAAACAGGATATGGCGTCATTGGTTTGCGTGTAAACGCCATCAACGCGCACTTCACAGTTGATATATTTAGACCTTGTTTCTGAAGGTAGGCTGTTGTGAGGGTTGCTGCCCGCTGTATTCGTGCACGCACCTGAGGGCGAGTAACTGCAGCACTCCAGAGGCAAATATCATCGGCGTATATGGATAGGCACACCGACTTTGGCAGAACCTTCACCAGACCAATGAGGGCCACATTGAACAATGTGGGGCTTAAAACACCTCCCTGAGGTACTCCGCAGTAGGTGTAATGTTGGGCAGTTGTACCCTCATATGTTTGTACAAAGAAACCCCTGCCAGTTATATAATCTTTTATCCATTGAAACATTCGTCCACCAATGCCCATTGCTGCGAGAGAAGTGAGGATGACATCGTGAGCTACATTATCATATGCACCCTTCGCGTCAAGAAAGAGTGCTACTGATATGCGCTTGCGACTTTTTTCTTGTTGAACAATTGTCGATAAGTCAAGGACACAGTCAATGGAGGAGCGGCCCCGACGAAAGCCTGCCATGCAAGAAGGGTATTTGGTGTATCGTTCCAAGTACCACTCGAGACGAAATAGAACCATTCTTTCCATCACTTTTCCGAGGCAGCTTGCGAGGGCAGTAGGGCGATACGCTGTCAAGTCCAATGGTGATTTTCCCGATTTCAAAAGTGGTATTAATCGACTTATTCTCCATTCTCTAGGAGCACTGCCGCTGAGCAAGGAGTTGTTGAAACATGTTAAAAGTTCTTTTCTGGCTTTTTGTCCAAGGTGTCCCAACGCACTATAAGTAATACCATCAGGACCTGGCGATGACATGGGCTTAGAAGCGACTAACACACCTTCCAGTTCTTCCATGGTGTACGGAATGTCCATTTCTGGTAATCGCGTCTCAGGAACGATCACGGCGTCGATGATCTCGTTCATAATATTCCCGGCAACTCTCGTGCAAAATTCTTCAGCAACCTCGAGTTCTGTTTTTCCATGACGGAGTGCCAAAGCTTTAAAAGGGTGCCGTTGTTGTGGAGAGGAGCGAAGACCACGAACTGCTCTCCACATATATGACAGAGGTTTATGAGGGTCTAGAGATTCGCAGAATGCTTTCCAGCGTTCGCTCTCCAGTTTGTAAATTCTTCATTTAATCTTTTTCTGGAGCCGCCTTGCTTCCATGGAATGGAATGAAAAAACTTTATTTGAATGGAATGAAAAAACTTTATTGCTTCCATCAGATCGTAAATTGATCTTGTGCGTCTGTATCGTCGTTCAGCACGCCTTCGTATAGCTCGTAATTTTTCCAGTTTGATGTCAAACTGTGTTACTTTAGACGAAAATGATAATTTACATTTGGACGCTTGCATAGCTTCCGCTATGGTATTTTCCAGGCTGCAGGCGAGGCCTTCTTGGCAAGCGTTCTCAACACGCGATGCAAACATCGACCAGTCAGTGCCAATTGCAACACCGGAAGAGAACTTTTTTATGATACCATCGATCGTCACGTAGGTGGGTATGTGATCACTCCCATGAGTCTCAATATCGCAAAACCACTTAACTTTGTGAGAGAAGCACCGTGACACCAATGTCAGGTCAAGGCAACTGCCATACGTGAGACCCCGCAGATATGTGGGGTACCATCGTTCATGATGGAAAGGTCGTAATCGGAAGCGAATGTCACAATGTTCCGGCCCCTGGCATTCATCCTAGTGCTCCCCCAAAGCATGTGATGGGCGTTGAAGTCACCGGTGATGATCCAAGACCCATCGGTTCTCATTAGGATGTCTTTTAATCGGTCGCAGTCAAATCGTGATGACGGAGATATATATCCACCAATAAGCGTGAACGAAACTGCATTCTTCTTCACACGAAGACACACGTACTGATTGTCGTCATTTGAACTTATTGGGTGCGAAAGATAAGTCAAGTCTGTGCGAATGTAAACAATTACTTTGCTTCGTTCTTCGCAAGCGGCTGAACAAAAGCTTCATAACCGGACAATCTATAAGGCGTTGATACGTTTGGTTCACATATGACAAGTATAGGGAATTGATTGGCCCGAACAAATTGGCGAAAGTCCGAAATACGGGACTTCATGCCTCTGGCATTCCACTGAAAAATCGACGCACTTTTAACTTCAGTGCGGAAGATGAGATTTTGTTGAGCCATTGTGCTTATACGAAGTTAGCAAGAACTGGATTCAGTGCATCCAGTATTTGCAGTGCACTCTTAGCAGACGGAGATTGTATGCTGCTCAGTAACGTGCGAATCGTGGCAATTAATGATTGCACGATTGCAGCCACTTGCCTGTCTTGGTTGGAAAGATCTCGAACCGGGACGATTGCAGTCACTTGCCTGTCTTGGTTGGAAAGATCTCGAACCAAAAGCGCGGACTGGCCGTCATGAAGCTCCTTCGGTTCGCTTGATGCTGCTTCCCTTTGAAGTGCAGGCCACTCTGTCGCAGTTAGGGTATGCTCACTGGCTTTGTCCTTTACAGCCTTTCCCACGGCATGTGGTCTGGGAGGCAAAGGAGGTGGTACTGATGAGGGATCACGCAAACGTGTCGAGGAGGTAGCGGGCGTCCTCGAAGACCGACGTCGACGTGAACCACGCCTTCTGACTTTAGCTGCGGCTTCTCGATGAGATGAGTGATCGCGCACCATCTCCTTCAAGATGGCGATTTCCTTCTGAATCCGCGGGCAGTCCTTCGATGTGGCTTCATGGGATCCATTGCAATTAGAGCATTTCTTGACAGTTGCGACGCACTTATCCGCTTCATAGTGCTCGGCGCAGTGGTGGCATACCACCGAATTCTCGCAGACGCTGCTCACATGTCCAAGTTTCATGCATTTACGGCACTGGAGAGGCTTTGGAATGAAAGGCCGCACAGCATGTCTGAAGTAGCCCACCTTCACATGAGAGGGGAGTGAAGTGCTCTTAAACGCAATCTTCACACAGCGAGACTTGCCTAGCCGGGTGACATCTACAATTGGAGTATCAGTTGTTGACTTGACAAGAAGTTGTAAGTCCTTATTGAAAATAGCGACATCAATGTCGTAGATCACGCTGGTTACTACATCACATCCCAAGGGAACATGAGAGCGCACCTGGTTGCCGTCCAAGTCAGTTACACTGCGCAGAACCCCCAACGCACTTGCGTGCAAAACGTCCACAGCCAGTAAATCCTTTCTGGCGTTCACTCCTATGTCCGTGATCTCATTTGGCACGAGCGTTTCCAGAGACCTCGACACAGACTGTCTGTTAAGGCGTTTCATGCTGACGGTAGGAAGTGCAGGCAGAAACAGGATGGTATAAGTGTTCGATTTTGGCGCTTCACTTACAGTTTGAATAGTTGAGGATGAGGATGTCCTCATGTTCCTTCTCTTCGCCTTGCGGCTCAGCACAGGTTGGAAACCGTCATCTGAGAAGTCCTCACTGCTGAGATAGTAAGCATGAGTATCTTCACTGTCACTGTCGCTCGCTTGTCCCATCCGCTTCCTAGAGGCGGCCGCCGCTGACGCCGCTGGGTCCGGCAGGCGCCCGGGGTGGTCTACATCCATCCCCTCCAAGGAAGCAGCGAAAACTGATCAACAGACTTAAATTACAACTGAAATACGCCGGAGTTAGCAGAAGTAGCTCCTATTCAAACACACTTCTTCGTCTTCGTCGACTCAGTTATAAACAAAAAAGGCTCTAGGCCATGCAGTTGTGCGGTTGGTATGTGTACAACAACGACACAGTAGTTTATCGATCATGTGAGGAGCCTTAGCTGTGTTTATCTGGCCGTGGTACCACTACATAAAAATATTACTATCACCTTAACTGTGACACATCGGTACTTAAACTGTCCTTAAAACTGAATTACCGTGTGCAATCATGTGCTTAGATTTAAGAACGCTTTAAAGAGCCCAGACGTTGGACATTAATTTAGACGGCATGCCTCGTATATATAGTCGTACAATTTCACTGAAAACTTTCTTTTTTACATAGTCTTCTGCGTTTGTGTGGCATTGTTAGTGACCAATAGAAGGCAGTGGTCATATTTTGTATGAAAAAAACATGAAAACATGCTTGTCCCATTAACCAGACCTTTGTTGTAGCACTGCCATGCATGTAATTTATCGATGAAAGATTTCTGCTTAACTTTTATATAGAATTTTTATATTTTTACTGGTGGAAGAACATGTGCGTACGTGTGGTAAACACAGTGTAGTGCAAAGCGCCGTCAGCCACTAAGCTTGATATGATATGTGGGGTTTCACGTCCAAAGAGTTTGTCAGCCCTCGTATAGAATGGCACAACACCCGCGCAACACGAGCACCCGAGAGGTGGTTTATAAAGCACCACAGAACAAACTATCAAACACTGATCTACAATGTACCCAAAGAGGTAAATTAATTACAGAAGTGCATAAATACAGAAACGTCATTATCACGCAAGCGGTTGTTTGATGCCTTTCTTTATGATAAATTTCAAACTGGGAGGATGATGCTACCTTGCATCATTTGCGGAGTCATGATTATCGAAAACCGTCAGTTCTCCCTTGCAATCACTGTGTTTGCATGCAGCATTTCAGATGAAAAAAAGTAATTTTTAAGAAGAAAAAAAGACGAAGGATTTCGGATATTGCTGATAATTATTTGCCGGATTAAGTTAAAACGCGTAACCTTTTCTTGCATACTGTTCAATGTATAGGCACTGCGTAAAATTACGAAATAGTAAGACCATACTTATTTATAAAAACTGCGTTTTAACGGGTGTCACGCACCTTTAAAGGTACTCGAAAGAGAAAAACCAATGTTTAGCTCATACGTGACGAGCGGGAGGATATCACGGTGTATCCTATTCTGCGCAACATTCATCCAGTGCACCGCGCAGGCCACCCTGTGGCTCGAGCTCGGGCTATTCTTCAAAAAGTTAGTAATGATACTAAAGCGGTGCTTTTTGTGGACGCTGCGGGGCGGGCTATCGGGGTGTCAGCCGTCGATGGTAAAGGGCAACTGGTGTCCTGGGTCTTCAGTCTGTACAGATCAGGTGACAGTTGCGGAGGAGGTCGCCATTGCGTTAGCTCTTCAGGTAGCAAAGATGTCTTATGTGATTTACTCGGATTCAAGATAGGCTATTTTCGAGCCTTCTCTGGAAGTTTGATTTCGCAGTAGGCGGAAAGGCTCATTTGGAGTGGTCGCAGACAGGCGATACAGGTTGGTGGTCACAATACCTCTTGGTTTCCAGCACACGTTGAGGGCATTGATTGGGTTAATTTTAATCCAGCGCTCACACCCTTGGACATGAATGCACGAACCGTGTCGGGAATGGTGAAACATCTGGGAGGGGGAAGGTGGGCATTGACTTCAGAAAGGATCCTCCGACAACGTTCTATGAGATTACGTCTAGCAACAAGCTGAGTCGGAGGTGTTTTGTCCTCCATGATGCTAGGCTCAACAGAACCCAGGGAATCACTTCTCGGCTCCTACTGCCGGGTACATATCTCTCCTCACGAACCTATCGTAGGATAAAGCCGGACTTTCATGGAGAGTGTCTACGTTGTGGCCTCCAGAGTTGCTCGCTAACCCACATGATCTGGTTGTGCCCTGAGAATGTGGGTGCTGATTTATGTGGCGAAGACTCGCGGCGGTGGAGCATACACAGCCCGAACATGGGTCTGACACTATTGGCTGTCTGGAGGGCCCGGGCCATCGCGGAGGGTCTTCGCCTTCCTGTGCCCAGCTGGGTGACGCCGCCGACTCGTTGAGGCAGTCTAGGACTTCGTTCACCTAGTCCCTCTGGTGTTCAAATAATGTTCTTTGTAGGTCCGGTACTAGTAAACTGTTCTTTCACAATGACAATAACCAAGTTTGCCGAAGACAATAAGCGAGAAAATGCGCGAAAATAAAATCCGGGTGGAGACGCCTTCTTGAAGCTCCCGCACCATTCATGGTGAAGTCATCATATTTTACGGTGTCTACCAGACCCGACGTAGTTTCTCATCGGTAAAAACGTGGTGTATTGTCCCCTTATGGAGCCAGAGATTTACATTGACAAATTTTACAAAATATTCGTTGTGTCGATGTTACCAATATACAAGTGAAACTTTTTAAAATCTGTGACCTCATATGTAGAGGTTTCGGCGCAAAACTAAAAATAACATTTCGTTTTTATTCCATCAACGAGATTGTGATGCTGAAATAACAACTTATTTTCAGTATCTTCATTAGCCTAAATTGATTCATCGTTTCAATTTAATGTGTCAACAAGAGAGTTATACATTTGTGCGTTATAATACATGGCGAAAAAAAAGTCGAGGGACTATTTGTGATGCAATAGAAGGTTTGATGTGGGGAGTGCATGAACGATGTCGCCTGCTTGGGTCATGTGGTAAAGGAAACTTTCAAAGTGTTTTCTATATAAAACAAAATTCAAGGCTTGCGCATCGCTCTACAGGGCTTTCCAGAGGTGCATGAGTGGACTCGCACTGCGCTCATGAAAAAGCTGAAATGACATGCATTTCATCAATGTGAACTTGTTGAAACAGTTATGTAAACGCTTTACAAAGGCTCTGCATTTAACTTCAACATGTTTTCGCGGTGTAGATAACGTCTTGTGACTTGATTTTCCCACTTGGCTCTGTGTGCCGTAATCATGTATGCATGTTATAATGGCTGCTGGTTAATAATCATGGCTGCTGGTTATATCAACCGACGCGCTAGATCTTCAATGTAGATGCGTTATTTGATTATAGGGCAGTGTTTCGTAATGTTTCTTTACACGTTCTACCTTCAGCATCTTAAGCTTTCGGACGTTAATTTTTCTTTTCTTCAGCCTTTTTTTTCCTACTCTCAATATACGTGAGCGCCGGTGTTCTTATGTTAATGTCATTTACCTTTTCTTTTCTTATATGTTTTTTTTTCTTGATTCAACACACGTTACCTTATCTTTGTACAAAGGCTGATTTATAATCGTTTTGCTGAAGTAAATAACGCCTTTATTAAACCTATTTATCTGTATAATCGTTTCATACTTATCAAATTATTTGAGCTAGGAAGACCATGAGAAAAATTAAGACATAATCAAGGAGCAACAGCGAGAGAGAGAAGGACATCAAAGAAAAATCAGGTCTGCTTAGTCACTTCAATTGGTTATCGTTACTGCGAAGTGCAAAGAGCGCTGAAAGGCAAGGACTAAGGAAGAACCTCGTAATTTCACTGAAGACCTGTACACCAAAATAAAGAAATGCAAGTCGTAAGAAAATCAACGTAAGTTTTTGTATGAAAAGCTGAGGATGGGGCGAGACAACGAATTTACTTGCGTCAATTGTTTATTTATTTATTTATTTATTTATTTATTTATTTATTTATTTATTTATTTGTTTATCTGTTTATTTATTTATTTATTTATTTATTTATTTATTTATTTATTTATTTATTTATTTATTTATTTATTTATTTATTTATGAAGGACAGTGATCATTCTGGAGGGCCTTTTTTGATCCTATTTAGATGCCTTTGTTTTGTCCTTTTTCCATCTACCCTACAGCATTCTCCCTGTGATGGCTCGGCAATCACCGCGTAGCTATCCCGCGTCAGATCTCTTTTACAACTTTTATCGCTCTGCTCTGGCACTGACCGACTAGATCGATTGCATTTGTAAAAAGCTAGGCCCGTGGCGCCTCCCAGCGAAGTCAATTGTAACTGAATGGAGGATCTCCTCCGTTAATTGCGAGACTCTCCCACGGTTGCGCTCGGTTGCTGTGTCCCGCTCCGTTTTAGGAGTTACCAGAGGGAACCCACACAGTAACTTTAAAAGCATCGCGCTAGCCGCTCGTAGGAAATGCACCAGCTCGGGTTGAAATTACAGCCGAGCATAATGTAAGTTAGTCCTCTGAACTTTTGAGAACTGTCAGCGCCACTTACGCTCGCATTCTTCTTTCTCCCGACAACGGTTGAGAATTCCAGACTAAAAGTACTGCTCAGTCTTTCAGCTTGTCCGCGCAGCCCACAACGTTCGAAGTTTGGGAATTTTGTACATGTCACATTAACCCGGCAAGCGCAACAAAATTTCGCAAACAATTCTCGTGTCTCCTCGCCTTCTGTTTCAAGAGGTCGTCTTGCTCGACTTGGTGACCGCACAGCCATCTCGGCTAAAATGTGTTTCGTTTGGTGACTATAAGCGAATAACATCACAGCTAATCTTTTTCTTTTCAGATTGATGCAGGGTGTATACGTTAAGATGAAGAATTGATTGATTGATATGTGGGGTTTAACGTCCCAAAACCACCATATGATTATGAGAGATGCCGTAGTGGAGGGCTCCGGAAATTTCGATCTGCTGGGGTTCTTTAACGTGCACCCAAATCTGAGCACACGGGCCTACAGCATAAGATAAAAAAGTAAACGGTATAAGACTCAAAGATTTTCTGTCCTATGAATCTTACGGCTTCAAAACAACACCTGAATTATGCAACATGGCATGGTAATGGCCTCTATAAATATTCTCATCGTGTTAGCGGGCTTAACAGAACAATAATATCGATAAGCAAGCGTGTTTTGTAATGAAATCCCATTTTGATAAAGGGGATAGTAATCCAGCCTGTGACATCTTGGTCAATAGTATAGCGATATTCATAGCCACACCCATTCAACCTTGGATTTTCTGAAACTAAGAAACTTCTTACGTCTTTACGTCAACAGTCCTTATACACGAAAGCCCATTTCCGGTGTACCGGATAAATTAGGTCCACCTTGCGGCTTCATTGAAGGCTCTCAGAGATTCCTCGAAGGTATATACCACTGGGTCGGACAAATCATGTGACGGTATGTCTAATGGGGTGGCCGGTTTGGGGGTGGGCCCATTCGGACTCGGCGAATGTGACGTACACAAACCCATGCAGGACTCGTGGCAGCTTGCCTCATTAAGGAGTCACTTGTATGCAGTCGGTGGCCCGTTTTGCAGCGTCTGTGAATTACGGCCGCAAGAAAACTGCGTCCCCGCTTCCCTGCTTCGCACACCGTGCTGCGTTTTCTGAAGCGCGGAGAAGCGAGGCGGCAGTTGCAAGACTGTGTCTCTGGACAGCACTACATAAACAGCTCCTCGCACTAATGACTTTCCTTTGTGGGAAGATGACAGCGCGGCGTAGCTGCGTTTTTTCCGAGCATCTCTTTGTTTGGCGCCATTGCGTGAAAAGAGATTAAAGAGAGTTGCCGTCGCTGAATGCGGTGAGCTCGTACAAAGGAGTCGTCGCGTTGGCTCGCGCTTTCGCGAAGTTATGCTGGCGGAGCGGGGCGTCCTATATTTTTGACTCCGACTCGGCTGTCGCTCGCCCATGGATCACGCAGTGCATCACGTTACGTCCTCCCGACCGGGCACTGGCCCCTAGTGTGTTTATGAAGAGCTGCGCCAATAATAGTGAACTCTGTTGCTGTGTTAGATCACGAAACTAGGGTATGGTAGATTACAATTGTAATAATATAGAGCTTTATAATCTCACCAAAACTAACAAGGAGAAACGCCGCGAATGAGACACTGTTTTATGTGACGCTTGCACAACTTGGCATAGTAACTCACTTCATTTTTCAGGTATATATTACTTTAGGTCCTTCATCTGGAGACTGTTTCATGCGACATATGATAAAATATTAAACGGTTTGCTCAAGACGAACACACTGTCATTAAACGCCGCTACTCCCATCTTTGTACCTTATAGGCGCTTTTTTCATAAGCTGGCCGGCGTTACCTGTTCCGTTTAGTGGGCGAAACCGGAAGTCAGCTATAGGGCTTTTGTTCGTAAAGGTCCCCTTCGTGGGTTAATCAGGAGACTCACGGTAAGATGGAGACGCTGTGGGCGGCGTGTAGAGGCGCATCGTGCACGGCAGCCAGGAAAGGATCTCTCGGGAACGCGGTTCTTTGAACGTGGTTGTTGACACGACCAGCCGTGCTTCGCATTGCACCCCGGGAGTTGTGGGGGCGCGGTTCTTCCAGGTGCGTTCTGCGAATGTGACGATTCGGTCTGTGCAGTTGACTTCCTTGCCCAACTCCGCTTCCAACGTAGGCAGGGGTGTCTTTTTTTTTCTTTTTTAGCAGAGATTTTATTCACGTACACAGCTCTCAAATAAAAAGTCGTGCCGTTTTATTGTCCCGCAACTGTACAGCTGCCCAAACGAACACGAGTCTGATCCCGCGGGATTTGTGGATGTCAACATGTTCGCCAGCACGCGTAGCGTACTGTCAGCTACTCTGCTATTCAAATCTCGTAGCTGACCTCCATGCATGCTTTTCAGGCTTCTTTTTTCATCCTGCTTCTCCGCATTTCTTCATATCCTCATCCCAGACACGAGCAGAGACGACAATAGGGTTAGCCGCGCCAAAGCAGTTCGGCCCAACCTATAGTCAAAGACACACGTCTTGTGCTAACACAACACACCTACGATCTTCTTGATTTTGCTTGTAGTGGTCAGGCGTGATTTCGTGTACATTTACAAATGAAGTTTCCTTAGAAGTCCATGGTGTGACTCCCTTCGGATGATTGCGCAACGTTTCAATGTTTCGCGCTTTTGCCCACGTTTTAACGCCTTATCTCCTTTGGTGCTGAATCCTAATGAACTTGCTCAACCTGATGTAGTTCTGTGCAGCGTTGTCATTGTTTACAGCCAGAAGCGCGAATTTGTCATGCTTTTTAATTTTGGTCTCGCTCTCTACACTTCGCAAGTGCAACTGTTACGCAACATAAGAGCTGGCTCAAAACATTAGCATCGACCTTTCCTTGCATACATTTCATGAAAGCAAAGCACCATGAAGCTAGAATGCTAATCGCCCTCAATTCTGCTGCAGAAGTGCTGAAAATATTTTAACAAGCTTTCTTTCAGTCGATGGCGTCATAAAAATATGGTTGCGAAATTTTCTCCGAAGTGCTATATAAATACTGCTCCGTGAACACAAAAACTCGGTTAGAGCATTCGCAGACTAAAGGTAGATTCGGGGGCACATGAGGAAGCAGAATAATAATAAAAAACCTATTGTCTTATGTAACCCCCCATTTGTCGGGAAGTGTCATGCATTGTTCTAGATTATTGTCACAAATGGCTGTTTCATCCGGTGTCAGGATGCAATTTACCGACGCTCATTGGTATCTTTGGCACCGATATTGTTGTCGGAGCTTTATCACCAGTGGGTACAAAAGCTCTGCCAGCGCGATATCTGGAATCAATCTGACGCTGTAATTTTCAAGACGGAACAAACCAGACAAACATGTTCATACCCGGTTCGCAATATTTTTTTCCTGTACAGTAGACACCATACGCTAAGAACTGCAATAATATTTGCTTAAATGTTGCTAATGGGTGGCTTGGTTTATCCTTATAGCGCATGGAAGCGCACAAACACGCATTGTCTTTTTGTTTCATGTGGTTTTACCTGAGCGCTGCGTTAGATATGTAAGTTGACAAGAGCCTCGGAACACATTTATTCATGAAGGAACGTAATACCGCAAACTAGCCTTTAGAGGGACCGACAACTGATTTTCGTGACAGTTTTTTTTTTCGACGCGACAGAAAGCTTACCCATGGCAGCGTTCGTATCCACAATAGTTCATCCCGAAAACACGTAGTTATCTTGTAAACAGTATTGTTTCAACTGAAAGGCTCTGAAGACAGATGTTTCCTTGTCAAGCAACGCTAAAAATTGATACCGATGCCGGTGGTACTTCTAGGAACTTTTCATGGTGTCGTTGTTCTTCTTTCGCAAGATATCCGGTAACTATGCGTAACCACGATTATTCTGAGCTTTGCAACATTTTTTTTTTAATAAAAAGCGTTTACAATGAGACGATGTGGCTTTATACAGCTTCCCTGTATTTGTACTGCGTTGCGTGTGCCTGCGCCAAAGCTTGATGCACCTGTGTCATGAATGGCTTGTTTCGTCGTCGTTCCTCCCTCGATGCACGAGCCAAGCCAAGTCACCGACAACATCACTCCGAATATGCATGCCCGTGCCTAACATAGCAGTAAATGTAATTTGAGACAAAGTGCTAGTATACAAACCAGGTCGCTCCGAAATTTTAGCGATCTGGAAACTGCGTACACGGTCTTATGAGCATGCAAGCAAGTTGCTCAAGATGCGCTGACGACAATAGAATTAATACGTCATGCGATGGCAGCGCCATTTTAATTCGTGCTACTAATGCAGGCCTATATCTACTTTCTAATGGAGTAATATCTTTTCCTCTGAAAAAAAATGTTGACGGCCTATACTAATCTATATGGTCGTCACGTGAGAGGGAACGCCTGGCCTCCGAGATGGCGTGCCCGCGGCGGGTCTCTCTCCGGCCGTCCAAATCGCACGGAGAGAGCGTGTCTCCTGAGGTGGGTGTGGCCCCCTCTTTTCTCCGCCCCGCGGCGCGGCTTCGTATGGTCGAAAAGGCTGCCGAGCTGTTGGCAAAGCATGCATGTGGCGAGAAAAAAAACGTATTGTGATTTCATATAACTTCGCACTCATTTGGGAATGTCGTGCCAAGGCATACAAGAGGAAAAGTCAATGCTTGGGCGTATATATTCTCAAATGTTTGTTTTTTTTTGCTGTAGACTTAAGCCACTCATATTATTTGATTGATTTATATGTGGGGTTTACCGTCTCAAAACCACCATATGATTATGAGACACACCGTAGTGGAGGGCACCGGAAATTTCGGCCACCTAGGGTTCTTTAACGTGCACCCAAATCTGACCACAGGGGCCTACAACAGCCGCTCATATTTGAGCACTTATAATTGCGATGCATCTGCAAGAGATCCGCATGTGCTGGAAATTTGCTGCAGTTCGAAGTTTGCAGGATGAATAGTATGAAGGGCACCAGCGAAGAAAAAAATAAGAACCAGATGAACAAACAAAGACAGAAGAGTGCCGCGTTTTACGCTGATGGGTTACATTCGATTAAAGGGATTGATTTTCTTTCCTTTCATGGAACTAACACTGTTTCTCGTTGTAACACTGTTTCAAGAATCCTCCTATCGAGCCGCCGAAGCAGGATACAGGGAGGAAAGTACAGGCGGTAGCCATCCGTCTAGGCTATGTCTAGACTGAACGTCGCCCGTTCTGCGATGACCACAGGTACGTTACAGGTACGTTTTGGTCAAGCATGGTTACCCATTCGCACCGTGAATTTCACGATGTTCAGTCGATACGTTGGGCAATGTAAGCAAGAACATCAAAATGTTTTGCTTGTTCAACAAGTGCGCAACACGCGTTCAGAGTTTGATGTACCTGGTGTGTAACACTGCGATATTACATAGCAGTGACAATTGGCACTTTTTCGTTCTTAAGTAGCCTACCTTGGCGACTACTTAGTTTTCATTCGAAAGACCCCGTTATGCTACATGTCCGGCCTTTTGATATCGATGCAGTCGACAGTACAGTAAGTGAATACGACACTGATATTGTCATTGTGCTACCAAAACATAATCATGATTCAGATGACAAAAAGGATCGATACGATGGCAACTCAGGCACTTTCACTGTGAAAGACGTGAGGAGGGAATGTCAGTCGGCTAATATATGCCTTAGACAATACTCCGGCAAAATTACTTCACAAGTACCCTATTTCAGTGACGTGACCAGGGTACCCAGCTATCTACAGCGTAACTGTGCTTCGGTTGACCGCCTTATAAATATCCGTACGCAATATAATAGTAAAATTGGGAGTCTGGATAGGAGAGCAATATGTTTCTACGCTGATAATTAACCCACTTTTCCTCTATCCAAGTCTACAGAGGAAAGGATGAATACCAGGATGCCTCTCTACTCCTCAAATTGGATTATTTAGCACTGAGACAGATCGGATCATAATGAAAAAAAGTAATACTGCCACAGACGAATTGATACCTTCTTGCAGTTGGAAAATGCAGCAGTTGTCATGCTTTTATTCACAACCTGGACCAAAATAAATGCAGTTACAGAAAAAAATACTTTCCTTCAGTTCAGCCAGAAGGACCTGGCGGTGATTGTTGCTCGTGCACTCTGCTGTATGCCTTTGTCTCATCTGCCGCCAAAACCCTCACTCGATGCGCCCTCTCACGGTAGCCAGGCGCACGAGGTGATACTCGCTGGTTCTGCTGAGGAGCGTGGCGATTGGGAGGGCCGGAGAGAAACACGCCGCGCGCCCGCCATCTCGGAGGCCATTGCGTACGTCAAATAATTGAATTTTTTGCCACCAAGTAGCAGCACAGGCCATTTTTTAGGGTTTTTTTAGGGTAAAAAAAGTATAACTCAGGTTATCACGAGAACAACTGGGTTGGTTTTAGTCACTATGAGGGACAATCTTTCCATGCGTGCATGCAGTCAACTCATTCTATGTTGTGGGCAGTTGTCGGTTCCTTTAACATAGCGTTTTAGAAGGAGCTAGGACAAAATGAAGTGAAAGGTACATTTTTGTATTTTTTGTATACTGCGTATATATATATATATATATATATATATATATATATATATATATATATATATATATAATATGCAGTTCATTGAAAAAATCTTCAACAAAACCGCTGACCTAGTTGTCAGCGTGCCAAACCACGACGAACAAGGGAGCAAGTAAACAACTATCGACACTATCACCGCGAACGCCTTTAGTGAACGACGCAGGCCGGCAAAGACGAGACTGCGTCATCAATTAGGTGTAGTTGCAGGTCACGCACTTCATCTAACGCAATTCGACGGGCTCAATATATCCGATCCAAAGGCCACGCATCAGCAAGTGCGAGCGCTTTATCGCTCGCTTCTCGGCCTAATGGTGCTTCGACGGGACGCGTTTTGCACGATGTCCTCATTGCCAAGATGGACGCGTGCACTCGAATCCTGGTGACACCCCGGCCATCCTTTTTGGCGCCGGGCCTGCAAAATCATGCTGCCTTCACTCGAGCCCAACCGCTTGATCGATGGCCTCCCTTACCAGGTCACCTTTCTCTATATAGCTAGCAGTACGTAATAGCTAAGACGTGTAGTGCTAAAACATGTGGTAATAGCTATTATAGTTCAGTCGATCTATCAATTTATTACACGATAAATAAATAATCAAAATAAATAAGTTAGTAAGTAAATAAATACATTTACCCCTTCCTATAATGGTGAGCATGGAGAAATATCTCTTGTGAGCTTGACTAGGCTTTCCAGCCTACAGGTTCGGCAGCTTGAAGTAGTAGCGTACTTACATAGCCTGTGCATAGAGCCAAGAGCAAAAGAAGATACAGAAATGTTGTAGGCCCATGTGCTCAGATTTGGGTGCACGTTAAAGAACCCCAGGTGGTCGAAATTTCCGGAGCCCTCCACTACGGCGTCTCTCATAATCATAGGGTGGTTTTGGGACGTTAAACCCCACAAATCAAAAGAAGATACAGTATGTGTGTGTACAATGGTCGACAGAACGCGACAAGTGTGAACATTTTAGAGAAGAAAAAAGAGAAAATTTTGGCAGATCCCCGTCATTCTGGTGGTCGATGTCGAAGCCGAAGACGAATAATGGCCTCTACCACAGAACTACCACTTTTTTTTAAGTCAAGCATTGAGAGTTCAACCGACTTAGTGCGTTTTAAATAGTTATGAGTATATCATGAGCCTTGACTGTTCAGGAAAGCACCTATTTTCGCCAAATAACTCACTTGAAGAAGCAATAACGTGGGACGCATAAGGGCTGTGCTATGGTGCGACGTAACGACGGCATATTCATATTAAAGCATAGGTGTCAGTTTTATCTAAATGAACCGCGCTGTGCGGTGCGGCAATGTGCCTAACGTAACAAGCATTTTTCACCTTATCTTCTGCAGTGTGCAGGAATTGGCCATAACTTGGTGAGTCATAGGAGTTAGAAAAATCACAGCATATCCACGTAGTGACTGATGATAATGGGGCGAAGCGTCTGTCCATCTGTCTGTCTGTCTGTCTGTCTGTCTGTCTGTCTGTCTGTCTGTCTGTCTGTCTGTCTGTCTGTCTGTCTGTCTGTCTGTCTGTCTGTCTGTCTGTCTGTCTGTCTGTCTGTCTGTCTGTCTGTCTGTCTGTCTGTCTGTCTGTCTGTCTGTCTGTCTGTCTGTCTGTCTGTCTGTCTGTCTGTCTGTCTGTCTGTCTGTCTGTCTGTCTGTCTGTCTGTCTGTCTGTCTGTCTGTCTGTCTGTCCGCACCTGCTGAGTGAGTCATCGAACTAGGCGGTCACGAACCACGACCAGCTAGGAGGGTCAGACCCACGGCTTAAGTAGCTTCACCGCTAATATTTATAGGGTTTATTAAATTGCTATAAAAACCGATAGCAAACATGGCATCCATGGTTTGCGTGAAATGAGGTAAAAAAAATTATCAGGTTTTTCAAGCAATCACCTGAAAGTAACTATTTCCACGAGAGACATAGAACGCGCACATAGGCTTGGAACTTATTCACTTAATAAAACTAGACCAGTTTGGTAAAGTTCACTCATTTTGAAGATAAAGAAGAAGTACTTCTTTTTAGCAGAGATAACAAACACCCAATCATTATTGTTGCACAAAATTTCTGTCCAGCTACTCAACTAGCCAGAAAAAAACTGGTCGAATTAAAAAAAACAAAATTTTTCCAGCAGCCTTCGTCACAACAAGCTCGTTGCAGGGAAGAGCACCTACGTGCATGACCCAGCTGGGCAACAGAGTCTTTTTTCACGCCCCGTATCAGTTAGCCAGTGGTCGCCCTAATAATGCTAAGGAATATTTTTCGTTTCTTTTACTAACATCAGGAGCGTATTACGAAAGCGTGATATCTTAGCCAGGTTAATTGATTATTCTGATTCAAACGTTATAGTACTAACTGAAACGTGGCTCAACTCTTCAATCAATAGCGTCGAAGTATTTCCTGCTCATCCTGGTTTCAGTGTCTTTCGTACTGACCGTGACAGCTGGCGTGGAGGTGGCGTGCTCATGGCTATTCACAGAGACCTTAGCTGCTTTCGCATCAATATACCTACCTCCCTTGAAATGATGTTTGTGTGCTGTAAAGCCGCTCATCTGCACGTAATCTTAGGAGCATGCTATCGCCCGCCAGGTTCAGACAGCACGTTCATTCCCTTGTTTCATGGCGCGCTAGAATCCCTGAAGACTCCATTTCCTAATGCCACAGTTGTCTTATTCGACGACTTTAATTTTCCGAACATAGATTGGTCTGATCTCGTCTTCGTCACATCGAAACAAAACATTGAAAGCAACTTTGTCGATACATGTTTAACGTTTTCCCTTACTCAAATTCTTAATGCAACAACAAGGCAATCAAAAAACTCTCTGCCAATAAACTTGATCTCGTATTAACCTCCCATCCTGAGAGAATCACCTCAATTTCATACCTCGATAGAATCAGCGATCATAAGGTCATTCATGGTTGTTTTTTTTTCAGTGTAGACTGAATCGGCCCACGAAAACAAGCAAAAAGCTCACCTTATACGCTAAGGGCGACTATAACAGCTTCAATAAAGAATTTAAAATATTCTGGCAATTATTATTCAAAGATTTAAATGAAATATCTGTTACAACAAATTGGTTAATGTTTAAATTCAAAATGCATGAGCTGATCAGTACTCACATCCCAGCCATCGAAATTCGTAAACGCAGCACTTCCAGCTGGTTTAAGCTTGAAATTAAAAGGCTTAATAACAAGAAGAAGCTACAATTTCGCTCGGCAAAAAGCACCAACAATGCCGTGACGTGGCAAAAATATCAGGCCACAGCAAAACTGTACTGCTCTGCTGTAGATAAAGCGAAACGACTCTTCTATGAAACAACCTTGCCCAATTGACTCCGCACTAACCCCAAACAGTTTTGGAAGGTGACTAACCCACGACACGAAAACAAATTCATATCCATATTGGATGATACTCGACAGCCTATCGCCAATAACAAAGCAGCTGAAGCACTAAACCTTACTTTTTCTTCTGCCTTTATCAGAGAACCAATTGATAACCTCCCTGATGTATCTCCTCTCAACTACCCTCCCATGGCCGATGTCATATTTTCACCTCAAGGCATCCAGAAAATCGTCGAATAGTTAAAACTTGCTTCATACTGCGGCATCGATGGCATCAATGCTAAGGTGCTCAAGAACACCAAAGAAATCACCAGTGTTATTCTTTCTCATATGTTTCAGCAATCGCTCTCATCCGGCACTGTTCCTCATGATTGGAAAGTGGGTAAGATCGTTCCAGTTCCGAAACCAGGTTAATCTAGTTACCGACCCATATCCCTCACAAGCGTCTGTTCAAAAATAATGGAACATATAATTCATTCCGAAATTGCTAAATTCCTCGTCTCAGTTAATTTTTTTCACCCTAAACAACACGGATTCCAAAAAGGACTCTCATGCAATACTCAGCTTGCATTATTCATCCATGACTTAAGCGCAAGTGTAGACCTTAACGTACCAGTTAACGCCATTTTTATAGATTTAGAGAAAGTTCTTGACAAAGTTACCACAACCGCCTTCTACTAAAGCTCTCTTATTTAAACCTTAACCAACTTGTCTACGAATGGGTTAAAGACCTTCTCACTAACCGTCAGCAATTCGTAGAAGCTAATGATACGTCTTCATCCCTTTCTAACGTCATTTCCGGTGTACCACAGGGAACAGTTCTGGGCCCTCTCCTCTTCTTATTTTACATAAATGACCTACCCGATAATATTTCATCTAACATTCGCCTCTTTGCTGATGACTGTGTAATATAACGATCCATTACTAACGTTCTCTCCAGTGTGACCTACTCTCTAGTGTGACCTACTAAAACTTGGCGAGTAGTGCAGCAAATAGCGCATGGTTTTAAATACTAATAAAACAACTTGTTTCATTCCACAGACGCCATAACTTTGCTGCTGCTAACTATATAATTAATTACTGTACAGTTTCTTCCCTCAGCTGTATTAAATACCTTTTTCACAGAATCTGAACTGGCCTTGTCATGTAAGTAAAATAGCAATAGCTAACAATGCTAACAAAACTCTTGGTTACTTTTGTCGTAACATACATCTTGCCCCTCCTTCAGTAAAATTACTAGCCTACAAGACTCTAATTCGCCCTAAACTAGAATACGCATCCGCCATATGGGACCCAGCACAAAGTAACCTAAGTAAGTCCATCGAACTAATTCAAAACCGTGCAGTTAGATTCATCTATTCTGACTACTCATACCACATCAGTGTTACTTCCCTTAAAAGTAAAGCAGAATTACCTAACCTTGACCTACGTCGTAAGATTTCTAGACTCTCATTGTACCACAAAATGTATCATGCGTTTCATCATAACTCATCTATTCAGCCAGCCCATCGGACTTCAGCCCGCACCAGTCACCACAAGGCCGCGTACCCCCCCCCCCCCCTTGCACTACAGCCCACCTTCATTCCTTCTTCCCTCAGGCAGCCAGAGACTGGAACGATCTTCCCTCAAGTGTCGTCGACCATTCCGACACAGATACATTTAGGAATACCATAGAATCGTTGTTTTACTAAATCTTTATTGTTTACCCACTCTCTCATGCAAAGCCCTCTCTTGGCGGCCTTTGAGGTATAATAAATAAATAAATAAATAAATAAATAAATAATAAATAAATAATAAATAAATAAATAAATAAATAAATAATAAATAAATAAATAAATAAATAAATAGTTTGTCGGAAACTGCTTCAGACTCTGACGAAGCTCCGAGGTAGAATATTTAAATGCCACACATGATGTTTTGGTTCATTTCTGGCTCTAACGGTGATTTTCAAACTTTCCGTTCCTTCAGTTTTTGTTTCATCTGCAATGCTGGCGACGCCTTCCCCGCATTTCCTGCCACACAAAGTTCATAACGCGATCGCGTGAAGATTTTTGAAGTTCTGTCAACGCCGTTCCTGCAGTTTGATACAAATTGTCGAGCACATATGGCTCAAACACTCGCGTACTAAAACCATGGTATACGGGTTTATGCCACACATGACTGGAGGAAAGGGTTTTATGATATACGCGCCTAGTATTTCACGCAATTGACGTAATGTTATCCTGTTCGCAGTATGCTGTAGTAGCCGCTAATAAATATTTCGTTATGAGTTTAGCTTATTCATACCTACTTAAATACCAAACTATTATAGCAACATTTGACAATGTGTTATAGGAATGTAAAGCCATCGGCTCCGCCTTCAGCAAGGACAACTGGACAGCGCTCCTGCGTAGCCCCAAAAGACGAAACCCTGGCAGTCCAGAGTGCCCGCAAACGGGCCGCCAATTAAGCTCGGCTTGGTGGTCCCTACGTAGGACTAGCCGGGTGGCGCGAGGTCGCCCCTGCGTCTTCTCTGTACAAAACAAACGTATTCATCATCATCATCTTAGGGCTTTTAATTAGTGGTAATTTTAATGTAAACTGGAACAAAGAAAAGGGGATGAAAGGAACACCTGTCGCTGGCAGAGACCGAATCTGCGACCTTCGAGTCATAGGATGAGCAGTCACACAAAAAGAGAATAGTCGAGGCTTTGATTCTCAAACTAAGGGGTGACGCCTGCATAAGCCAACCAGTGGTCGTCCAGTGTGTTACTTCGCTTGTGTTAGTACAATTCACAGTTTTCACATTTTGCAAATAAATACGAAATAGCCCAACGAACGACACTTTTTTGTAATACTGCTTCTTTTCAAAACACGCACAGTTGTGCTGATTGTCATTTCTTTTGTCTGATGAATTTATTGTCTCTCAGTGAATAGTTATCACCTATAGTATTAGCCCAAAATCGCTAATGCTTATATATATATAATTCTGTGAATATTTTCTGTGCACTCAATGATCGTTTCCATTCAATGGCTATGCTTCTCTTCTTCTTTTTTTTAATACCGCACATTTCTATAGTTCAGTGTCCCATGAATTAAATAAACTCCCAATATAACCGAGACATTGCGATATAGCACTAGATATTTTATTTCAGCGCATTGGAACTACCGCAACGCATATGCCCGCAAAACAAGAAAGCGAAGCATTGGGTATCTCTCCATTAGCCCTTAGCGGCGATAGATGTGAAAACACTGTACGTGTGCATCAGTGGACAGCTTGCGCGGGAATATTTTAAAGCATTAAAAAGATGACAAAAAAAGCGCTTTGTTAGATACGGTATAGCCGTAAAGAACCATTTGGTGTGCGTACATATACGTACTTACTGCTGTGGGCTTCTCGTATTGTGCAACATTGTATCGGTAAACACACGGAAACATATATTCCAAAAGCATGCATGTGTGCTCAGCTTGGTTTACGGCTTCAGTAAAAGCATATGGAGTGACCGGGCAGAGGATGAGGAAACACAAGGCACCAGAATGCCGCGGCGAGTGAGCTCGGCTGCAAAATATAGATAGCATTCAAACGAGTTATGGTGCCTGCGCAAAATATGCTCGCATACTACTGCTCTCTGAAACGATATCATTTCTACTAGAGTGATGCGGACAATCATTCCCGTCTCTTCTGTTGCAAGTGACACATTTCATACGCTGCCGGGAAGAATTAACATAGTTTGTTCGTGCCTTCGTAAGTCCAGTCTTCTGGCCAATCCTTGTGCGCTCTTTCAACTTAAGCGCAGAATTCGACCACCCGTGTATGGGGAAAGGGGGAGGTTGGCCCTGCAACCTCCTTTCTTCGCAATTTTTTTTTAAATTTTGAATCTGCGAAGATACAGCACACTGCATACAGATAAATGCACGAACATACGAATGGTTGAACAACACATTATCCACCAAGCCCTCCGCTCCCTACCCCCCGAAAAGTATTTCTGGCCACACCTCTGGTTTCGTCGACCGTTCTTTCAATAAAGGAGTGATGGAACGCGCAGAAACAAGACCATTTTGAAATGGCGAAACTGATCGAAATTTCTAGTGATACGATAATCTGATACGGCCGCTTTATGCTCGCATATCCACGGGCGCAATGGCCTAACGTATATTTCGACACAGCACTTTCCATTGGCATGGCTGCTTCTTTAAAACCGTGTTTATACGTTTGAAGCGTAGGCTGGCCCACAAGAAAATGGACATGCCTACATTAGCGTAGAAGCTGCATTCAGCATGTTCAGCGGTTAGGAACGTTACACGCACACTTACGCGTTGAGCGTCAAGCTTACGCCATCAGGCTTAGTTCAGGACACTTCTAGAGCGTCGCATAGATTCTATTTTTTTTCTTCTTCTTCTTGAAATCAGTGAAAGAGGAATGAAGAGGAAGGCCGTAAGTTTTACCAGATATTAGCATCCGGTTTTCTACCCAGTACTTGGGTGGTGAAATTGGGGGGAAAGGGTGTAAGTATAGTGAGAGCCGAAAAGAAAAAAAATCAGATACACACATGATTTAAAAAATCACAGCATATCCACGGAGTGAATAATGATGCGTGGGGCGAAGCGTCCATCAGCTCGTCCATTCTTGCTTCCGTCCGTCCGCATGACCATCCGTGCGTCCATAAATCCCTCCGTCCGTTTGTCCATGCATCCGTCCGTGAGTCTGTACATCCGTCTGTGCGCCCGTTCGTGCGTCCATCTGTCCGTCCGCATGTCCGCGCACCCGTACATCTGTCCGTCTGTCTGTCTGTCCGTCCGTCCCTGCGTCACTCTAGTGAACACTCCAAGTACCGCCATCTCCAACTCGCATCCCCTGCGGCACATACCCGCTCTAGAGCGGGTATGTGCTATCGGCGGCTACGTACGACAACAACGGAGGAAGGACAGACACACAACGCTACAATGGCAGCAGGCGGGGCTCATTGACGCTCCCACATTTAAAAAGCCACTCAACCCCCGCGTTTAAAATCGAGGGGGTGATTTTCTCCTCTCCTTCATACGCACAATTCAACCTCCTCGCCCCTTAGTTCTTGAATGCACGTAAGCAATATCAGCACTAAGCACTAGAGCCTACCAGGATTTCGCCCTTCTCGGCTGCACGCTGTTATCACTGCTTGCGCAGCTGTGAACACAAACGATGAAGTTTGATCGGTTTATTGTACACTATATTCACGCGAGACGAGAAAGAATGGATGGGCGGCTGCATGGCAAAGCAGTGCAGGACACAAATCACATGTGATATTTCGCGTATATCAACTAATCCAGAGCATGTACGCTGTAGACGTCAAGGAAACTATTGGCTACGTCACAGTGGTGCGCCAAGAAGGACGAAAAATATTAGGAAAGAATATTGCGCTCTTTTTTCTTTGTATATTGGGAGCCTGGTGAGTGGTCCTTTAAGCACACATGTGTACGTTATAATATAGACACGGGAATGACCGCCACCGTAGATTTGTTGGTAGAGCACCGAACCCGTTATTCGAAGGTAGCAGGCTCGGTGCATGCAGCTGGCAAGTTATCTTTTCTTCCACTTTTCTTTCTTCCCATCTGCATTAGAATTACTTCTAATAGCATCGCTTATACTTCTCTTCGCATCATTGTCTGTTATATCTGGTCAATAGTGCAACACTGAGTATCTCGATCACAATCACCAACTTGCACTCGTTTCTCTTCTGCACAAGAAACACAGAAGCGCTTCACTCGATCATTCAAGTCGTAAATATTCACATTTTTTCACAATTTTCATATGAAAAAAAAACCTTCAACTACGTTTTTAAGGTAATTGATGCTTCGATGCCTGTAAACTTGGGAATTTGTTCTTTTAGACGCGGCGCAGAATATTGCTGATTCTATAAATTAGTATGAATAGAATATAGAACCTCCGCCACTCGATGCTTTCATCCAGCGGCCATGACAGAACGATGGTCTTCTTGACCACCATACTCTTGATAGTCTGCTAGAAAGCTGTTATTTAAAAGCTGAGAGTCCGTAATAACTAAGCGTTGGCACGCAAGGTAAAAAAAAAAAGCATGTGCCATGTGTCTTTTCCTGGTTCTGCCGTTGTTATGGTGCGTTCTCTCCAATAGTCAAGTGCATTGTGAATAAGTGAGTGCTTCCAAAAACTTACGAACGGGGCTGGTGAGAAGTTTCAAGATCCCCGAGACACACAGAGGTCCTACAAAACAGAGCTTCCCGTTCCTACAAGTGCCTGTATTTCTATCTGCATCGTCGTGCTCCGTGGGCAAAATGCACTTACACTGGCATGGAAAGCCATACGGCTCTATGGCTCCACATTTTTTTTTGCTTATAGGAACGCTGTAGTGTTTACACTGTCGTTGCTTCCGGTGCACTGAAAATACCTTCTGGAATCCAATTTACGTCTTGTGCAGTCCATACAACAACACGCTGTACAGAGAAGGCCAGACAATCATGCAAGTGCTCTGCCTCCATCTCTGACGAGAATTCAGTTCTCACTTTCATTAAATTACGTAGGAGCACTATTCGCGCGATTATCCGTTTATTATTAATTTTACTACTAAAAATATTTATTCTTATTAGTAATATCTTGGTAAATTGTTCTTAAATTTATTTGTATTGTTTATTTGTATTATTTTTGCGTTCACCTGCACTAATACCTCATGGTTGTTCCAGGACACCTTAAATAAATGACTGATTCATTGATCATCATCTATTCTGACCACCTTGCTGTGAAGAGGTTGAGGTAATTTATTGGCGAGGTATATTTATATATTTATTTATTCAGTTCACTGTATCTTTTTTTTTTGCTGGTTCATTTTTATTTTTTTACAACTCGGGTCTCGTGCAGTGCAGTAGTTGTCCGCCGTCACCGGTGTCCTTAACCACATCGCGCGAAATTAGAAAAAAAAATCACAGCATATCCCCCGAGTGAATGATGATGAGTGGGGCGAAGCGTCCGTCAGCCCGTCTCTGTTTCCGTCCGTCCGTTCTTGCTTCAGTTCGTCCGCGCGACAATCCGTGCATCCATCTAGTGAACGCTTCAAGTACCGCGATCTCGCATCCCCTGTGGCACATACTCGCTACGCGCGTCCGTCCATCTGTCCGTCCGTCCATGCGTCCATCCGTGCGTGCATCTAGTGAATACTCTAGGTGCCACGATATCCCATCTCGCATCCCGGTAACTACGTACGACAACAACGAAGGATGGATAGACCCACGCCTTGAGTAACTTCGCCCCTAAATACCTAGTACTAATGGCACATTGAAGCTTGAATGCGGGTCCGCTGAGTGCCAGCCCAGTATTCCACCATTGTACAAGCAAACAGGATGTCCATACCTTTATCTAGAATTAACACGGCTAGATACCTAAGTAAGCTGGCGCAGGGCATGACACTCCAGAAGTGGCAGTCATCACAGTTCGCACATCATCGACTATATTCTCTCGACCCATCTCCACGACTGCGGCTACCCTCTGGTCTTGCTAGGAAGGAAGGTACGGTGTTGTGCCGTTTGCGTCTGGACGTAGCCTTCACCAATGCCTACTCATTTAAGATAGGGATGACCGACAGCGCGGAGTGCAACGACTGCGTCGTCGATAAGACTATTGAACACATCTTATTTTACTGCCCGGCCTACACAAACGAGAGGTGTAACCTGCGCAGTGTTTTAAATCAACAGAAGTGATTTCACTGTCTCGAAAGTATTGAGACCATAGCACTGCCCATGCACTTTCCGAAGGGCAACGAAAGCACTGTTGCATTTTCTCAAAGACAACGGCCTGTTTCATCATTTGTTATGGTGAAACTGTTATGCGTCGGCCCAGTCAGTGACATTTTCTCTTCTCCTCTATACGTTTCCTTCCCCTCTCCCCTTCCCCAGTGCAAGGTAGCCTACCGGGGCTCAGCCCTGGTTAACCTCCCTGCCTTTCTCCTTGTGTTCTCTCTCTCTCTCTCTCTCTCTCTCTCTCTCTCTCTCTACCACTAAGCCACGCCGTTGCTCGGGATCTGTTGGCAAACTTGCCTTAAGCGGGCTTTATGTCAGGAAAGTAATCGAGTTAATACAACTTTTAAAGCGTTTCAAAATAGCGAAAGAACGAGCATGTCGTCGCACAATGTGAACAGCGTAACGAGTGGGTCGTCTGATGTGCCAACCTATTCCAAAAGCTCGTTTTTGTTCAGCTATTAACTGTGGTGCGCACCCACTTTAGACATAATTTTTCATCGTCGTCACGACTACCATTGGCACGAAATTAATCGATAGTTAGCGGATGCCATGCTTCTCAGAAGAATGACGAGAAATAGCATAGCGAATGCCAGCCTACTACCCTAAAACTTGTATTAATATTGCCGTAGTGGGTATCAAGCAAGTGTGCTTGCAGCAGTTAACCAATGAGTGTTTAGAAAAGGCTCTGAAAGGCCGCTCATACAGCTTTCGCTGTGATTGTGCTGCGCATCTCGCGCAGGCCTGGCGTTCTTTTAGTAAACATTTTTGTTTCGCCCCCATGTATTATGCAAAGGAGAAGCGGGCAGGTCCAATCACGAAACGGCTCATTTGAACACCATAAGCGTGCATTCTCTTTTCGAGTGTTGCGGTGTTCATCATTGCTCTAACAAAATTTTTTTGTGAATTTCTTGTAGCCTTCAATGTTCCCATAAACTCATATTAACGAAACAGACTTGGCCACCAAATTCGATTTAACTAAGGTCACGTTCAAATAACTTAGTAAGTAGACGGCGACCCATTTCTATCTTTGACACTGTTTTTCCTTGGGCGTACGCTTTAATGCATCTGCATTAAAACTTCTGGTCCCGTCTTTATTTTGTCGAAGCTGTGGGTTACGTACCCCCGTCTGTTGGCTTTTAACAACCTCCCCGCTCCACCTTTCGAATTGCCAAAATAATTATTATTAACAGCAGAACTGATGATGTTCGCCGAGATTTCTCTAATAAACAGAAATCACCATCAACCGACATGCACTCTCTTAGTCCTCTTCTGCTTTGCTCCCAGAACAGGCGCAGATATTTCTCTGCATGCATTGGCTGTGATTTTATTTATTTATTTATTTATTTATTTCTATACATACTGCTGTCTCGATTTCGAGACATAGCAGGAGTGGGTACATATCTTAGTACAAACAACAAAAGATATAAACCCTAAAATTATAATACAAACAGATGATAATATGATGTGCTTACATAGCTGTACAACAAAATCTTTCATCAGGTGCAAGTACAGATGTTGATGGAAATACAGAAAAAAGACAGGTTGAGCGAGCTACTTAATACGGAGATAGAGAGATAGAGATAATCAGAGCAAGTGAATGAGTGTGGAAAATAAAAAATATATAACATAAGGAAGAGAAACAATTCTCGGGGACGCGGTAGCCGTGCACCCACGATTCAAACTCGAGCATCTCAACCACTCAGTGTGATTTGCTCAATTTTTTTTTTTTTCGCTGCGAAAGCTGCATATGGCTAGTAGAAACGGAAAACCGTCCGGCAGCAGTGTCGTATAAGCGCTGTGCATTGGCTGTGCTATCAGTGACGTCGTTCGTCACATCATATCCAATTAAGTGCGTGCGCCATTGGCTGCGTTGTGAGTTAGCTCGCGATGTCAAACGCTTGCAACGCCGCGGTGTTGAGGCGTCAATGTGGAGTTTTAAAATAGTGCACCGCAAGCCCTTGCGGTGCGGTCACTGCCACTGCGCATGCGTCGTCAGCGAGCCGCCGTTGGGGCTTGCGGTCCGTCCACAGGAAATTCAAAATAACGTGCGACTCATGCGGCCCGCAAGGCCCGCAATGTGCCGGTTTTGGGGCCATGGTGTAGCTGCGATTGTGCATTTGGGTTGGCAGGGAGGGCAAACGCTATTATAAAACTCATATGGCACCCGCTACGCCCGCAAAGCCCGCAACATCTGCGAAGGCTATTCTAAAAATCCCTGTTATGATGATTGTGGGAGCGCGTTCACCGGGTTGAACGCCCGCTTTCAGCGGCAGTTTCTCTAGCGGCACTTTGGCTTTCGCGGCGACGTCTGTGACCACCTGTCCGTGGTTCAAAACAACCACTGTGATTAAAGTATTGCAAAACGCATTTAACCACTCATTACACTCTTCCATCACCGTGATTATGCGAGGCGCAATGTGCACATGTGAAATAAGCCTTACGGTAAACCCAAGCCAAACGTACGTCTAACGTCATTAAGAAGCATGAACATGTGACCAATATTTGTGAAAGGCTTCAGTGCAGCGTCAGGATGAACCCAGTGGTAAACACCGGGACCGAACGCTTCAGCTTTCGCTGGTTAACCATTTGTACGCAGTGCTTGGGCAGTGATTTTTTTCTTTATTGACTCGGCTATCCAGGCATGATCGAAGAGCATAGCGTAGTTTTGTATAGCATATAGTATAGCAAGGGGAAAAGCGAGCTTTTGGAGGGGAGATGTGATGGTGGATGAGGGAGAGGGGGAGACGAGAGAGTAGCACATAGCACCGAGAGATATAAGATCAACAAAAGAGAGAGAGAGAAAATAAGGGTAACAAAGAAAGAAAGAACGACAAAGGAAGAAAGAGAACTAAGTATCATTGAACGATGAAAAGACATCAAAACAGATAAAACGAAGAATTAGAAGAAAAAATTGCATATTGTAGCAAGACCGCAAATGCTGGGACTATAGATGTCCATCAGCTCCACTGTCTATTTAGTATTGCGCCTTTAGTGCAAGCTCCACTAACCATTGTTGTTGTTGTTGCTGTTATTGCTGTTGTCATGCACATCATCGGATATACGAGTGGAAAGAAATGGTTCCTTCAGAGCCGTCGTCTACAAACTAGCTCAAAGCCAGACCTAACCCGAGATGAAAGGCCTGCTACATAGAAGTTCCCGTGCTATTGGTGGCATTCTCCGCAGCGATATATATGTATACACCCTCTGCATTCGCCACAGTCGATCGGTACTGCCGCAGTACTGCGCTCATTTTCTCTCGTGACTCATGAGGGAATGTAAGCTCTTCGGTGCCTAGCTGCTATCGAATGAAACTTTCGATATAGTACACGTCCCTCCGTAAATTAAGAATGTACTGAAAGAGAAGCAGTCATGACTCTACGTGAAAGCGTTCAGCCACCTCACAGCACTCAATATTCTTTCTGGTTGTAGGTCATCTGCAGCATACAGTTCTATAAGACAGGCATCAGACCGTTTTTTCCTCAACGGACGAGACCAACCAAGCCACAGCGACTGCATCGTCTGACGCATGATCCATCTATCCCTGCTATGAAGTGTGTTCAGTTCTTCCAATGTTGCGCAAAAAGCGAAAGTGAGCTGAGGACATCTCCGATTTTGAGAAGGAGTGCGCGTTAAAAAGAAGGCTATGAATATTTCGTTTTTCTTTAGGTGGTTGGTGCAAAATAAAAATCAGGGGGGTAGACAGCCAGGTACTTTGCCTACTCGTGTAGTGAAGTAGACTGCAATGCGGAAGGTTTAGGTTCCATCTGCCAACGGCAAAAGTGGCCTTTAATTTATTTTCCTGTAATTTATTGCTTCCATACTCAATAAGGTTTTAGAATAAGCTTCCTCAATGATTCCTAAGGAAGGCTCCATTGTTCGTTCTGTTACCACCTGGGCCTGCGCGTTTAACTCATTCGATATGTTATATTTTTTACCCGCTGCTCACACCTTTTCCAACGTAGAGGGTAGTAAACCGGATGACCCTCTCTGTCATTTGCCTTTTTCTCTATCTTCCTCACTATTTTTTATCTGTTGCTTTGTAAGGCTGGTAAGTACAGACCTTATCATGTCAAGAAGACTGCTCTTGATTGGCAGAATAAACTTTAATGTGTTTCTTAACAATAAGCCGACAGTTACACAGCCGGCATGCCTAGCTTATGCGAGGATCTAATGATCTAACGCGTTACCACCAATTCGTTTCTCTTATTGACATTCCTAACACGGTACACAAGGCATTTAAACGTATGCTTTCTTTGAACAAACAAATTCCATTGCTAGAAGTGCGTAATCCTGTGTCAATTTTTTTTCTTGTGTGCGTCCTATAATCACACAACCCTTCAACATGACATAAAACTAACTTATGTTATACCCTCTCCTCTCCTCCTCACTTTCCTTCCCCACCACCTTTATGCATTACACGAGGTCAAGCTTGGCCTCCCTTCTTATCATGCTCAATATCACACCACTTTGCTCTCCCCTTCTCGTCCCAGCACCCTTGCTGTACTATGGTATACATGACTGTGCGACGATTCATCCTTTTCCTTTTTTTTCATCCTCCTCATCCACACATTACTCCTGCTTACTCTCATTTCCTTTCCCGCCCCTTGCTATGTTACATTATACTAGGCTATGCTAGTCTGCTTCCACTGTGCTTTGCACAGCAGCGCTGGGTTTCGAGTGGTCACAGGCCACGGCTGGAACTTAAGTTTAAGCACGTCACGACATATGGCACACGGTGCGACACCAGGTATATACAGAGCATCAACAATCAGCATGGGAGCCGCGTCTTTTTTAGCATGCTGCTACAACTCGTAACATACATGTGGAGTATTCCAGACACTCGAAACGGGGTTTGAATTTCAATAAGCCAGCAACTTGCCACCTAATACGGATATAGTGAAATGTAGCAGATGAAACAGGGGCGTAGGGAGTGTAAGTGATGAAAGCGCTGAAGGCACGTGCGTAAGACGAGCGAAGGACACAGGAAAAGCACGTAAAGAGTAGTTCTATTAATATTGCTAAAAAAACTGAATAATAATGCGAGAAAACAGCATGATGGGCACAGTCGAATCGTTTAATTCTTTTCTTTTTTTTTCTTCGCCTCTTAGACATGTGTTGGGGAAGCCTCGGTCGATGCTCCCCGCGTGGTGCTGAGCCAGAATACCGATGAAGATGCCTTCTGACAGGCCGTGTTTATCGAAACCGAACGCCTAGCTTGAGCAACCAGAAACGGACTTATATAAGAAATGCTTCGACTGAGGCTGCACCCTTACTTTATGTCTGTATAAATGTTCATATAAAGGCATCTCTAAAAGTATCCACACTTCTTATTTATAGGTTTGCCTTTTTTTATCCCTGGTAGAGCTTGAGCTGAAAACATATACCAATTCATCCGTAAAATCATTAATAGGTTGACAGCACCAATCTGAAAAGAGCTTGTCAACCGAGCGCCGTACCACATGCCATTTGAAGCGCTTGCTTGGAACTGTATGCTTACCCTCTGTGAAACAAGTTCTTCTTTTTCGTATTGCTCCTCTTTATATTCTGTGTTTCATTTTGCTTCTCTTGTTGTCTTCTTCTTTTCCTTTTTATTTTTTTTATTTTTTCTTTCTTTTCGATTGCTCATAGTTGCTGCGAATTCGCTGTTATCGTCTACTGGCCACGTAATTACTAACAGACCATGAAAATTTAAAGCTGCGATGCCATTATAAGCTATAAGAGGGCGAAAACAATAACTAATGAAGTCGCAAAAGGAAAGAATTGCGTCGTAGAAATATTTCATTTCCGAAACAGACGCGGCAGAATGTCCCATGCAATCTCACTAAAGCGTAATTGAGAAACGCAGTGAGACCACAGCTGTGGAGCAATGGTTAAGGTGCTCAGCTGCTGACACGAAGGTCACAGGTTCGATTCTGGCAGCGGCTGTAGCATTTTGGTATAGGCTAAAAAATAGGTACCCGCGTTGTATGCGCGTCAGTGCACGTTGAAGAGCACCAGATGATCGAAATTTCTGAAGCGCTTCACTACGGTGTCTCGCGTAATCATATCATGATTCTGGGACGTAGCACTTCAGGATGAAATATTTTAAAATGCAGCGAGACCACGTAAAACGGTATATAATATATTAAGACGTAAGCCATTCCTTTAGTACAACTCGGCCCAGTTATGCATCCTGATGCATAACTGGGGAAACCAGCATATACATTTTGATAAAAGGCCACAATATCCCATTTATTATCCACTGTAGCTCAATTAGCTACCGGGCACGACGACGAAGTCTTCACCGTATCAGCCTGGTTACTGTGGGAACTTGATGAGAAAAAAGAGCAATTAGAAGGGTATCAACATTGTCTTGTTGTTTTGCCATAGCCTTCTTGGACTTTTTGTCCGCAGTATTTTATAAATAAATAATAAATAAACTGCTATATGTAAAAGGCGTTGGCAGGAACACAGGGACACACACGGAGCACGCAAACTGTCAACATTATTACTAGCAGACTGGCACGAATTTACCTGCCTAGTTACAGAAACACATTGCGCATGACAACAAGTGCGCTCATAAAGAATCACCACTCAATAAACTCGTAACATGCCCCTTAAGATGCGCGATTTCGTCGTTGTGTAGAAATATAGACGCCTGGTTTACGCATTTCTCATTTACACTCGAAATCTTGTGAGCCTCAATTATGAGGCGTGTCATTTCACTGATGCTTTTAAGGCAAGAGCGTTCAAAGCTCGTTTCGCAGAAATTCCGGCGTCGGCGTCGGCTTCGTTGGTTGTGAGCTAAAAATCATCTTTACGTGACCGAAAAACTGAGAAAGATACAAATAAAGTAAAATAATAGAAGCTCTGACTGTGAGAGGGTATCAAACCCGGGTTGTTTGCGTGGCAAGCGGATGTTCTACTATACACAGCCATGCCCCTTTTTTTATTTATTTCAAGTTAAACTTCCCATACGGAGGGACAAGATCAATACATTACAAAACACACACTGTACTCTCCAACCCCCTGTATAGAGCGCTATATACAGCTTGTAAGGGTTAGAATGTACTTAAACGAGTTTTAAAAAAATGCAGGTAGCTTAAAATGCAAAAACGTTCTTTTTTCAATTACAGACCGGAACACTTCCTGTAAGAACCTTTCTAAGGGAATGTGCTTTTTATATGCTATGGGGATCTGATGGTCTAATCTGTAATCGACCGGAAATACTTGACCACGTTTTCCTACATTGTTGGGAGGGTGGGTATACTTTAGAGATGTTTGACACAAGACAAATCCAAAAGCAGTTTCGTTATATACCCTCACAGACTTAGGTATTTAGCGATTGAAAATGATGATGAACTACCTTTTGATTTAATCTAATGACTGCTTCGCGCGGAATAGGGCGGTATAGAATGGTTGGATTTCACTGTGACACTGACAGGAGACCAACAAGACAGTACTTCAAAGAAATTATAGCAACGTTCCTCGAGTATGTAAGAACAAATTAACGCGTTCTTTCATAAGCAGAAAAGGTGGGATTCCTGCTTACTATGAAAGAATTCTAAGACATGATGTGCTTTATCAGTGCTTTATGGCCGTAGTAGTTGTTCTGTCACAAAGCCACGCCTCTGCTTGTGAATACAGTGAAAATAGCTTACTCAGCTTGTAAATGCAGTGAAAGTAAGCTTGGTGCTCTACAAACTAATGCGCCCTGTATATGTACTTCAATATACAACATGCGATGGAGGCGGAAATGTTGCAGGCCCGTGTGCTCAGATTTAGGTGCAAGTTAAAGAACCCCAAGCGGTCGAAATTTCTGGAGCCCTCCACTACGGCGTCTCTCATAATCATATGGTGGTTTTGAGACGTTAAACCCCCCATATCAACCACAATACAACATAAAATGCTGCCATAATATTGCACGATACAATCGTGCCTCGCCATCGGACGCCAGAATATGCGATTATCATGATGACTTCATGATTTAAAGCTGGTCACCCACTACAAAAGATGCACATGATGCGGCACCTTTTCAATTAAGGCCACGCAGGGGGTGCATAGCAAGTTCAAAAAGATTTCATGCACTGTCTGAAGTACGCTCTTGAAACAGAATACCGCTATCGCATTCAACTCTTAAAGATGAAGCTTAAGGGTCCCCCAATTTTTTGAGACTGTTTACGGCTTTGCGTGCAATCGTATACGAGTTGGTAAAAAAAAAAAAAACGACGGACGGATTTCCGTGCAACGACAGCTGGGTGTACCATCGAACTCAATTTACACCTGAACGAGATAGCTTTTAAATAGGCACTTTGGTTTCCATGTGTTTGTGAGTGTGCGTGTGTGTTGTAGACTATTTTACGAAGAGGTTCTAGCGCTGCCGTGTTGGGCTGGTAACCTTTGCGTTTTGGATGTTTAACGACTAACTGAACAGGCAGACGCAAACACATGAAAACAGTTCAGTCGGTGCATGTAGTGTTTCATGACCTTATTTTTTATATTATGTCATTTCAAATACCATCAGGGTACAAACGTAAACTTATTCACATCACAGCACAAAAACAAGAAAACATCGACTTAACAGCCCAAGATGGCGGATCTTAGGCGAGAGATTCTATTTGGGTTCGTACGATCGAGCACCCTCCCACCCGCTTTTTTTTTTTCTCTTGTCTGTCTGCCACTGTGCATGGTAGCAAGCTGGTTACTACTACCAAGATGACCTCCTGCAGGCCTTCACTTTGCGTCTATTTATCTTTCAATTTTTATCTCTATCACCTCCATTTCGACAACTCATAAAGCATGCTTCCTAAGCCCCTCGTTTGGGCTGTGTTAGCCGTCTATACGACAGCTAATACAGCCCCGGCTAATACAGCCCCTCCCTCCTGCTAAGTTTTTTGTCGTTCCGTGGATGTGGTTCCCGCTGTAAATATAGCAACAGATAATATAGAAGCGAAAAAAATAAAAGCGATCACCATCAAAACAAAAGAACGTGTCATGTTCTAAACAAACCTTGAACTGGTCAAAGCGGAAACGTTAGCAACGCGAAAACAATAGAGGAGGTGCGATAATTTTGTAATTTGGAACTTTCTCTCGAACCAGAAGCGCAGCACGTCAAATGCTGGAGAGGAGCTCATATGTTGAAAGACTGACGGCAAACAAAGGACATTCAGGGGAGCGAGAACACGTGCGTGGGAGTGGTGGCGTCGATAAATTTTTATAGGACATTTGTATCTTCCAATCTGACGCTTTTCATTGCGCTCGATTGAGCCCGTCTCGTACTCTCTTTCATCCTTGAGCAGCGATTTCAATCTCGCTTATAGGTAGAACGGCCACGTGGACAGTAATTTTTTTCCCGACAGTATATTCAATGTACAATTCATATCTTCTTATCAGTCTTCACGCCTCAATTTTATCGTCATTAGCTTTTTTTGTTTTTTTTTTCTGAACAAGCGCAAATGAATTGTAACACGTGGCTTATATTATTCTTAGGCGCATGACTTGCCCAACTTACCACTCTTCTAATCTTAGACGGCCCCTGAACCGCTGTTTAAAGGCAAGAGAGTGTGCTTAGAAAAAGTTTTCAACGATTAAAAGTACTTGGTACTCGTCTATGGGAGATCAGAAAGGCGTCCCAACCATTCCACGTCTGAGGGCTCCAAAACGAGGGATTTGTAGCTTGTGCATTGCCTTCTTTACTCATCCAGCAGGCGCTATTTTCTCCTTGTTTTATTTCTCCGTTCAACCGGTCTATCAGAATGGCTCTGATTGGAACGGCTCTCATTGCCTTTGTGTGCGTGCGTGAATTTTTCTTTCGTTTTTTTTCTCTCTATCTGTTTTCCAACCACTTTGCAGGGCAGAAAACCATTTACTTGAGCTATGTTAACCTCTCTGCTTTTCCTATGTATTTATGTTTCCCATTTCTTGTTTTCTGAAGGAAGGAATAAAATTAATGAGCATGTTGGACAGAAAATTGATTGGCAGGTAACAAAAACACACTCAGGGACACGGGTAAACATGACAGTACACAACTTTCTTCCTTTTTCTTTTCTTTGTTTCTACTAACGACATAGAATTGTCCTTAAGGCATTGTTTTGTGCGTACATGTGCATTAAGTGTATGCCGTAAGGTGTTGTGTATGAGCGGAAGCAGTGCCACGGGGCATCTGTAATCACGTGTCCAAGATGTCGTGTTACTGTAGCGAAAGCCGGTTGGCAGGACGTGACGAGAGCGTTTTGTGTAGTCATTGTCCATATAAGATGGTGTGCATTTGCTCGCATTACCGGTATGAAACAGAATGGACACTTCAATGGCGAATGCGAGCAGTATCATGTTGAGATGACAGCTGGTGTGAGGACTACTCCTTCACTAAACTTACGCACGACGTCCTCCATCTTAGTAAGGGGAAAGGAGTGCACACGTGGTGGGATAACAGCTGTCGACTGTTATTTCTCATGCGTTGTTCACATGGATAATACAACGTAGACGTAAAATCGATAGGAAGCACCACTCATACAACGACGTTCCTAACCGTGATGTTCACCCCTATGTGAAGAAAACAAAGAAATCGTACGCTACACAACCCGCTTCTTTATTTCAGCTTGGTGATAGCTACATATTAAAGTTTTTTTTTTTCAGACTTCCACTCTACAGAAGCAAGTGAAATGTTTCTTTTTTTTTCGTTTTTTACTAGAGTACTGTGTGCGTCAATGGAGGAGAAACAAAAGAGCTAGCTTCTTTCGAATGCCTTGCACACACCATTTCGCACATTATTATAAAATCGGCACATGTGTCCCACGAAGAAAAAATAATAATTCAAGAAGGTTTGCGTAAATACAGTCAGGTGAGCAAGAACGAAATACGCAGACAGAAAACGAGCGAGTCATGTCTGGCTGTGCTCTTGTTCGATATTCACCGCCGCCGGTGCGTTCTAAGTGCAAAGACAAGTTTCACGGGAGCGACGAGAAAGGGCATGACGCGGAAGCAGATGCTAATGTACAGTGATACCATCAACACAAAAACAGCCTCCCCATACAAAGAAAAGACAAGGGAAAAATACTAAGGACAAAATACTGGAACTCCGCAGCGCACCACTCTGCACTCTTCAGGTGGAGGGCACGAACGTGCTGTGCCGTCGCGCGTGTATTTCGATGCACGCTGCAGAGGCCGCTTGCATTATGCAATGAATAATGCTCACCACCGCATGCAGTCGTGTACGCTCGCTGGGCGTACTGCGGGAGGCGATGTTTATTGGGTAGAAAAGCCGATCCGGCAGTGAAAATAAGGAACCATGGCTGAAAATAAAAAAGGACTGCTAGCAGTGTTGTCCGATGCTACCAATCCAACGAGCAAAAAATCATAACAAAGTACCCTAAAAAAATTCGGCTCAACTTTCGCGCCGAGGCAGGAAAGAAGCGCCCCGCCGCGGTGGTCTAGTAGCTAAGGTACTCGGCTGCTGTCCCGCAGGTCACGGGATCGAATCCCGGCTACGGCGGCTGCATTTCCGATGGAAGAGGAAATGTTGTAGGCCCGTGTGCTCAGATTTGGGTGCATGTTGAAGAACCCCAGGTGATGGGAATTTCCGGAGCCCTCCACTACGGCATCTCTCATAATCGTATGGTGGTTTTGGGACGTTAAACCCCACAAATCAAGCAGGAAAGAAGCGGAATTAAAGAAACTTTCCCATCCTTTAAATATTTTTCATAGTAGTAAAAATGTCGCTCAAAGGTGAGGATGTACACGCGTCGTTGAGTCCCGGTTGTCAAAAGTTACCAATGGCTGGTTTTATATTTTTAGATGGAATGCTTATCTCGCAGTGTTCACTCGCAGGGGTTAAGCCCTCCGTCTAGAAATTTCAAACCTGTCATTGGTAACTTCTAACGACCGGGACTCAACGACACGTGTACATCCTCACCTCCCCAACACTTCTTATTTTCTTTCTATTCACGGGATACCTTCTCATCTTCCCTGGCACAGTTCGTGACAACCCCCCCCCCCTCCTGCTCCACTCTCTCACACCCGCGTGTGAGAGAGTAGAGTGTGAGAGAAAGGAGAGAAATGACGCCCATTTCCCTCCTTTGTTAGGAAGGAGGAGAGGGCCCTAAATGTAGACGTGCTGACGCTAAAGAAATTTGTTCGGTTCTAGCCTTCAGGAGAAGCTCACTTGTCGAAACGTCGGCTCGACACTACCGCTGTTGACGAATTCTTTTTCGCAAGCTTTCATCTTCCCCGTCTTACCGCGTTTTTTTTTTTTCAGATTTTTTCTGCAACGTTGTATTTCAAACAGCGAACTTTAATACGTAAGTATTTCTGGCTACAAACCTGCGGTGCGCTTTGCCTCGTGGTTTCTTTTGTCCATGATCATGTTTTTTTCTGTTATTTTTTGTAAATGTCAATCACAGTGGAATACCAACACGCCAAAGACCCCGTTCTTCTATGTACAATACTGCTGAAATTCCCAACACTGCCCAATATCAACTGTTATGCAACGTCTTGTTTGTGAAACTCTTACGCTCGTTGTTCTACTCGAAACCTGTTAAATTTCAGATTCGCGCAATCTTCTATCTTGTTTTATCATTTGGTTTTTGCACTTAGACTTCCTTTCTTTATATTACGACTAATGCTACTGTAGCTCTGTGTATCCTACGTTTATTGCTTGATGTGAATCTCATTGCAACTTTTACCATAATACTCCTTTATGTTGTAAATACAGTTTTATGTGGCCCATTTTCACTGTGAACATCTTATGCTGCCAATGTAAGGTTCTTCAGATATCTACCCATTCAGGCAGCCTGGATCAGCTTTTAACCCACTAAAGACCATCAAGAATTTTTTGGTTAAACTTATGTTATGGTTATGGTTTCAGCTGACTTTTTTTTTTAACTGAATGTCCTGTTCTCAAAGACCACCGTGCCCCGCCGCTGTGGTCTAGCGGCTAAGGTACTCGGCTGCTGACCCGCAGGTCGCGGGTTCAAATCCTGGCTGCGGCGGCTGCATTTCCGATGGAGGCGGAAATGTTGTAGGCCCGTGTGCTCAGATTTGGGTGCAGGTTAAAGAACCCCAGGTGGTCTAAATTTCCGAAGCCCTCCACTACGGTGTCTCTCATAATCAAATAGTGGTTTTGGGACGTTAAACCCCACATATCAATCAATCAATCAATCAATCAATCAATCAATCAAAGACCACCGTGAGTGGTATACGTTATACGCAATATAATTCGAACATTTCAAAGTAGTTTTTATGAGGTCTGATTGAAAATAAAAACACAGGTACTGACCATTATCCCAAGTATCTTACTTAAGACGCGGAGATTGGGAAATCCACGATCCCAAAGCACCCTTCTAAAAAATCATTCTCCTTGGATATCATAATTCACATCTCAAGAAAGGTGACTGATATTTTGTGGCAACCAGCTAAGTATTTTAAGAGAGGCAATGCATGGTTTGCTTTCTGTACTCGTTTCCCTTTAAAAGCAAAATGAGTACATTTTGATCAAAGACGCTTCACCAGGGAGTTTCTTCAGAGACGAAAGCAATATTTTGCCATGATCAATCATCCCACTCGTTCTTTTGTGCACAGGGAAAATCTTGAGGCTGACGATAGTAACACAAAAGCGAGCCGACGTCTCCTTCCCTAAAAAGGTACCCGCAACGAACGAAACTCACTCCAATTCAAGAAATGAAGTATTATAAACACGAAATTCGTAGACTCGCAGCAAGTCGGTGCGTCCGTGCTCAATCACATTCTAAATTTATACCATCACCTACTGAAATGAAAACCACGGTTTAATACTCTCGAACAGAAAGAGAACAATTTAAAATAAAGGCTCCCGGGCACTCAATCGCGATGCTTCGGTCTGACTTGAGTGTTTCTGGTTGTGACATTTTTTTTTCCTTGTCTTTTAACACAGCGCCGTAAATGCGTAGGGTACCTCAGTGTGATCTAATGGTATTGCATTCATTTACATCTTGCATTCAGAATAGCGGTGCCTAATGCATTTTATAAACTGGATGAGACGCGAATCAAGCTGAAGCTTTAACATAACATCATTTTCTTCTGTATAGGGATGTGAACGTTTCATTTAAAGTTTTTTTTTCTTGTCTAGAGCTTTATTTATTTATTTATTTATTATTTATTGGTTTCCTACTTGCTTTCGTGATTTGTTTCTTTTTTTGTTAGTATTCTGGATGGAATCAAAGCTAATTCATATAGTTTGTATAATTTGTACCCCATTCTCTATCGTAATACCTATTAATCATCTGAATTTTTTTCTAAACTTGTAGTTTTATGCTGACTGACTTTTCTTCTTTATATGACTGTTCTTCTTTTCATACATTAGCTCGCAATGGTGGTCTAGTGGCTAAGGTACTCGGCTGCTGACCCATAGGTCGCGGGATCGAATCACGGCTGTGGCAGCTGCATTTCCGACGGAGGCGGAAATGTTGTAGGCCCATGTGATCAGATTTGGGTGCACATTAAAGAAACCTCAGGTAGTCAAAATTTCCGAAGCCCTCCATTACGGCGTCTCTCATAATCGTATGGTGGTTTTGGGATGTTAAACCCCATCATTCAATCAATTGTTTTACAACATTTGCTGTTACATCTCTTGGTGTTTTAAAACAAAATCAGAAAGCCCTGTCTCCCTATGTTCATTGATCCATAGACCTATCAATGTGATGATTCTGAAACTCTTCAAGCATACGTGGGGAGCTTCTGCCTAGGCATTCATGTGACACGAAGAAAAAAAATCGGCCGATCCAACGTACCTTGGGAATCGACGCTATGCAAAGCATGCGGAGGGTATGTGACCACGTCGTAATTTTATTTTTTATTGAGCGACAGGTCAAGAAATGACGCTAAACATATGTGCAAATGTTGAACGCATAGATATATGTTGAACTGTTGCAGGTGCTTACATAACCAGTTGTTTGCACTTGCGCAACAATGCCAACGGGAATCAGCAATCCCAGAAGCGATGTGTAGCGATATGTAGTGGTGGTGCTCGCAAAGACAGTAGCCCTGGACACTGCGATATAAATCAACTTCAGCGAAAGTCACCTAACTAGAATTGACGTTCGCCCGACGTGACGGCTGTATGACAGGAGTACATAAATAATGTTTATAAAATGTGATAGCCAGCACTGTAACTAGAATGGATGTTTCACGAAAATTTGGGGTCTATTTGAAAAGCAGCTGCGAGACTTGGCGTGGCTGTGTGGTAGAATACTTTATTACAACGCAGAATACTTGGATTCTATTCCTGCTAAGGCCATGATATTTATCGCATGTGTTCGTTGGGTCAACGTGGGCGATGTCAGAGAGAGAGAGAGAGATAAAAGAAAGACAGGGAACCAGGGGGAGGCCTCGGTTTGCTACCCTGTGCTTGGAAAGGAGAAAAGGAGAATCCATGAGTTCTAGCCGTTCCAGAATTCATACTGAGTTTCGATCACCTGTGGCACATGCCCACATGCCGTTGGCACATACACGCCCGTGGGTATGTGCCACTGCTTAACGGAAAGTGTATGACGACAGCCCGCCACGGCAGTCTAGTGGCTAAGGTACGCGGCTGCTGACCCGCAGGTAGCGGGATCAAATCCCGGCTGGGGCGGCTGTATTTTCGATGGAGGCGAAAATGATGCAGGCCCCTGTCCTAGTTTTGGGTACACGTTAAATAACCCCATATGAACGATATTTCCGGAGCCCTCCACTACAGCGTTTCTCATAATCATATGGTGGTTTTGAGACGCGTTAAACCCCACACATCAATCAAGTGTTTGACGACGTACGCGACTGGATCGTGACATTATTCAAGTCTTGAATAGCGCGTCATATTCGTCAAACCATCTTACCCTCCCATACTAATTTTGGTTGACACCAAGTGTCCACTCCTAAGTGGACAACATGGGTATTGTTTGTGAGTAACTACGGCCTCAGTGGTGTCCCATGCCGTAACGGGTGACATACTGCCATCAAGAGCTCTTTTGTTATTTCACCATAAAATACGGTAATGTTTTAACCGAATGTGATTATGAAAGATGCCGTAGGAGAGGCCTCCGGAAATTTTGGCTACCTGGGGTTCTTTAATGTGCACCTAAAATAAGTACACGCATTGAATTTCGCCTCCGTCAAACTCAGACTTGCGAGACCACACAACAAAACCCGGTTGGGTCAGCAGGCGCGCTCCGTGTCCACTGCATAACTGCGCAATTAAGGCTCTATATCATCTCTTGCATAGTTATGCGTTGTAAGTTTCAAGCGCGAATTAGATGCTCATGGCGCACCGCTAATACAGCTGTGTCAGAACTTTTGCGTCGCGTTGACATTTGTGATGAACAGTACTTTAAAGCAATCTTTTTTTGAGAGCCAACAGACAATTCATGATGCCAAGGAAAATATAGGGGATCTTCTAGTATTGTAAAGTAAATGTGAAGAACAGTGTACCTCTGAATATCAAATAACGCATCTGATGATTTACCAACTGAGCGACAGCGATGGTCGAACCCTCGACATTTATTCGAAGGTTGCCGGTTCTGCCCCGGCGACCTTCGAATAGCTGCAAGTTACCGCTTGTTGGTTTTACTTATCTTTCTTCCCTGATACCATCCCTAGTACTTTCCAGTGTATTCTTGTCTGTTAGTACTCACTTATATTATGTCTTACAAAAAGAAACGAGCCCTTAAACTTTCGCCTCTTTATTTTAAATATCATGAAAACTAGGCATTACCGAAGTAACTTACCTGTGCTGGTGCATATGCGAATAATTCTAATGTCACATGCGCGGGTCACAAAGCACGCTTCATATTTGTCCTTAGTGTTACTAAGCCACATTATCACGTTAATTAGAAAGTACAGTGAGATTATTCGTGGGCGCGCTTCCAGGAAGAAAATAAAAAGTAAAAAAGGGGGAAGATTTTGAAGTATACCCCAAAAACAACAGCAATGTTGCTGACACATCACTGGTGACGCAAAATCTGGGCAGAGATGCAGGTACTCGCAAAAGTACTTGCGCGTACTGACGGTCACAGCTTGCTCTGCTATTCTGTGGCTGAAACTTGGTGCATGCACATGATAGGGCGCAGTGACACGCGAAGAACGCGGTAAAAAAAAGCGAGAGGGGGGGGGGGGGACTCCATAAATTAACGATGGCGACGCGTTGGCGCGGATGCACAGCACTGTTCGGGCACGTTACAGCCCGGTCGAGCTGCAAGCTCTTCGCTCTGCTGCAAGCCGAGGGTGCACGGACCGCTGTGCTGCCATGAGCAAGAGGCGACCAGCGCGCTTGAAACAAGGCGAACACGGACCCGCGAACACTGACCCAAATTACCACCCGTGTGATGAACGCTAGCGGGTTGCCTCGATGCTATATAGTGTCATGTCATGGTTAAAGCATGGCGAAACAGTTTCACCAAAACCGTGTGGCTAAAGCTCCGTCATATCACCCCGTGTACGCAAGACACCACTCCGGCATGCACGATGATAATCGGCAAATTGAACAAGACATAGAATAATAGACACATGGATAAATAATATAAGTGTTCATTTAAGAACTCGTTTTCTTTTTAGACGCAATATTAATAATATTTAACAGACAATCATGCCATGGAAAGTATAGCGGCTCTTATTAGAAGTAATTGTAACGTAAATGCGAGGATGTCCCGCCGCGGTGGTCTAGTGGCTAAGATACTCGGCTGCTGACCCGCAGGTCGCGGGATCAAATCCCGTCTGCGGCGGCTGCATTTTCGATGGAGGAGAAAATGCAGTAGACCGATGTGGTCAGATTTGGGTGCACGTTAAAGAATTCTAGGTCGTCGAAGTTTCCGGAGCCTTTCACTGCGGTGCCTCTTATAATCATATGGTGGTTTCGGGGCGTTAAACCCCACATATCATCAACGTAAATGTGAAGAAATAAAAGTGAACGGAGAAACTTGCCGTGGGCAGGGACAAAACTAGCGACCTCCGAATAACGCGTCTGATGCTTCGGTGCGGAATAAGGGTCGCAACCTCGGCGGACTCCCCTAAGTTTGCCCTTAAGTTTAATGATGCGCTGCAGAGAGATATATAGAGAGAGAGTAACAAGGAAAGGCAGGTATGTCTCGTACCACGCGGGCGTGATGGACATGTGACAGGCTGCATGCTTCTGTGTGCGTTGTGTTACGTGGCTTCTTTCTTCCACTCTTTCACCTCCTTCCTTCAATCTCCCCCATCCCGTTCTCTTGTGTAGGGTAGCAAACCGGCTTTCCTGGACTGGATATCCTTCCCGCCTTTCCCTCTCTACCATTTCTTTTTTTCTTGATACCCTGCAATAGGAGAGAGGAATAAAGGTACAAAAACAGCTATATAAGAAATGAGAAGTGTGGGTAAAATCTAAGGTACATTTGGGCGAACACATTTGGTCTACACGCGGTCACACAGACCTGTCACACAGAACTAGCCCCATGTTTGACCACTTTTTATTGTCTTATCCCTGTTCATGGTCGGCAAGTATCGTTTCAATATCAGCGTAACACTGGAGTGAGCAGGCGATAAGGGCTCTTTTATTGTGGTTTTTCACCAATAGCAAAGACTCGTTACATCGATTCCTAGGCGAGGAGGGACACATTCCGCCTGTGTAGGAGGCTGTGGTTCTTACAGCGGCAAAGCCAGCCATGGCATGGCTTGTGCCAAGCAAACATGTGTGCAATGAAATTAATTGATTCTATCGATGATCTTATTTTCTGTAATCGATCACGTCTGATGAAGTGCTTTATTCGCAAGGCCGGAGGTAACAGTTGATGCAGCTTGCAACCTATGTATTAGTGTAGCCGCAGAAAGCAGCAGCTTTTTAATTCGCGTGTCTCAATAGGTGAACATGAGTTCCCTGTGTTTTTCAAGTCATTCAAAAGGCAGCACGCGCAAACAATATTCTCCGGGAACCACGTTTACCATCTTCCAGCGCTAGCCGGAAACTGTAGTTGAAAGGTTTAAATTACAAGAGGGAAAAAAGGGGAGGGGGGACTCAAGGCAGCTTAGCCTTCTTATTCCGTTCTTCGCATCAAAAGATTTATTGTCCCACCAGAATTCGAATTACGCTCTTCGCTCCCTCACTAACACCCATGCTTCACGAAGACTGCCGCTGAATATGAGCTTGAGGCAGACGTGAACTTGCCCTTTGGGCCCACCATGGCGTTCTCGTTGTTACGCCTCTCGACTGCTGACCCTCATGTCGCGGGATCGAATCTCGGCCGTGGCGGCATTGTTTTTCGATTGAGTCGAAATCGTTAGAGGCCCGAGTACCTAGATTCAGGCACATGTTGAAGAACCCCAGGTGGTCGCAATTTTCGGAGTTTTCCCCTATGGCGTCTCTCGTAATCAAATTGTGGTTTTGGGATGGTGAGCCTCGACGATTATTTTATTCAACGGAGCCTATATCTATATTCCTATTGCACCCAAGTGAATAAGAACAAAAAAAAGCGTCAAAACTAAAGCCAGAGCTGTCGTGAACGGGAGATTTCACTTTATATACTGTAAGGCGCTAGCGCTAAAGGAGCCTGCAGCACGGTAGAGTATACTCATACCGGCACATATTCCAAAGCTGCCAGCCACTTTTTTGTGTGGTTCGTCAATCAGGCAGCATGGTACGCAAGCAATGCTATTCAGATTGATTGATTAATTTGTGGAGTTTAACGTCCCAAAACCACCATTTGATTATGAGAGACGCCGTAGTGGAGGACTCCGGAAATTTTGACCACCTGGGGTTCTTTAACGTGCACCCAAATCTGAGTACACGGGCCTACAACATTTCCGCCTCCATGCTATTCAGATTGTCTGCGTTAAGTCTGCGATTTCGCTGTTGCTCATCTTGCGCATTGGTATCACGGCCACTGTCCACGTTGGTTTAATTAATCCTTCACGAATATGGAAGGGAAGCTGGAACACAGTCGCGGTATTGCACACGATGAGTCGTTTTTATGGCACTTGTCGACAGACGCGTCTTACTCGTAATTCAATCTACAAGGGTCTCACCCCCGCATTCATAAACGCTCCTTGACTTGAACTTGACTTGAAACCACCTTCAATGCAGCACGCTTAAAACGCGTCTGTGCGTTTGTGCTGCCTCGGCACCTTATAAAAACAGCCCGATCGAAACGCGCTTGTGCTGTATTGAAGTCGGAGGCAAGTCAAGTGTAAGTCAAGCAGCGTTTCTGAATAAGGGGGTCAGTTTCCAGTATTTTGAATTTTAAAACTGCAAGTGCTTAGCTAGAAATAATAATCCGCTTAGGTGATACTGAAGACGCACACGCCAGAAGCGCTGTAATTGCACTTGCTGATATTTTCAAAGAGCGTGAAAGGAAAAAAAAACTTTATTTTGGTCCTGCAGGACGCGCTTAGCGCGTAGCGTGGGTCTCCCACATAAGGACCGACAGGGAGTACCTGGCGGCCGCTTCGTGGGCCTGCTGGACGGCCCGTTGCTGGTCGGTGAGAAGTGAGCTACTGAGGGACCTCTGCCACTTGTTTCAGGGAGAGTCGGGAAGAGTTTTTCTGCACTCCCAGAACATGTGTGCGAGTGTCGCTGTGTGACCACACGAGAGGCATGTGTCGCTGGGGTATGCATCAGGATGATAAACGTGAAGCTTGGCAAGGTTTGGGTATGTGTGGATCTGTATAACAGGCGTAGGGTTAGCGCCTGCGGTCTGTTAAGTTTAGGATGTGGGGGTGAAAAAATGTGGCGTTCAAGGTAAAAGTGCTTCGTTATGTCGTTGTACGTAATGGGTGCATCCCGATTGGTCTCTAAGTAAGCGAGATGGGATTATCCGGGTTTTCTTTCTCTTCCTTTGGGACCACTATGCTGGTAACCGTTACCCTACCAAAATTTCATATCCCGCACCCTCGTAATCACTTTTAGGACTATGGCGTTAAAGAGATCGTTTCGCACAAATCGCGGTGTCGGCGTAGTTGGTTGTGAGCGAAAGATCATCATCTTATGCGTGACGAAAAAGTCGAGAACGATGCAAAAAAAATAAATAATAAATAATTTTGTAGCAAAGTGGGGGTCTAACGAGGCTTGTCTGGGTACAAGAGGGGATTGAGCTTGGGTTGTTCACGAAGCATGCGAATGTTCTACCACATGGTCATATCTCTGCTTGTAAAAACATTGATAAGAACTTCCTCTGCATACAAATGCAGTGAAAGTAGTTTTCATACTTCACAAACACACACGTCTTCTATACATGCGTCTCATTGCAGCATCAAAAATTGTAATAATGCGCGGTACAAGCGCCCATTGCCAAAGGGCACCAGAATATGTGATTATCATAATGGCTGCATAGTTGAAATCCGGAACCCCACTGCAAAAGGCCCACACGCTACTGCGTCAATTCCCTTAAGTCTGCCCGATTAGCACACGAAGATGGTGAAGAAAAATCTATACCATTTTCAAGGACTGATGCTGCAATGACCATCCGAAAAATCGCTAATGCAGAATTAAAATCTCTGTGGAACACTGAGTGCTTACGGCACACGCGACTGCGTAGACTGGACACGTCTCGTCGACTCCGGCCTCCGTCTGGACTCTCCCGACTCGAGACAACGGTGCTTTGCCGACTGTGGCTTGGTGTCGCCTTCACCAAAGCTTTCGCCTTCCGAATCGGCATGGAAGACAGTGCTGCTTGCGGTCATTGCGGCAGCGATGAAACTATAGAGCACGTTCTCTGTCACTGCCCTCGTTACAGCGTGCAAAGACGGCAACTAGCTGCTGCGTTAGCTCGCCTTGACGACAGACCTTTGTCTGAACAATCAGTGCTGGAAAGACGACATGATTTGTGTGCTCACAGAAAATCAGTGAAGGCCCTACTGAACTTTTTGCGTGGCAGCGGCCTATTGTATAGACTGTAGCACCCCAGCTCCCCCCCCCCTTTTTTTTTTCGCGCGCCTCTATTTCCCTCTTCGCTTTCTTTCCAGTCTTTCTTCCCCATTCCCCCTTCCCCTAGTGCAGGGTAGCAAACCGGATGCTCCATTTTCTGGTTAACCTCCCTGCCTTTCCCTCATTTTATTCTCTCTCTCTCACTCCCTTAAGTCCACGTAGTGGGTGCATAGCAAATTCGAAAAGGTTTCACGCATAAAGTTCTTGAAGTACACACTCTGGATGTCGCTATCGCATTCAACTCCTAAAGGTGAGACCGTAAGGTCCCCTAAGTTTTTACCTTGATTTTCTATGATTAAGCGGAACGTTAGCAAAGCAATAAAAACACCCTTTTTCATGATAGAAGCACTATGCCTGTTTACGGGATATACCCCGTCTGATGTGACCATCTTAAGTATTCAAGGCGGTAAAACTAGATTATTGTAGCGCAGCTCTTCCATGCCCATTTCTCTGCTGAGCGGCGTCACCTTCAGTGGCTTAACTGATAGACCATAAAAAGTACCCGACATGCAAGCAAAAAAAACACACGAGAAACATTTCCAGGAATTATACTTAAAGCCGGGTTTTTCTCATGGCAGCCGAGTATTCTATCACACAGCCACGCCGGTGCTTCAAACTATTTTGCCATAAAAAACCCTATGCAGGCGTCATGTCGGGCAAAGAATCCCGCTAACCTATGTAATATAACGTGGCAAAAGATTAACTTAACAAAAAATCGTCACACGATGCTAATTGAGCAACGAGTGTGTGGTTTAATGCTTCCCACCAACTGCAAGGTGCTCGGCCACGATTCTTCGTCAACAGCGACGTGCAGCATCAGCAAAGTGCACCTAATACCTTACACATGTGTAGCAGGTAGCTCGCTTATCCGTAGAAATACGAATAATTATATAGAAAGTATAGTGTCCTACTGCACAAACATTACGATTAATGTCGTAGTCAATATTTTTTGGAAAATATAAAGTTCAAATACAGTTGACCTCGCCACAATACTAGGCTGCGCTTAGAACTTCTGTTCGGCAGTATCGTAATCATCAGTAAATGTCTTCCTGCTTCACAAAGGAAATATACCATATTTGATGTATTATCCTGCTGAGATTGCATACAATATTTTCAATTATTTATATAAAACACTGTCACAGAACGAGCGCTAAAAAAAGAGCGCGCCGCCAAATCCTTGCGACAACGGGCGGTAGAAACGCCGCGAGGTAAAAAGAAAAAAAAAGAAAGCAAACATCCAAGGCTCCCGGGCGCGCGCTCTCCCCGCAGAAGCATGGCTTCACAGACGAACCTCCTCACCCCACATCGGCGGCCCAGCAAGGCCGCGATTTTTCTAGAACGAAGGAGGCGGGGTCAGACCGAGTGAATCATCCTCCGGAGAGGGCAGTCGAACCGTCTCGTGCCTCTCCCCAGCCTTCGCTGCGCGTCGCGCCGACGAAATGAGGAGAACGTTCTGGAAGGTGGCGCGGAACGTATTTAATCGAGCAGCCGATACGAGAAAGCAGGAGGAGACGGAAGTGAGCGCCAGAGTGCGTAGAGATTCCGCCGTGTAGTCGGCGAAGTTTTGGTCCGTAGGGACGGCTCGAGCTACAGGCAAGAGCGTGGGTTTACCGCTATCGAGCGAAGACGCGGGCAACAGCTGCGTGTGTGAAGCCGACGGATTTCCGGCGAAGAAGTTTGAAGCTTGGAGAGTGGCCTATTGAAGACGGGAGTTTTCCTGGAAGAGAAACTCCGGCGAGGTTTCCTGGAAGAGAAACTTCGAGAGCTGCGGAACGACAACAACGCTGGACTTTGAGTGAGTGATTCTCGGAAGAGTATCATCCCGACTTTGGTCCCAAGAACTTTGAACTGAATAGGATTTCTATCTCTTTAGTCTTTAAGTATCTTGGTCGTTCAATGCATGCGACTGCATTGTAGTGCGTATCGTTGTCTGTGTCCGTTGTTTTGAGTGTGGCTGATTATATTGTGTAGTACGTTGATTGATTGGTTTGATTGGTGACATATTGTATGCAACTATTGTGGAGTGTGCATTTTTGCGTATTGTTTTCGATCTGCCATTATTGAGAATATAATTTGTTTGTTTATCAACTCTCGGCTCTGACTTGTTCTTTGGGCCACAGCCGGCGTCCGCTGGCGCACCAATAAGGACCACTTCTAAATTGTCCACGCTTTCGTGGTGCGGTTCGGGGGGCCGATACTTCGGCTCTTGGAATTAGCCCGGCGATCGCCTCCCTAATAAACGGGACATGCGTGACAATTAATCTGGCGTCCGCGAGATAGGACCTTTTGGTGCACAGTGTGTCCAAAGTAGTGAGAAAGAGCCTCGAGTTGTTGATACTGCTATCGGAACGATTTTGTGTGTTGTTCAGTGTTCTCGTTAACGAGTGCAGGGGAGTGTTCCGATAGACTGATTGAGGCAGATACTTTTTGCACGCGGCAAGGTTTTATTTGCGAGTTGCGAGACACAATGGATCTCGAAAAGTTAGTTGCTCTTGGTGAGAAGATGGGTCTTGCTGGTGCCGAACTACGGAAGTGGGTTACCCAGAAGGAAAAAGAAGAAAGAGAGAGGGCCAAGGAAGAAAAAGCAGCTGAGTTGGAGAGAGAAAAGTTGGCAGCCGAAAGGGCGAGAGAAGAGAGGCAAGGGAGCGACAGCTGAAGGAAGAAAGAGAGCTACAATTGAAGTTGGAGCTGGAGAAAGAAAGACTGGCAGCTGAGAGGGCGAAAGAAGAAAGAGAGGAAAGGGAACGGCAGCGACAGCACGAGATGGAACTCGAGCGGCTCCGTTTGCAACAGCGAAGTGAAACTCCCGTCCAAGCTAGAGTTGAAAGCAGCGAACGAGAGGACCACGGCTTCCGCTTGAACCCAAGCAAGCTGCTCGTAGCGTTTGATGAAAGGAAGGACGACCTAGACGCGTACCTCCACAGATTTGAGACGATTGCGAGGAGCCAGAATTGGCCGTAACAGCAATGGGCAACTGCTTTGAGTACCTGCTTGAGTGGTGAAGCGCTCAGTGTGTACGGTAGGCTGACGCCGACCGATGCAGCCAACTATGCAAAGGTGAAAGCTGCTTTGTTGAAGCGATTTAGATTTACCGTGGAAGGATTCCGGGACAGATTTCGGACAGGAAAGCCAGCTGATGGTGAGACGGCTACGCAGTATGCCGCCCGACTTTGCCATTATTTCGACAGATGGATTGAACTTTCAGGGACAGGCAGGAGTACGATGAGCTTAGAGAGCTGCTAATTAGAGAACAATTTCTTACTAGTTGCCACCCAAGCCTGCCACTGTACTTAAAAGAGAGGAAGGCTGACTCACTTGAAAACATGCTTGAATTGGCTGATCAATTCTTGGAAGCGCAAGGTGGAACTAATTTGGCCAAAGTCAAGAAGGAGTGTCCCGAGGATTCGAAGAAATTGGCTCCCGAAGAAAAGAAGCGTGCACCGGAGAGCATTCCGCGATGTTTTCTGTGCAACCGAGTGGGTCATCGCGCGAAAAACTGTCGAACGATCTTTACGAGCCCTACGGTTGTAAAATGTTTTAAGTGTGGTCAGACTGGGCACAAAGCAGATGCATGTCGAAACGGAGCGAGTCAAACTCACCAGGTATCCTGTGTGCAAGTGGCACCGAAATCCGATAATAATGCCGTCACCGACGGATTCGTAGAATTGAAAAATGGGGAGAAAATTCCTATTGTCGGTGCCGTAATGTCAAAACAGCCAACCAGTGTTACGAAAGGAATGCCAGCGCGGCCTGGAAAAGTTGCGGGCAAAAAAGTTACGGTGTTAAGAGATACCGGCAGCTCCACTGTTATCGTTCGGAGAAATTTGGTACGGGAAAGTGAGTTGACAGGCAGAACGAAACCGGTTTGCTTAATTGACCGTACAGTTCGGATGCTTCCCGAAGCAGAGATTGAGGTGGAAACCCCGTACTTCAGCGGGAAAGTAACCGCTCTGTGTATGACGACCCCCCTTTACGACCTTGTCATCGGAAACATCGATGGGGCGCGAGGGCCGAATGATCCCGAATGTTTGGGAGAAGACCCGAAGATAGAGCCCTCGCCCTCACAGCGGCCGCGAGATACAAGGGAGGAGCATCTCGTGACGGATCTCATTAGAGCCCAAGGTGAAGCTGCGGCGCAAGAGACAGCGAAGAAGAAGACGATCGTGTCGAATAAGTTCACGGGCCGAGCAACCGGACCTACGTCGGCACGACCTCAACCGACAGACAGTGTAAAGGAGACGGTGTTGGCCAGCCGGGAAAAATGTAGAGGCATTATCAAGCGGGTAAATAAACAGACAGGACCCGTCGAATGCAATGACGCGTTAACGGTGTCGGAAGAGACAACGATGGCTGAGACGACGCCTCAGATATCGTCGTTGGAACGGGCTCGCCGGAAAAGAACGTGGAAAAACAAGAAGAAATCGAGCGAGCACCGCAAGAAAGGGCGCAAGCGCCACTCAAAGTACACAGAATAGGTGCTGAGGTGGAATCAGAATGTGTTTGGCAGTGCTGAGTGACATATGTTGTGTTAATGTTCTTGTTATCCTGTGTCTCAAGTGTATGTCAAGCGAGTCAAAGTGTTCTGTGCTGTGATGTGATGTATAGTGTTGTATAATTGTTGTAATGACAGAACTTTGTACATTTGTATTATTGGGAATGTGTGGTGCAGTGTTGTACTCATGTGCTTGTGGTTGTGTTTTCGCGTGTGGTGTAATTGAATTACAATGTTCAATTGTATTAAGTGATCTATTGTGAATGTGAAGTGTTATGAGCGACTGATGGTGTTACAGTCTGTGAGAGTGTGTGGTGACTGTTCGCGCTCGTTTGTGTGGTTTGAATATTATGAGATAATATTCTTAAAGTGGGGGGCAGTGTCACAGAACGAGCGCTAAAAAAAGAGCGCGCCGCCAAATCCTTGCGACAACGGGCGGTAGAAACGCCGCGAGGTAAAAAGAAAAAAAAGAAAGCAAACATCCAAGGCTCCCGGGCGCGCGCTCTCCCCGCAGAAGCATGGCTTCACAGACGAACCTCCTCACCCCACATCGGCGGCCCAGCAAGGCCGCGATTTTTCTAGAACGAAGGAGGCGGGGTCAGACCGAGTGAATCATCCTCCGGAGAGGGCAGTCGAACCGTCTCGTGCCTCTCCCCAGCCTTCGCTGCGCGTCGCGCCGACGAAATGAGGAGAACGTTCTGGAAGGTGGCGCGGAACGTATTTAATCGAGCAGCCGAGACGAGAAAGCAGGAGGAGACGGAAGTGAGCGCCAGAGTGCGTAGAGATTCCGCCGTGTAGTCGGCGAAGTTTTGGTCCGTAGGGACGGCTCGAGCTACAGGCAAGAGCGTGGGTTTACCGCTATCGAGCGAAGACGCGGGCAACAGCTGCGTGTGTGAAGCCGACGGATTTCCGGCGAAGAAGTTTGAAGCTTGGAGAGTGGCCTATTGAAGACGGGAGTTTTCCTGGAAGAGAAACTCCGGCGAGGTTTCCTGGAAGAGAAACTTCGAGAGCTGCGGAACGACAACAACGCTGGACTTTGAGTGAGTGATTCTCGGAAGAGTATCATCCCGACTTTGGTCCCAAGAACTTTGAACTGAATAGGATTTCTATCTCTTTAGTCTTTAAGTATCTTGGTCGTTCAATGCATGCGACTGCATTGTAGTGCGTATCGTTGTCTGTGTCCGTTGTTTTGAGTGTGGCTGATTGTATTGTGTAGTACGTTGATTGATTGGTTTGATTGGTGACATATTGTATGCAACTATTGTGGAGTGTGCATTTTTGCGTATTGTTTTCGATCTGCCATTATTGAGAATATAATTTGTTTGTTTATCAACTCTCGGCTCTGACTTGTTCTTTGGGCCACAGCCGGCGTCCGCTGGCGCACCAATAAGGACCACTTCTAAATTGTCCACGCTTTCGTGGTGCGGTTCGGGGGGCCGATACTTCGGCTCTTGGAATTAGCCCGGCGATCGCCTCCCTAATAAACGGGACATGCGTGACAAACACCCACCTCTGTGATGTCGTGAATATGGATGAGAGGCTTGCGAAGCCACCTACGCGTTCTCATCTAGTTTATTCTCATTTATTCGGGTACTTAACTCGGCTGCTGACCCGCAGGTCGAGAGATCAAATCCTGGCTGCGGCGGCCGCATTTTCTGTGGAGGCGGAAATGCTTGAGGTTTTTGTGCTTTGATTTCGGTGCCCCTTAAAGAACGCCACAGAACCGAAACTTTCGATGCCCTTCTTTAGGGCGTCGCTCATGATCATATCGTTCTTTTAGAACTTTAAATCCAATGAATTATTAATTCGTGCTTATTTGGTCTTTTCTACGGCTGAACTTATTTACGTATACAGTCTTTAGACATGGTTGTAAGTGGATTTTATTTTACAGGCTGTGCTTTTCACTAATCCTGTTTTTTTTTTTTTGAAGCAGTAGCCGGTGATCTATACAAGGTCCAACATCGTCTAAGCAATATATAATAGAAAAAGGAGATGCTAACTGTTTCCAGATAAGTAAACAATATACATCACTTGATCGGTACAAGTCAGAGAGAAGCGTTGAAAGGTTCTCTTCAGTGTCCACGAGTTTCCAGTTTCATGGACTGCCCGGTGGTACTTTCAGGCTTCTCGCAAACAGCATTCTGAGTCGGTAATGGACTGTTCAGAAGGGACGCTCACGCGAAAGCAGTTCGGAATCTTTATGCTACGTTCACTTTTATTGCGCAAGTGCACCATTTATGTGAGATGAGAATACGTATGAAATTCAAACAGGACTTTTTGAAAAGCCCTAGATGAATTATCCGAGTCGAACCACAATGGAATCGTGATGTCGTAGTTTTGCTGAATGAACAAAAAGACTTGCTTTATGAAATTATGTGTAGTGCTTTTAGATCTGCTTACTTTGTTTGCAAAAAAAGTTTCTGCAAAACAATTGAAAGAGAAAGAAAGAAAGATCAAAGATAAACATGCAAGTGCAAAGGCAGTAATCCCGAGTGATAGATGCACTTTGCTTTAATTTCCGGCCGGGAAAAGCTCTTTCCTCACAGGGAGGCTCAGTTTCTACGACAGCCGTCTTCACTGCTTCTACCTCTTTTTTTTTTTCAGATATATACGTCACTCGTATTGTGTGCATCCTGCAGTCGTCTTTGCTCACGCCGTCTTTCACTAAAAGATGAACAACGTTGAGCGACAAGTTTTCGAGCTCTTTCATGCATTCAACCGTAGAAGAAAGAAAGGAGCATTCCTTCCTTGAATGTCAGCGAGTCTTACATTCAAGTAATGTGCTTCGGCAATTATATGAAGTCACTTTCTAAGAATTAAAGTCTCGAACTTTTATTTGAGGGAGTATGAACATTCGACTTCAAAGAATATAGGATTGAAATCAATAGCGTTGTTTATGCCATCATATAAAATTACCTCTTGAGAAGCAAAATCAGCAACTTCTAGTACAAGCAGTATGGGCCTTCAAGTTTTAAAACAGTGTTATATTTCCGAAGCGCTCTTGACGGATATTTTTTGTTACTTTAACGATTGCATGAAGGGGTTTAGAAAAGAGCGGTTTGCATCAACCTTTGCTAAGTACAGCGAGGCCATGTCCATGTTGAACTAATTCATTTCTATTCCCTGATAATCAAGCTAACATTTACGACAGCATATTTAATGGCAAATAACTTATATCTAATTTAGGCAGTTCTTCAGTTCTTCAACTAATGCGTGCGTGTGTGTGTGTGTGTGTGTGTGTGTGTGTGTGTGTGTGTGTGTGTGTGTGTGTGTGTGTGTGTGTGTGTGTGTGTGTGTGTGTGTGTGTGTGTGTTGTGTGTGCCTGTGCGCGTGTGCGTGTGTGTATTCTTCAAACCGCCCTCTCAGAGAGTTTACATGGACAGTATGCTAAAGATTCTATGTGTGGTTCAGAAATATTGTGAGAGAATCTGTTCAACAGACAGACGTTTATTCGGTCTTGAGAAGACGAGAGTGCCCCCATCCGGGGGTACCGTCTGTGGGCCTCATCCTACGATGAGGCCCACAGACCGATGAGGCCCTCATCCTACGTGAGGTTGAGACTATCGGTTGAATTCGCGGGCTCTGCTTACAGCCCTGAGCAGTTCTTCCTTGGCGGAGCTGGTGAGGAGCCAGAGGCAGTCTTCCTCCGTAGAGGCAGACCCTGAGGACCCGCCCCAGTCGTGACGTTTAAATTCAGGGGCCGGCTCCTCGTTTAAGTTTTCGCAAAGCCTAATGTGATCTGTGTGTGAGACAAAAAGAAAGAGATGAAAATTAAGGCACCTTCCCCTTAGTATTGCCAAGCCTGTAGGAAGTGCGGTTCTAGGCAGTATTCTTTGGTTTCCTTTTCTTCGATTTTATTTTTTTGCGTCCTCTCTTTCTCTCTTTTTCTCTTTCTGGTTTCTTATCCGTTTTCTTTTCTTTGTTTCTATTTCTGTCAATCCTCATTAAGTCGATCGATAAACACGAGAAAAAACACATCTCTTATGAGCGAGCGCGCGCTCAAATGGTTATGTTATATTTGGTTTGGCTTGCGTTAATATATTCATAATGGCAATAAAATAAAAAAATTCTCTTTGACACGAGCATGCGGCTATACTATATTCGATGTTGCCTGCGTTACGCCAAGCTATGACATCATACGACGACGACAGTATACGACAACCCGGCCCCCTAAAGCACTCCGCATTTGAAAGGCGCGACAAGCGCAAACATACTGTACTGCTCAGAAAAGGTTGCGTGTGACCCACACTTGCCTACGTTTGCGTTTAGCTGGTTTCAGAAAGCTTAGAAATGAAGCATAAGGTAATAAATTTACGTTTTGTCATCAGTGTATCAGCACTTTTTGTAATAAACAATAAAAGTCTGTTCACACGTTGACTTTTCCGTCGTTGGGGGTCGATGTCTTCTCATATTACAAAGCCTTTCAGATCGTGTCAGAAGGAAGAGGAGAGCTCATCCGAATCTCGGAGAAGACCGTGATCCCGGCAAATTAATGACAAGCTTTTCTACTAGCTAGAAGGCCGCCCATGATCGTAACACGGTCGCTGTTGTCGGCGACCTTGGCAAAAATTAACGACTCGACGTGACCCGCCCCCGCCCTGAAGCACTGAAACGTGCTCGGAGACCCTGTCTGCTCTGCAGAGGCTTATCACTTTAGAAAAGTGCGCCAAGCGCGGATGACAAAGCCCTCTATATTTACTGGACGAAAAGATGTGCACGACATATAGCTCTGAAACTCCAATATTGCTATTAATATTATGCATGTTCCCTTATGTACTCCATAGGCCTTGTGTGTTCGCCGTGATTATTCCTTGACAAAGTAGGCGAGTGTAAGCCTTAATAAAACAGTCAAGTACAACCTAAGCTGCAGTTGACGCCTTATCTATACCCGATGCAAAGATGGGGGTTCAAAAAGAACACAAAGAACATTGGTTATGACAATCCAAAAATAATACTCTCAACGAGCAAAGATTTATGGCACTTCGAAAGGAAAAGCCGGAGAAGTGTGATTCGATAGGCTGGATAGGGTTCTGCAAGGACGCCATTGCGAAGTTGCTTCTAGGTGCTTGGCGACTAGGTTCACACTTTAAATTTTAAGCACTGATGACAGGGCAGCCGCTAAAGACAAGATAGATGTAAATAAGCACACAACTCCGGCAGTAATCATCTGAAATAATTGTCATGTGGTATTGTGAAATAACAGATTAACTGAACGTTTCAAGGCGCTAGTTTTCTTAAGATTGGATAAGATCGCTTAGATGGCTCCACTCTCTTACGGAATTAGAAGCTGGTATTGATTTTGTCTACGTAGATTCATTGGACGTACGTATAGTCAAACTTCATCGCTTGCTTTTCCCCCAACTACAGTTCTCAACGTGCCTCTTTTGCTGCTCCTCTCAACCCGCATCATCCTGCGCATTTATTATTCTGTAAAGTGCGGAGCGCTTTAATGTATCGAGCTGCCCTATGCGGCTGTATGCTGGGATCGTATGCTGTCGTCGCCGCCTGGCGTAACGTACTCAAAACCACCTATAGCATAGCCAACTGTAGTGTCCCAGCCCCGCACTTGATTCAAGACTCCCCCTTTTAGTGCGAAGCTGCTTTAATTGTTTGTGTATGTGTCCAGTTCGCTGCTTTTCGTACTTTTAGTCCTATGAAATGCAACGCTGTTCATATATTATCATATATTGTCATATACTGTTTGCAACGACGTGGTTAGGGTTGTTGCTGGGGGAAATAGGCTTCCTTGCCCAGTGCAAACCGGAGCTGTTCCTGCGAGCTCCATCTAGTGTGGAGCGAGCATGTTATCCGAGGCTGCCACACCTGCAACAAAAGAAAAAAGATTAACGCGCAGACAAACAAAGGCAGCAATGCTAGTCCAAGCTCATCGATTCGTGCACGTCACTGATTAGCTCTTCACTTCATCTTGTCGACGCCAACCATCACGCACAGACCCACGTTAGATTACTTTCCGTTTCTGCACAAATCTCGAGCTCGCGAGATGCCGGGGAGAAATAAACACGAAGGGAAGACGGCCAACAAATTACTTCCCGCAGGAAACGCCGATGGCGAAACTTGGCGCGAGAGTTCTTTTTCCGGACGTGAACTTCGACGAGGACGTTCTGATCCGGCGTCAGCGTTCTTCCCGAAATAATGCGACGCGGTGACGCTTCAGCGACGTCTCGAGACACTGTCAGAACCACAACGCGTCGCTTCTATTGGGAAAGCTCGCCGGGCTCTTTTTCTCCTGGAATTCGAGCCTGGTTCGGTGAAGCGTAGAGAACAAAATATATCCGTCTCTATAGATGCCAGGAAGTGACAGTCTCAGTCACGCTTCTACGAGCGTTGTTACAACGGGAAATACATTCGAAATATGAAGGCATCTGCCAGGATGCTCACTGCATGCGCGATAGAATGTCCTCAGGACTTCAGCAGTGTTGATTTGAAGAGCCGGAGTTTTCCATTAAAAAGCGAAAAAGCGGAGATCGCACGGGCTTTGAACCAAACATTCAGCCACAAACGTTTGAAAGTGACACTAAAGACAAATAACAATTTACGTGAGAGTGAAAGCTCAATGTATGACAACGTCTAAAACGACAATATTATCAACAGCAGTGCCCCACATGAGGAGAAATGAAAGTAAATACACTAGAAAACATGCGCTACGCGCAGGACAATCCCATATGATCCCGATGACGTGAGTGGTACTGTCGACAATTAATCACTAGTAATCGAAATAGCAGGACTACATAAACAGCCTTATGTACATCAAGATGCGTAATAAAATGCTGCTTGTTTGTTTATTATCATTAGATATACTGAAGAAGTTGTTCCAATGGGCCAAACGTACTTGGGAAGAGGAGAGACACAACTTATCGTCGGTTGTCTGAAATTTATTTCCAACGGTTTCAACACCATTGAACACACACACACACACACGCAGATATATATATATATATATATATATATATATATATATATATATATATATATATATATATATATATATATATATATATATATATATATATCTGCGCGTGTGTGTGTGTGTGTGTTCAATGGTGTGGAAACCGTTGGAAATAAATATAGATAGATAGATAGATAGATAGATAGATAGATAGATAGATAGATAGATAGATAGATAGATAGATAGATAGATAGATAGATAGATAGATAGATAAGATAGATAGATAGATAGATAGATAGATAGATAGATAGATAGATAGATAGATAGATAGATAGATAGATAGATAGATAGATAGATAGATAGATAGATAGATAGATAGATAGATAGATAGATAGATAGATAGATAGATAGATAGATAGATAGATAGATAGATAGATAGATAGATAGATAGATAGATAGATAGATAGATAGATAGCCGCACGCCGCTTCGTTTTCCAAGAAAACTGCCAGATAGCGCTAATGTCTCACGTGTGACGTGACTTTATGCGCTAGCGCCTCCAGAATACCATTAACCAATTTTCTTGCGCAAAACATCAAATAAATGTTTTGTTTACTCTCTTCACACGTAAGACTATCGTCTTTCGGTGACATTTGCAAATTAACATGCAGATACGGGGCCAATTTTTATTGTTGTTTTTTGTTTTTCTTACTTTTTTTCTTTTTCTTTTTTTTCTATCTGTGTGCTAGGGTGTCTTTCCAGACTATAAGTACACCCGCCCGTTAAAAAGGTAACAGCAGCAAATCATCATCATCATCATCATCATCATCGGTCGTTCTCATCTTCCACGCGTACTTTGCCCCTCAGAGTTGAGAAGATGGATGCTCGCTCACGTGCCGTTATCTCGCGGTGGGGACAATCGTACGTCTTGGCTTGCAATCGTCTTGGCAATCGTACGTCTTGGCGTACGTCTTGGCATTAGAACGTTTCTATTGTAGTTACCGGGCGCACAAAGGTCACTGCAATCGTTGCACAGTGTGCGTTTGCGAAAAGGGCGCGCTTTTGAGACACAGTGAAGTAACTGCTGAGACGCTAATTCGCGTTCACCTGTACCTGTGAGTACGTTTCATGCGTCTTTTGTGCGTGAGAAACGCGGGGCACGTGTTTCAATCGGCTTGCAATTCTGCGCGTGACCTTCCACTTTGTTGCTATCGCGTTCATTGCTTCGCTTTTGCGGCAAAGCTGTGACTTTTTTTTTCTTTTTATGTCACGTGTCGAGAGTAAGATTTTAAGCTGGAATATTACCGGTCATCGTGTGTGCCTCTTTTTGTGCCCTTATGTTGTTCCTCTATATGATGTATTCAAGTGAAAACCAACAAGCCCAAATTTTAGCTTTAACTTGCTCGAATGGTGGAATGGCTCCGAAAAGGTGGTGGTGGTCTCTCATTTGAATACCTGAACAGGCCAAATTTAGAGCCACTCGGAAAGCTTTGCTTCTGCAAAGTCAGTCTAGATTACCATATTTTAGTGGTACAAAGTGGTTTACCAAAAGTGCTACCTTTCAGGCCCTTCCTGCGAGACTACTGCAACGAGGAATAGCGCCACTGATGCATGCTTGAGGCATTTTCGTCGCTGGGAACAAAAAAAAATCACTTTTAAGCCAATAGCATTAGGCTATTCATGAGACGCCATGCCGGAAGCCTATAATTCAGTCAGGGAACACATTATGCTCCTTCGGCTTTGTCAAGGCAGCGGCATTGCTGATGGCCGTGTGTGTGAAACATTCAGCCAAAATTTATGTAAGCTGCAGTATGTGCTTCCCAAATAATGGCAATAAAAGAAAACAGATGGATGAGTGTATTAAGATAAAGAACTCAGAAACCAGGCCAATTTGAATGTTACCTTGCGTGGTCTTCCGTTTGCTGTTTCTGGGTCGAAAATCGAGCTACTTCAAGCAACGTGACACGAACAGCGAATAACTTAAGTGGTAACCTCCTGAATCGGATCTGAATGCAATCTTTCCTGCATGCATCACACGTTGAGACTACGTAATGTGTGCCTTTCAGCATCAATGGGATGTCATGCATGCTACTGCCTCATTTACTGCCTGCCAAAACGGAAAGGTCGAAGTTGGCTACTCATATCTTGGTTTGCTTTTATTGTAGTTTCATTTTATTTCTTATTATAACCTTATCGATAGTCATTTTCGAAGTACATTGGATGAAACGTCGAGTAAAAGATTCCTGACAAGAGAATGCATTCATTTTTCTACCATATAAAGGAAGACGTTCGGTGAGGCTACAAACGCACTGCTTTCTTGATGTGTCGTTTATATTTGAAAGATATTGTAATTTAATATTTTCGCCACTCACCGCACTCCTGTGAATTGTAAATTTATGGCGCACGTGCTCAGCGTTGTGTTCCTTTACTTAGGCATTTGAAGTTGAGTTCCCTCGGAGGCTTTTTTTTTTCCAGAACAATAATATTATTCCATTCTAAGAGCATGTTCTGGATTTAACTCCACGTGCCTGATATACTTTTAGGTCACGAATAGCGTGCGCGCTGCCGCTATCACGCGGCATTCTTGCCAAAAAAAAGGCGGCCCACTCCAAATTAAATGTAACACATAATAATAATTGTTAGGGTTTAACGTCCCAAAACTATGATATGATAGTGAGGGACGCAGCGCTGCGGAAATTTCGTCCGGTAGCATGGAGTTCTTTTAAGAGCGTCTAATGTAAGTGCACGTGGTTGAAGCGTTGCCGCCTCCATCGAGCATGTGGTCATCACGGCCGGGATTCGGTCCAGCGACCGTTCAGCAGTCCAAAACCATAACAACTATAGCCTACAGCGGTGGGTTTAGGGTTAACGCAAGCAGGCCCGGTGATTAGTGTGGTGGTAGAGAAAGAGCCACAGCATTGACATAAGGGCCACACAAAGAATGCAATACAGTTGAAGCCCTCAGTAACGAACTCGCCGGCAAATAATTTTTCTTCGTTTTTTTTTCCTGGGAACTTCGTTGTCACGGAAGTACAAAAAGTACGCACACTAATTACTTTGCACGACCAAAATTTATTTGAATTACCATAACACCCAGTTTTAGATCATAATTCCTGTCATGTTGGTTAATCTCAATGCATTCACAAATAATGGGTGATGTTTTAGTGCATTTAGTCGACCACAGAATTGATAATTGCGCATGTTTAACACGCGAATGACCTGTGAGGCGGACAACAGAGGTTTTCTCTCCGGCCGTGACGTAACAAGCAACTGTGCAA